>RJWH01000186.1:0-446250 GCA_004363575.1 Solenodon paradoxus | reverse complement strand
AGTGGATTTGTAGATTCCTATGGAGCCAGAGGCTTAGGCATGATATGCTGAGGGAGAAGAAACTGCACTCTGTGAACTGAGCCTGACAGTTCTTAGCCAAACAGGGAACTTTTATTACAGACCCAGAACCAGCAGGAATAGGGTGAGACTTCTAAAGGCAGTTCCCAATTGATAAACAGGTGATGCTCCAGCAGTTTGTTTGAAAACTGATTGTGTGGAACTCATAGCATTTTCTCCCATAAAAACAGTGTTATAAATAGTGGTCGGGTGGGTCCCCTGGCCAACACACAAAATTTACTTAGCCCATAATAAAGTCTAAACTCAGCACATTTACTATAGAAAAAATAATTCTCTTTCAACTAGTAATGAAAACAGGAAAACCTATAAACTTGAATTAAAAAAATACTGGCTTATTTCTCTTGAGTGTTAACTGCTTAGAGAGACACAGTTTTAATTAAAAGAGGATGAAGAAGTAGATGGAGGTGTTGATGGAGAGTCTAATGTGGACTGCTGAGAACTCACAAGGTGGCTTTGGTTATTGTCTTATTTCACTTTGAAAGATAAGGCATCAGTTCTCCTTATATCCACTTGTAGCTTGTGTTTATTAGTCATGATTAACAGTTGCTTAATTCTCAAAGCAAAACATGGAAGTCAAAGGGACTAAGGAGGAAAAATGGAAGCTTAAGAAAGTTAGAATGATGAATGGAAGGATGGATGTGTCTATGTGTGAAAAAAAATCATTGTTTTGTGTCGAATTAGCTGGAGAACATAGTGTGCTTGCGCTCTGTACTTGGAAAGAATAAAATGGAACACAAAGAAGTGGTAATTCTATCGGGATAATTTAATGGCCGTTTGGAACAAGACAAGGAAGAGAAGATGTGTTTAATCAAACATATATGTTGGGCTATGTTGGCTGCAACTTGATGTTTTATTGCCTTGTAAGTCAAAGATTTTTAAATATCTTTATGATTATATAATGCAAAAATCTGTTTTCTATTAAAGTTTTTGAACTTACAGAAAAATTAATTTTGGATTTTAATTATCTTTAAACTTTTTTTTAGAGTTTCTGGTATGTGTTATAATGATGGTTAAAGGTGTCCAAAACACAGCTTTTATGTGATTCTTAGATTCTGCCGACAAGAAAACATGCAGCCATTAGGATTGTGCAGTTATTCCAGATATGCTGAGTGAAGCACTAAAAATAACTTCCATTTTTGTTTTCAGTCAAATAAACTAATGTTTAAAAATTAGTGCCTTCAAATGTCACTATTAATTCTGTTTTATCAGTGCTCAATGTTTCTCTTTATTTGGAATGACCGGGCTGGGGCATCCTACAAGATCGTCCATAGCATTGCATCCACAACCAACCTGATGAAGTTGCTTTCATTTAACCCTTAATCTTTATAGGCCTCAACTTTCATATCTGTCTGTGGAGGTTGCTGTGAGGCTTACATGAGCTAATGCATGTAGGTAACTTCTATTAGTGTCTGGCACATAGTGACCATTCAATAAATATTAGCTACTATAATTCCAGCTAAGCAAACATTTTGATGAACAGTTCCCATGTCAGCTAGAAATTAGATTTTAATCTCAAGAATATTGGAATACATTTAATGTTAAACTACACCAACCGTATATTGATTTTTCATGTATATTTTAGAAGGCATCTAGGTTATCACAACATTTAAAAGTCAATAGATGTCAATTCTTATTTCATTTTTGAAGAATGCCTATTGTAGTATCATAAAACTTGTGAAGAGGTTAAAAAGTGTTCAGTTTAACCTGAAAAACTGCTGCTCACAGATGTTCTGTATATCACTAACCATTATGTTCTCCCTGACCACCAGCCATGACAGACTAGTGGCTCCTTGTATGTGTCATCTAAACTCCACTAGAATTGGCCACACTGTCTCTCTCCTCGCCTGTCTTTCCAGCTCTGAAAAACCAAATACAAATTGGAGATTCCCATGGGTGGTTCATTAATACCTCAAGTTCAACACAGCTAATATAGTGTCCCCCGCTCAAGCCACCTCATTTTCCATGTTCCCTAGTGAATGTATTCTGGTGAATAGCAACATTTGTTCCCAAAACTTTAACATTATCCATACTCTTTAAACCACAGTCAGTGAATCATTCATTTTGGCATTTCATTCTTACTGTTTTCTTTGATTTTTTTGCTACCCTCAAAACAACTGTCCCTCCTGTATTAATGACGATTGCCACTAAGATTGACATCATCTTCCCTGGCTTATTACTAAGGTTTTGTCCTTCCCTGCCTAATGCATTTTCCTCATGTTAGCCACTAATCTTTATAAAACACAAATCTGATAATACTTAGAAGTTCAACAATGATTTCTGACTATTGCACACTAAAATTCAAACTTACTAATTTAGGATACATGGTTGTCTGTGACCTATTTCCTTCTCTTAACCACCAGACGCATCTCACATCAGTGTTCTCAATAGTCAGATGGGATTGTGGTGAGCATTTTTTGAGTCATTTGCTCATAATTAGATCATTGCCTGGTACATAGTGAGCGCTCCTTGAATGTAGCAGTCATTATAATTCAATACCCATTATATCTATACTGCTGTCATGTTTAATTATAGAGAAATCAGTTTCCCCACCTCTGGAATCAAACATGTTAATGCCCAGTGATCATCCATCTTTGTTCGTCCTTACCAAAATTATCATACTCATGTCCTGATTATAATATTCTTACTGTTTATATTTTGCATGTGGATTTTTTTTGTTATTCTTGATTTTAGTACATAGGCTCACATAGATAAAAACTATGCTTGCTTCCTTAACTACTGTTTACCTAACATAAAACACAAGAGCACACACAAAATAGGTTATCAATAACTCTGCATTAATTGGATTGTTTACATCATTTTTCCATGGCATGTAAGTATGAAAAGTTTATAATGGATCTTTAAAAATTCATTAAATAAATGAATGAGTATAATGTGGTTGATGGCACGTTTAGCTTGAAGACCCTGTAATTAGAGTTTCTCATTCATTGTTCATTCATTCATTCATTCATTTATAAGCACATTATAGGCCAAATGTTTTCTCTGTTTTCACAATCTATTTAGAGAAATAGACACATTGAGCAGTAATTGCAGCACAGTTTAGTTTCATGCGGATAAGATACCATGAGGACATATGAGTCATATCTATTTGATGGAGTTAGTCTTAAGGAGAATTGATGTTTGAACCGAGTCCTAAAGGATAATAACCAGTTTAGCAGGAAAAGAATGAGAGGCAGAAGCAAATGCAGTACACTGGAGATATTTCATATCATAAGATAGTATTGGGGGAGGAGAAGCAGTGAAAGATTAAAAAGAGAAGCAAACAAAGTCAAGCTTATTGATGGCTTCTCCTTAGGGGGTACCATCACGTCCCTCTTCCTGCATGGTGGTTGGCACATATAAAATAGCAAGTGCTATGTATTTGGAAGTATTAGGGAATATTTCTTTTTAGTTACCTTTATAACCAATCCTGAAGTAATCCTTTATCTAGTTGAAGAGAGAGAAAGAGACTGAGGGAAAGGAGAGGAGAGGAGAAGGGAGGGGAAGAGAAGGGAAGAGGGAGGAAGGACAGGAGAGACTGAGATTCATTTATTCTTTTTCAGCCTATGAAGCACACTGAATAATTGTGTTCTGCTTTCTAATCCTGAAGTGTTATGTAGGGAGGGGGTCCAGATTTGGGTAGCAGAGTTTCCCTGGTCATTAACTGGATAATTTGGGAATGGAAAAAAATAGAAGGCAATTCTTACCAGAAATTCAAACCATTTCCTGCAATACCGATTTCCCAGGGGAAAAGAAAATGTACTGATATTTGGTATCTAAATTTTATATCTGTTTTTCAGTTGTTTCAGAACCAACAGCAAGTACTGAGACTGCTTCTAAAGAGACCTTTGGCAGCTTTATTGGACATATCAAGCAAGTTTGGACAACTGGTGGCAAAAATAATAGGGGAATTCGCTAGAAAAGTGTCTTAAAATTTATGCTAAAAAAAATGAAGTCAACAGTTATTTACACATCTAACTCTTTCCTGGGAAAACCACATAAACTTTAAAAGAACTACATAGAATTGCTTGAACTTCATATGGATCACTGGAGGGCAAATGCAGCTATAAAGAAAGGCAAAATTACACTTTGAATTTACCTACAGTAAAAATGTTTCAAAGTACACTTGGGAAGATGGGTATACTGCATTATGAGTACAATTTTGCTAGAAGGAACAGGATTGGACCTGTTAATTTCTCTGATGGGACTCTAAAATCCTTTTACTATAGTCTACATAAGAATTTATTGTAAAGGGACTTGAAAGATATAAAGATAACTTGGTTATGATTTTGTCCCATTGAAAAACTGAAAATGAAAATCTAACACATGGCATCTTGATTTTTGGATCACAGACATTGCATGGTCTATTAACAGTTATTAGCATTATTAATGGATTACGCACGTGAGACATTTTTCTTAAGAAATTTACAGATCTTACATTTAGCTGCAAAAAAAAGGATATAAGTATACATTTTAAAGATCAAAATTGAAATATAAAATATGCTATACTCCTTTAGAGATGTAAAAGGATTATACTATTTAATCTTCTATGGGTTCAATATATGTAGCTCACTCCAGAGGGACTCCTGTGGGGATTTAATTAACAATATTTTGTGGCTCCAATTAGAATGAAATTCTTAACCTTTCTAATATGCTGACCTACCTTTACAGAGAAGAAAAATTAGAGTACAGGCATACCAAGTAATTAAATTTGCATTAATGTTACCAGACAAGTGAGCAACTTTTTCTTATTGAAAAATACTCCAAAAGGTCAATAGATCTGACAAACTTTCCATCCTTAAACATAGTAAATAATGTATTGGCATAGCAAACATATCCAGGATGATATGTTCTAGTTATACTAATAACCAAATATTGCCCTCAGTGTGTGAGTCATTCCTGTGTCTCAAGTGAGATAGGAAATAGGCATCTATCATAGACTCCAATAAAGAGGTTCCAATTATAGTTGAGGATGGGAAATGCTAAGAAGGAATTAATTTATAAAAATGGTGATTCGACAACAACAAAAATTTACAGATAAATTTTATGTTTTTAAAATACAAAAGGAAAGAACATAAGAATTAAAAATAACTATAAAGGTTACATGGCAATAGTATATTATTTAGGAATGAAAATCTGTTTAGACTCTACTAAGTACAGAAGAAATAAGACATATACTTTATGAAATTACAGTTGAAATTAAAAAGGATATTAAATTATATTGACTATATATTGATATTAAGTAGGATATTTATATTATGTTGATATTAAATTAGAACTCTAGAGAGATATCATGTGGAGAAACTTCCTAAGTCTAATGTAAGTCTTCTTACAGAGTCACTCCAGTATGTACAATTCATTGCCTGAGTACTATTTTCAAGCTTCTGCCAGAATAAATTGGGATCCCTGGTTTACCCTCTGAAGTCCGCTTCATTGTAAATCAATATATCCTTTGTGATTGGTTAACTGTTTTCTTTATAATCACTAACTCCATCTCATGAAGAAGTGTACTGGTTTTTAAATTTTTTTAAATAGTTTTCATATATGAGTATTTACTGCATGTGAAATATAATGCATATGAATATTTCATACGTATTACATATGGATATATGCAATATCCTTATGTATACATAGTACATAAACTGGAATAGAATAAACTTGCACTGTTTTTCCCTATATTAATACTCCATCCTCCATTCCTACCTACTCAGATAATAGGAACTACGTTTAAAAAAATTATCCATATTTATACAATCCTGTGGAGATATATGTATGAATATTGTTTTGTCATTATTTATTTGAAGGATCATAGTATATACATATACATATAGGATCACAGTATATGCCTTGCATACACTTCCAGTCATCTCCTAGAACTCAAATTCATTCTAAGATCTGTATTATCTGTGTAAAATAATTTGTCCAAGATACCATGATATGTAACTGAGTTTGGGAAGTCCACTTATGGAGAGATTCCCTGATTTGGGGGTATTTTCTTTTACTGGTTATTTAAAAACAATCCTACTGACACACCTTGGTGGAATAGTAGTCGGGTACTCTGCCATAGGATGTAGTCCACATATATCCCAAGGACCGGGGTTCACATCATGGAGGGAACAACTAAGATGAACAACTGAACAAGATAAATAAAACCCTTCTTCCTCTTCTTTCTTCCTGACTGCCTGCCCTACTCACCTATACATTCCTGTGTGCAACTTTCCTTTGGGAAACAAGACAATACTACAATAAATATCTGTGCAATGTCTTTACAAATTGGTATGTGTAATTCTGTAGGATAAGTTCCCAACATTGAATTTTATTGGTCAAAGAGTTTGTGCATCTTCTATTTTACTAGGTATTGTTAGATTGCCTTTCAAAGAGGTTTATCATTTCACTTTTCTTTTATCAATGTATGAAAATATCTATATGTCTAAGTAGTCTCAGTTACACTGTGGCAAATCATAATCCCAAACCTTTAGGGCTAACAGAAAATCTTTATTATTAATTCACACAAAATCATATGCAAGCACAGGCAACTCTCTTAGCTGACTGTCCTTTATTAAGTAACTCTGGCTTCTCTGAACTGGGGCTGGCATCTCAACAATCATCTGGAAGCCTCAATCATGTAAACTTTCATCTACAATCATGATATGAGTTGAACAGAGAAGACAGTTAACTGTAATAACAAGTGTGTGCTTTGATACAGAATTACCCATTGATGAGTCTTAGGTTTTCTATTGCCCATTAATTAGCCAGCACTGATGACATTGTCACATCCCTTTGCAAAGGGGTGAAGGAGTGCAATCCTGTTTGCTCAGCAAGAGAGAATACCAGATATGAATGAATGCTAGTTGTCTATTTACAACACCTTTTAGTCATAGTTTTTCAAGAATAGGTATTTTAGATCTTTCAAATTTTTGCCTATCTGAGGAGTTTAAATAGTAATATTGGTCATTTAATTTATATTCCCTTAACCAACATGACTTTAAATTTTTATGCTAATTGACATTTTCAGCTTGTGTTACTATGAATTTTTTATTCATATATATTTTCTCAGTTTCTAGTCCTCTCCTTTTCTAGTCCCATATCTCATGTTTCCATTAGTAGAACCTATAGTTACTCAAACAGATTTCTTAATTGTCTCTAAGCATATCAGGGACTATAATATTTTGTGCTTGTGTTTCTGCTATTAACCTTCTATAGACTTTCCTCTTCTTTTTCTTTCACATTTATGTAAGTCCTTTTCATTATTAAAACAACAACAGAAAGCTCACATCCTCTCTCAGGAATTCTCATACTCACAAGCCTTTCTTTCCACTAATTTTCTGCATCATTCTGTTGGTACTTAACCTATACAACTTTCACTTGCTATTTATAATTTTATAAATATGCTGACCCCCTTGATAACTAGAGATTTTTAAAAATTTTCCCAATGAGCAACCTTCCAAAATAAATTTATTTAATAATGATAATTATGGTCTTAGAAATTGAGCCAGCATAGGATTCCTGGGACAAGATGAATCATTTACTAAGGGTCTTGTTCTAATTCTCACAGAGACAGTGAGTTGATCAAATACTTCTCAGATATTTGCTGCTCAGGTGAGTCATACTAATGGGCAGCATGAGAGTACTTGAGCCTGAAGGTGGTCTTGGTACTTTCAGACAGCTATGGCACACTTAAGATTAATATGTAATATATTCCATGGAACTGTGTGGGTTTTTAAAATATCAATGTATCATTCAAGGTACTTCATATTCTCCCAAGAAGTAACTTCACTATTTAAAAACTACAGAGAAACATGTAGTATATTTATAGAATTATTTTTAAACCAATTTATCTGTAAAGTACCAAGGGAAAAGTACAAGTAACCCACATTATCTATGTCTATGAAAGATCAAGAAGGTAAGTTACCAAGTTGCTGTCATGTGTATTAAACATTAAAGATACCATTTATGACCCTAGTGAAGAATAACTAAAATGGCTGTAGTAAACTTATTATATACAGATTTTTATTTATAATGATGGACACCTTAAACATGTATAGTTATGATGTAAAGTTCCTTCAATAAAATTAATTAAAAAATAAAGTTCCTTATAATAAATTTTTTTTAAAGATTCCTAAGATAGTTCATTTTAAGTGTTTGAAATACTTGTTAAGACAAAAAGGGCCGCATTGACCAGCAATGAAAATCTTTTAAGTCCAAGTCCTACAAACAACTTGATTAATTTCCCTTCCTTGATATGACTTATTCTTCTGGCATAATAGCTGCTTTTCACCTTTCTAAACATCCTAATTGCCCTTGAAAGAGGTTAGAGGTTGGAAAGGGTAGCAAACTCACATCTTAAACCAAAACAAGATCTAACTAGTTAAAAAGATGTTTTAATTGTATGCAATTTCACTTTAGGTTATTTCATTTATGTGCTAGTACACTGTTAATTGAAACTGAATATGCCTATATATGATACATCTTGAAAGTAAAATTACAACCTCAAATTACGTTGCAATTATTCATCTCTGATGTTATACTTAATTTTCAGAAAATATTTATTAAAAAAATCTATGAATATGAAACCAAAATGGAATAAATGGATGACTTCTTTGTAGGTAATTAATAATCCATCTTAGCCTGTATTTCCATATTTTTACTAGCCATGCAGCTTTGCAATACCTGTTATCACCAGGTCCCATAAAATAAGTCACTGCATTTGGCATACGAAACACTGGAATCAGTGTATCGCTGCATGAGCAATAATATATCTGGATCAGAGTCAGGGTTATATGTTGCTGATCTTGACGGATTGTGATACAATACAGTAAAAGTTGACTGGCATTCCACGTCAGTGCAGCTTTGGAGTTTTTTTATATTCTTCAGTGTTATATCCTTATTTACCCTAAATAAACGATTTGGATAAAAAAATTGATCATATTAAATCTGCTAAGACTAATCAAAGATAGATACTCTGTCCATATGAAACACTGTATAGACAACTGATTATATAAACTGCCAATAAATTTTCACAACTACTTTAAAGTTGACACTTGGATTACATGTTTGTTTTAACTGGAATTGGTCTATTTTTACTAACTTGAGTGTTTATTCAAAAACAGACATTTTTGAATATGTTTGTTGTGAATAAAAATCTTAGAGAATGAACTGGAATATTAAGTTTGCATTTTTCTCAACAGCTCCCCAAACTTTCTGTGGGTCAGACTAACTCATGAAAAAATTCCAAAATAAAGATTTGTGGACCTCACATTAAATTTACTAAGTCAGACTCTCTGGAGTACAGTCTAAAAATTCTCATTTAAAAATAACCCACTTAGGAGACTGTGATGTACAGCTGGATTTGGGAAACACATTACTAAATGGCAAAATAAAAATGCTAAAAGAATAAAAATTTGCTAAACTAAGGATAGATATTGCATTAAAATCTACATTTAGAGATAGTTTTTCATACTTGTTTTGTTTTTCTACCATGCAGAGTGAATTCACATGGAAAGTTCCAGCTTTCCACTTCAGTTTGCTGCCCAAGGCTCATAGTAAAAATCTATGTTCTGATTCTAGTCAGGTATGCTGCGTAGAACTGGGAGAGTTGCCAGACAATAAGAGGAAAAGGAATAGGTTGAAAGAAAAGTAATAAAGGTGAAAGATCTTGAGTAATCATTGAGCAAATGCACATTGCTATATCTCTTCTGGCTTTTCTCATTAAGATTTAAGAAAAGTACATAAGATATATAATGGTTTCAGGGGAGATGAGTGTATCATCTTAATTGTTTCCGGGGAGATGAGGGTCTTTCGAGAATCAAACTTTTTAAAGCTGGAAATAATGTAGGGGGAATTTAGTTCAATAGCTATAAAACTCACCAGCATTTTTGCACCCAGCAGATGGCCCCTGAAGCCAGACTCTGCACTTTGTGCACTCCATCTGTTGAATTACTCAGCAGAGATACTGAGAGGCAGCTCATCATGAAGCACAGAAAAAATTGTCATTCTATTTTAGACAAAATCTGAAATCTTATTCATAATAGATGGTACTTCTTTATTTAATTAAAGCAAGTGGTGTGGGCTACTCTTCTCTCTTTTTATGAAACCTCCTCATACTCTTTTCACATCCCCTTTCCCTGTGCAGGCTTCTCAATATTCAATTTAATATAATCTTTTCTTAATTTGAATTTAATAACTTTATCAATATATACAGGTAGAAAGGGAAAATGAGGAGTAACTCAATCAGAAAAAGAAAATACAAAATGGAAAAGGCAAACAATTAAAAAAATTCATAGACATCAAATACAAAATGGAAATAAAACAAATTGTCAGTCTATACAATACTCATAAAAGAGCTGAATTTTCCCTTCTAAAGACAGAGACCATGAGGTGAATAGTTGAAATGTATAAGAAAACTCAGAGACTACTTTCAAAAATATATACATTTAAGAGAAATACTAACTAGATTGAAAATAAGGAGATGATAGGCAAATGCAAACAAAATAAAATCAGAAGTTACTTTTTTATCGAAAGGTAGAATTTTTAGTAAAAAATGCTAAATGGAACAAAAAGATAATAAGAAAAGGCTTACATGATACTATCAAAGATCTGCCAAGTCATAAATTCATATGCACCAATCAGCATATCTAGATATGTAAATAAAAACTATTGGATATGCAAGAAGAATTTGGTAAAATTTTAAGTTAATTTGTACTTTTTTACAATACCTCTCTAATAACTAGATATCCTAGTAGAAAAAAATAACGGCAATTTAATAACTTCAGTACATTTGATGTCATGTGTACATACAAATATTTTTATATTCTTTGGAAAGACTAGATTTTCATTATTTTTATGGAATATTTACAAATATTGATCAAATACTTGAAAGAAAACCTTAATACATTTAAAATTTTATATTTTTGACATATAATCTCTGATGGAAAACTTATTGAAATAAAAATAAAAAATAATGAATCACCAAATTTAAGACTATCTTAATAAGATACAGAGCTTAGGTAACTTTTAGTAAAAAAAATTTAAAAATAGTATTCAGAAATTAAGGAAACTGAAAGTACTGCCAATCACAAATCTATTGATCACAATGAAAGCAATAATTAGAAAAAAAGTGAAAACCTAAATGCTTACCCCCTCTTAAAGAAAATGAAAAAAATTAAAGGGAATGACATTGGCAAGATGGTGGAATAGTGTCCCACTGTCTTTCCTCCACAGAAATACTGAATTAACAATAATCTATAAATCAAACTAGTTTTATGAGAATTCCACATTCAGTTAAGAAGTTGCCATACCCTAAATGAGGACAAAGTTGAGAAGAACAACATCAAAACAGGTAAGAGGGACAATTTCACTTTATTTACATCAGCCTCACAAGAAACTGAGCTCCTGAAGATGAAATTAGCATACTTCTCTACTAGAGAAGTTACGTATACAGGTCCAGAGAAGTTGCATCACATCCCCTAACAAGGTGTCACAGCCCCCAGAATCTCTACAGGCTGATTGATGAGGGTCTTTCCCAAGGTGAAGCTAATCTGTAAAGATTAGGAAACGTGATTTTTTTGTTCAGATGTCTGGATCCCAATATGAAGTTATAAGACACATGACTAAACAGGGACATATGATCCAATTTAAGGAACAAAATAAATCTTCAGAAACCAACTTTAAAGAAATGCAAGAATTGGACTTACCTAACAACAAATTAGATTAAGCATCACAAATATGGCCTTCTGGTGCACCCTGGTGGCTCAGGTGTTAAGCGCACGCCTGGGGCACAGCCCAAGATCCTGTCACAAGGTGGGGTTGGGTGGAACAACTAAATAAAGTATTTTTTCCTCATCTCTCTTTCTTTCTACTTGCTGCTGCCTACCTTCATTCCTGCCTGCATTCCTTCCTCATAAATATATATGTATCTCTCTCTATATATATGTTTAGGAGACTATACACATAGTCTTCTAAGACAATGTTGCATGAACAAGATGAGAAAATCAACAAGGTTATAGAAAATATAAAATAAGAACCAAATTGACACTACCAATGAAGATCCTAAATGTGGCCAAACTGTCCTTCAACAATGAAGGAGAAATACTTTTCCAGATACATAAACTCTGAGAGAGTCATCACCAGTAGAACTGTGTTACAATAAATGTGAAAGGCAGTACTTAGGGATGAAGTGAAAGAATGCTAAACAGTAACAGGAAGGCCTGTCAAGTTCACTGGTAAAGGTAAATATAGGCAAATACACATTGTTGTAATACTGTAGTGGTGGTGCAAAAAAATCACTTTTTAATAGACTTTATTTCTTACCGCAGCTTTAGGTTCACAGTAAAAATCAAGCAGAAGGTACAGAAATTTCCTATATCGTTTCTTTCATCACACATGCCTAGTCAGACCATTATCAAATTAGTACATTAGTTACAATTGATGAACCCACACTGACAAGTCATCACCCAGAGTCCACATTTTATATTAGTGTTTACTCCTGGTGCTGTACATTCTATGGATTTAGATAAATTTATAATGAGAGGTATAGTATCATGTATCATATTTTCACTGCCCTAAGAATACAGTGTGTCTGTCTATTCATCTCTTCCTTTCTCCTAATGCTTTGAAACAGCTTATATTTTTACTCTCTTCAGAGATTTTCCTTTTCCATAATATCATATAGATGGAAACATAAAGTGTGTAACCTTTTCAGATTCATTTTTCATTTATTTTATGTAGGCTTGATAGATCATTTCTTTGTAGTACAGAAGAATATACTGTTGTATGGATATACCATGGTTTATTTATCCACTCATTTACCAAAGGACATCTTGACTTCCTCCAAGTTTTAGCAATTATGAATAAAGCTTCTATAAACATTCATGTGCATGCTTTTATGTAGACATAAATTTGCAATTCCTTTGGGTAAATACCAAAATGTGCAATTGCTGAATCATATGGTAAGAATATATTTAGTTTTGCAAGAACTGAAACAGAATCTTGAAGAGATATTTGCACTTACATGTTCATTGTAGAATTGCTTATAATAAACAAGAAGCAAAAAAACAGTTGAAACGTCCAGGAGAAAAATGTAAATAGGGCATATAGCATATATATATACACACGCACACTTACAATGGAGTTATACATGGTCATAAAAAGGACATCCTATCACATATAATAATATGGATGAAACTTGAGACCATTATACTAAGTGAAAAAGCCATCAACAGGAAGACACATGCTACATTATTCCATTAACGTGAAGAATCAAAGCAGTCAAATCATAAAACAAAAAAGGAGAATAGTGATTGCCAGGTGCTGGGGAGAGAAGGAAATGGAGAATTGCTGTCCATAAGGGTATAGAAATTCAGTCATGAAAGATGAAATTCCAGAGATATGCTATGCAACATTGTGCTTATGGTTAACATTAATATACTATACACTTAACATTTAGTTTAGATGGTAGATCTTACGTGACTTTTTATCATAACAAAAAATATAAAGACCCTAATGCAATGAATAGCTAGCACTCTTAGAAACACCCTTCATATGTATGTATTTAAAGAATGTATTACATGACCACAGTGTATTGAACACATTCATTTATTAAAAAATATTGTCCAGATTAATAATCACAGGTAGGATTCCAACAAATACCTTTTACTCATGTGAAAAAGAGTTAAAAGAAAAAAAGAACCAAGTATTTGTTCTAAGAAATTAGAAAGGAATAGTGCAAAACAAAAGAAGTCAGAACTGAAATGGATACACAACAACCCAGGGAATATATTTTTCATATTATAGGCCTATAGGATCCAGAAAATGATTCTAAATAAAGGCAATGAGAAAATAAAAGAGGGGTTTCTTATCATGAATCTGAAAATAGTGGACAAAGTAGCAGAAAAGGAGATAATATAATGCTGGATACCAATTAGAAGATTCTAGCATCAGTCTAATGGGTACCTGGATTAGCGCTAAACTAGCAAGACTGCAGATAGAGGAGTCACACAAGATGCGTTCAAAGGAACATCAACTAACTTAATGGCTAAATGAATGTAGATGAGAAAACAAAGGAAAGGGTGATTCTGAAAAGTGAAGCATGACAAAGTGAAAGCATGACAAGTTCATTACAGAAATGCAGATGACTAGATAAGATTTTACAAAATTATAGTTAAATTCAGTAGCATTGCTTAGGGTGTCGGGAGAAATGTTAGTATTGATTTACATCCCATTTCCTGAAAAAGCAGTTTCAAGTCTAATCTAAATACATCAATGTTTGGTGTTAAATGCAGTGTCAAAATATTTTTTCGTATATATCCTCTATCAACTGATGTCACCTCTGTGCCAGATTCAAGTGAGGGAAGAACACAAAGCAGAAAGTGTCAGCAAGATATTAAAGATGCCCTGGAAAGAACCTTGAAGGGTTGGAGGCTTAGTAAGTATTCTAGACTGAGGATATAAACTTGCTATTGGTATGATTTCAGTAAAGGTTCTTATCCTTTCTGGAACTTACATTGGTACACTTACCTGCAGAATGTCCAACTCCTGCTGTTGTAGGGAGCCTCTAATGTATGAAGTATGGCATCATTTCACATGTAGAACAACTAAGATTTAGAAGATATCTTGGGGTCTATATAAAACTTAGTCTTCATGCAATAAGTCCCCTGGTGGATGAAACTCTCTTAAAAATAATTATAATCTTTTACAATTTTTACCACCTTTTATGGTGACACTTATTTATTCAGCAGTCATATTGCTGGTATTATACTTGGCACTTTATTTAAAGTGCTTAATCCTTAGAGCATACAGCAAAGTGATGATTAATTACTCTAATTTTACCAATGAGGAAATTGAGACTTAGGTTAAATATCTTGCCAGAGACCCATCAACTGACAAGGAACAGAATCAGAATACTCAGTCTATTGACCATAAGCCTATGTGTATTATCTTTATATTGAATGACTTTTTTACAATATGAGAAACAGAGAGCTGAGCATGACATATTGCTGTCATTTCAAAAGTGAGTACAAAAACTAAAGCATTTTCCATTCAATTATTCCTAACACTTTAAGTGCCAACTCTTTATATTTTAGCCACTTATAATAGAAATCATTTAAAAATGCACCAACATTTCCAGTTTTTTCAACAGACTAGATAATTCAAAATATAACCATTTCTTGGTGATTCAGTTTCGTCATTGTTAATGTGCATTATTAAATTGCACAAGTGTTTTGCTTTTATATATCTTCCATAATGCTTTATATGTTCTCGGTTTGCATTAAATAAATTGAGCTCTTTCTCTTTTGATGGTTGTCATTTTTTTTTCCTTACTAGTATGCTTGATTGTTTCTAATCTCTGGCTTTATTTTGACTCAAAATTGTGAGAACCTAATGAGTGCTTTGGGAGGGTTTTAATCTCCCATGAAATAAACCATTTGGACTTTGTTGCACATCACTGCTATTCAGAGGAAATTTTAACTTGTGTCTGAGCTCACAGTTCAATATATCAAATATACTTGAATTTGAAGCAACTTATTTCAAAATAAGAGAAAAACAGAAAAACAGGCTAGATCATTCAAAGTCTGAGTCTTTTGGGTTTTTAGAATATTAACAAGTCCAGATTATAGTATTCAATTAATTGTAATAAATTTTAGCATTAAATACCTAAAATCAATATTCATCAGTGTCAAATCTAATAGTGGTACATAGATAATAAGACTCTATCTGTATCTGGAGAGAAGATGGTCACTGATTTTGGAAGATCGTACTATCAGAAGGGTTGGTCAGAAGGAGAACCATGTGTAGTTTAAAAAAGTATATCCAATATAGCTATCATTTTTTAAACAAAAATTCTGGAAAATAAAAACAAGAAAAAAATTCTTATTGTATGGTTTTCAAGGGGAAGGAATTAGGCAGGAATGAAGGCAAGTTGGTAGGCAGTTAGGGTGGAAGACAGGGGATGATGAAGCATTTACTTTTTTGTTCATGTTGGCTGTCCCCCGGCCCCGGAGTCATGACCCTGGTCCTCGGGCTTTTATACAGACTATGCCACTGCCACGGACTTAACACCTGAATCACTGGGACACACCAACATTATTTTGACAGTTACAAATCTTCAAAAGAAAACAAATTATTCTGAGATTAGGTTCAAAATGTTTTAAACTTGGATCTAAACAGTACTGGTATTATCTCATTTTTTAAAAAGGCCATTTTGTTTTGCTTAACAGTGATAGAAATAAAGAAAACCATCTCAAACACTTCTGAAAAAGAGAAGGGCATGAGGAACTAACAATCAGTAATGATTCTAATCAAGAAGCCTGGGTTTGACGGCGTGGGGCAAAGAAACTGAAGATTACTTGGAAGTCAAGGTAGAAACCATGCCATGCTGACCAGATGATCCATTAAAATGGCAGTAACTAGGTCAAGGCTCTGGTGGGTAGAATGGACAGTAAATCTAAAACCACAAAATAGATCACAGTCTCCTGTCCGTGTATAATTGGATCTTACTATATTATATTCAGTAAGTAGGCAAATATAAATCTCCAAATTTAATTCTGCTTTAGTGCAGGAGTTTGTGGCGCTGATAAAGTCCATAATGACCCACTTAAAATCAAATCACATCAGTATCTTCCATGCTTAAAATGCTTTAGTTCTCCATATTGCTTTCAGAATAAAATCCCTGCTCCTAAAAAAAAGACTTCCCAAGACTCATTCACATCTGCTTTGCTAGCCTTACTAGTGACCACTTTTTATATTGCATTCTATGTTAATGGCCTTCCAAATATCTTTAATAATCTGGCCATCTTTTCCTACTCTCATGCTTGCAAAGAGGCTAGCCCCTTCATGTGGAGAACCCATGAAATTTTTCTTTCCTTGAATAGTTAAGTTGAAATAATATATCTTCCTTTAATTTCTACGGACTAGAACATTTCATTTATTACTATGTGTCCTCACATTCTGCACTCCTGCTAGCAGAATTCTTGCAGAGTGGATTGTTCATCTGTTTTCCATTTGTTTAACTGACTGAATGTAAACTGAAAGTGAGCAGAACTTTCATCTATGTAGTTAACAGTTTCATCCTCTAAGCTTGGCATGTTGAAATTCTTAAACATTTCTCATTTTGTTAACACCAGTAATGAGATGGATAGATGAATAAGTAGTCAGCAGTAAGGGTGGATGGACAGATAACAATGCAAGACTTTTTTGGGGTCACTAGAGTTGCCAGCAAAACAAGCTCTGTTTATTACGGTATTAAAAATAAACTTTGGATTTCTTTTTCTCAAATCCTACTACTATTCTAAAAAATGGATAATAATTCTCCCTTTATATTTTCCCACTGTATATAACACGTAGCAATGTATGAATATGAAGAACAATGTATTTACAGAATAGAAAAATTTTAACATCAACAAAAACTGTCCTTTTGTTGTTCAAAAAGGATGTCACATTTCAATATAATTGCTTAGCATTTTCAGTGAGCTGTTTATAATCAATGGGGCAACTTAAAGAAAATGTATTTGCAATGGGCTGTTGCTGTGCTCTAACTGCACATCACTTAAAAACACACCATAAATCCTTTGTAAAGTATTTCTACATTGTACTAGTGTAGTTTACAGAGCATATTTCTAAGTATGTTTATTCTATAGAAGAGTTCTTAAAATTTAAAAATACCTTAAAATAATATTGTTGTCAAAACTTACGGAGTCTATATAAGGCTTTTTATGGTTTTTAAAACCACCCCTTTTTTGCTCACTGAACAACTTGTGACCTCTTTCAAAGCCTTTCACACAAAAACACACATAAGCAAACTCTCCTTTTAAGACTAGGGCATGTTATTTGTTACTCTGAAAGTCACAGGAAGATAACTTTAAATTTCTCTACAATGCTGTATTCATTTTAGAGTACTGAAATTGCTTCTTGGTCTATTCTTCACACCATACCCACCGCCAAAGTTCCAGCTTCCTTCATCACCACCTTTTCCTCTCTTTTATTCCCTTCCCCCTCCCTGTCCTACCTCGCTTGCTCAGGTAACCACAGTCCTGTGTCCTGTTATCTTTGTTGGGATTTTGGGATTTATATGGTCATTTGTTTCATTTCATTATATTCCACATATAAATGACACCATCCTTTCTTTTTCTGACTTATTTTGCTTAACATGATCCCCTCCAGTTCCATCCAGATACATGGAGGCAGATTATGAATGAATGAATGGCAAGAATACTTAAGTATTAGTGCTTATGTTGACATAAAACATATGACTTGTAAGCACTTAAAGGCTAAGAAAAAGGAGTTTTACTTAGGGATAGTCTTGCAAATGACCTCTTCTTCATAGTTGTTTTGAAAGATTCAGAGAAAATTGAAAGAATAAGTTATTTCAATAAATTACAGTGCATGTATGCCAATAAATAATAGAAAGATGGTATTAATATAATAATTATAAATCAACTATGGTGGCAGGCCTATGTTACATGTTTTATAGTTAATTGACAATTGCTACCTTATTCTAAGAGATAGGTAAGTAAAATAAGACATAAAATCTGAGAAAATTTTCTTAGGTCACAAGACTAAAATTTATAGATATGACTCATAGTTAAGTTTGAAGTTATGGCATGACAGAGTAACATTAATTGAATTTATTCTCTGACTATAAGCAACCACAAGCTACATAACAGATGTATGGTAACTGTATTCAGGAACTGAATGCAATCAATAAAGGGCTATTATCCTTGAGAGATGAAAAACATGCATTGAGTTCTACATTCATACTGGCTTTGGGTGTTTTATAAATAGCATCGTAGGGAAGTAGAGAACAAACGAAATAACAATCCCACAAGGAAAAGAAAACCAAATCATAACATGGAGCTGCTGAGGTGGCTTAAAAGATATAGGTTAGGGAATCACAGAGGAAAGTGGAAACAAGTACAATATAATGTTAAATGTAAATTATCTAAATAAAGAAATCAATACAAAGGTATAGGGGAAAAAAGAAGTAAGGGAACCACAGAAAACTGCATAGGAGTTAACTTTAATCTTTGGCTAAATACTAAGCTATGCAGGCTGAAAACAAGACTCCATGAGGTGTGTAGAGGACAAGTATTATAGACTATGAGCTTAAATAAGATTTTGGAGTGGGGTATAGTGCTGGGAGATATTCAGATTAGAACCAGCTGAAATGCTGAAAAATGCAGGCATTTTGTTAAGATTCCAGAAAGACCACAGAGTCAGAGTAGGTCTGTAGTAGTCCTTGAATAAATCATTAGACCTACCTCCAACAAATTCTCCATAAGATGTGAGTCTAACCACCAAAAACTTAACTGCTCTCCATAAAAAAATTCAATATCCTTTAAAACATGAAAACTTGGACTTAGAGCAATGTTGCATCCCCATAATATCCAGTATATATTTTTGGAAAGTTACAAAAAAACAGGAAAATGTCACTCATAACCTAGAGAAAAAAAAGTCAATAGAAACAGACCAAGAGATGACACAGATGGTAAATGTGCTTTTATAACTATATTCAAGACACTAAAATAATTGCTTAGTATCCACAAATAGGGGCTTTCAACAGAAAAAATTATAAAAAGATTTGAATGAACTTTTAGAGAAATATAATATCTAATATTCGTTGAATGGGTTTAACAGCAGACTATTGAAAAAAAATGGACTTGAAACAAATTAATGAAAAGTAAACTAAAGCATATGGACGGGAAAATACTAAATAGGTAAGCCACAAGAGAAACAGAGCAGTCTCTAAGATCTTTGCGATGATACAAAATAATCTAAAAACATGCACATGAAACACAAAAGAGGGGAAATAGATGAACCAAGAAAAAAAAAAAACTGAATAACTGACAAACCATTTCCAAATTTTAGTGGAAATAACCTAGATAAAATAAAATGAAATATTTTTCCTCCTCTTTCTTCCTGCCTGCCTACTCACCTTCATCCCTGCCTAAACCATTCCTTAAAAAAAAAAAAAAAAAAAATCAAATTCAATTAAAAGATAACCCACTGATCCAATGAAGTTAACAACTTGAAGCTGCATAAACACAAATAAAACTACATCTGAGAGTATTCTAGTCAAATTGCTGAAAATCGAAGCCAAAGCTAAGGAGAAAATCCTAAAAGTACTTAAAGATACTACACATAAGAGACAAGTATTATCACTGGCTTCTTATCAGAAACAATGTCAATTAAAAGACAATAGAATGAAAATAGTAAAGTACTGAAGAAAAATGTCACCTGGAATTCTATTTACAAAAAGTTGTTTTTCAAGAATAGAAGCAAACAAAAACATTTTCAGATTAGCAGGAGCTATTTATTTTCAGATAAATAGCTGAGAGAACTTACCTGTAGACCTAAATCCTAAGAAATGTCAAAGAAAGTTCTTCAGGCTAAAGACAAATGATACCAAATGAAAACTTATAACTACACAAAAGAATAAACAGCAAAAAGGTAAGCACGAAAAGAATTTCAGGATCTGCTTTATTTCTTCTTTCTTAATATCTTCACATAGTAACTAAACGCATGAGTGCCTCACTTCTGCTCATGCCCCCAGCTGGATTTGCACATGCCCAGTGGTGGCTGATGTCAGCCTTATCCTAGGGGATGGCTGTTGAAATAAGGATTAAGAAGAGCGTGATGGCAAAGTAACAAAGCCAGAGAACATGCCTACTGCGTACATGGTATGTGTGTGTGCTTATGACAGGGAGGGGTATGTGTGTATGTGTGTGTGTGAGAGTGAAAGAAAGAATGGGATTTAACAAATACACTCATTTAAACAATTTCTAAAATACGGAAGACTAGTAGAAACAGAAATAACTTTGATCAATGCTCTACTTTTAAAATATTTGTTCTAATTAAAGTAACAGATGTTCATTTTAGATAATTAAATGTATAAAGCATTAAAATACCTGTACTATCACGATATAAACCTCATTAATATTTATTTCCCCAGAGTTTTTTTTTTTAAATACATAAGCAAAATTCACTTAACCAGTTACAAATTGGTAGACATGGTATAATGCTAATGTTTTTCCTAATGATAAAAATGATTCAGGAATATATTTGTGTATAAAATTTATCAATATGTTTGACTATTTGAAAAAACTTCTAGAAAAATTTTCTTAGCTGAAGGAAATGGACATTTAAAAATTCTTGAGAAGTACTGCCAAGTCCCCCCCTGCCCCCAAGTTGATTCCATTATTTGGTCAAAGCTTTGAGATCTCATTATTTACACCCTTACTGATTCAAAGTATTATGTTTTTAGTCTTTGATTATCTGAGTTAAAAATATTACTATTGTGCATAAACTCTAACTTTAAAAAACACATATACATGAGCCCTCCTAGAGAAGTTAAGGCTTTTATCAGATGATCTATGCAAAGGCTATACAGTTGTCATTAAGAGGCACATGAAGTATGAAATAAGTCTATGGGAAACAGACTTTACAGGAAAATATATATTATTACAAAATAAATCTACTAGCACTACTCATCCTCCATTACTGTATGCAGCTAACATTTTTTCACACTTATTTATAAGAGAAGATCATCACAACGAAGTGAGCTTGGCATCATTAGTTAGGTC
This sequence comes from Solenodon paradoxus, assembly GCA_004363575.1. Taxonomy (NCBI): domain Eukaryota; kingdom Metazoa; phylum Chordata; class Mammalia; order Eulipotyphla; family Solenodontidae; genus Solenodon; species Solenodon paradoxus. Next base: position 424,600 of record RJWH01000186.1, on the reverse strand, counting down.
AATAAAGATTTAAGAGTATCACTTAATTCTCAGCTTAGTACCATTTCCTCTTGCAAATCCCATCTTTCCCCTGTTCTTTACTAAAATGAAGATAAACTCACAGCAGTATCTTTTCAGTTTGGTGGATTTCTCTCACTAAATCAGAGGGCTAGTTTTACTTCTCTGGAGATAGACAAGGATAAGGGAAACTACATGTTTCACAGGATTATGGTTAGAACTACAAGGCCTGCTGTGTAAGCCACCAAGACAGCACTAGATACTTAAGTTGAATTTCTCCATAAAAATTATACATCTTCCCAGCATCATTTTATATCAAGTTTGTTATTTTTTTATGTATCTTAATAATATGACTCAGTTGCAGAATTTAGTGAGAGATAAAATGGGAAGGCTATAACAAACTACTCCCTCCATTGATTGCATCACAACCTCCCAATACATACCAAATATGTATACAGTATAAGCAGAGGCTGATTTTTATGAAACTAAAGAAACAAGCTGCATTTATATGTTCTTCCTCTAACCCCTTTAATATATTCAATTTGTTATTTGGAATTTTTTATTTGTGCCGTTTTTATTTATAGTAATAGATATTACCTCCAGGTTTTGTGGGGCCTGAAGTTTATATAAATTTTGAAAATTATCTTTAAGAAAAACAACACTGGTAAGGCAAGCATGGTTTTAAAAACATTCCTAAAACTCCATCTCATTCCCCATGGGATTGTGGAATTTAGTATTGTTTAGAAATATTTGAACTATTTCTCATAGAACTCACCTGTTAAAAAGTAACATTTGTGTTTATGAAAAAAGTGAACTCCTCACCTTAATAGTAATATTGGGTTTCTTCAAATAAAGCATGAGTTTAGTCTCAGGAACATAAAGATACGTTATTTTAATTACATTAAATTAGAACCAAAAGGAATTGAACCATCATGGGGATAATGCCTATGCTTTATTTAATTTTATCTTATTTATGTATTTATCTAGTCATTTATTTATTTATTTATTTAAAGGAAAGGTACAGGCATGAATGAAGGCAATTAGGCGGGCAGGCTGGTAGAGAGATGAGGAAGAAGTATTTTTATTCTATTTAATTGTTTATCTTGGTTACGAAATTGGGTCCTAGGGTTGTATGTGGACTATAATAGTAAGAGGCAACTGATTTACCCACTAGACCACCATGGTATACCAAGGGACAAAGTCTTTCTAATAAATAAGAAAACCAAAGTCCCAGAAGAGAAGGTAAATTTTCCAAGGTCATCTGACATCACTAAACTCCATGTTTCAGACTTGTTTTAGAGTTCTAATGGAACAAGACATAAAAGACTACCCCAATGCACAATTCCATTTCTTACAGTTCTCATTTGCCTAGATAGTAAATAATAGCAACAGTACCATTTTGCATTGTAAAGGGTAAATATGAAAATGTGTTGGTGGAACAAAGCGGTATGTTAAAGAGCACTAGAACTCTGGTGGTAGGTATGGTGTGATTTCAATATTCTAAAATGCATATAGCAATATGAACAAAATCATAACATATTAAAATAAGTTGGAAATTAGAAATGCAAGAAAACTAATATTGTTTTCCAGAAAAGTCAACAATTTTCTAGAAATATCTGCCTTGAAAGAGCAAATTGGGCCTCTAAAATAAAAAGACTTAGCACATTGATACTGATGAACTCTGAAAAGCAAAGTTGTTTTTGTACAGTGGCTAGGTGTATGCACCCATAGGAGCTGAAACGTGATTATGTTAAAGTAAATCCCACATATACATTCAGCTTGAATACAGGAATTCCTTGTTATGATGAAATTAATGAGCTGTCTTTCATTTGTATTGTAGTGACACTGAAGTTGTTTCCAGGTGTTGGGTTGCATTGAGTAATTACCATTTCTTGTTCTAAGTCTCAACTAAAAGGGAGGCACAAAATCCATTTTTGAGGACTTGCCTAAATGATAACACATTATGTGTTAAAGTAGATAGATGATCTGCTAGGGTTTTATTTAGCTGGAGCTTTGTGCCAAATGATTCCCCTAAGCAGAATGATGAAAGAGTTGGCCAATTCAGTGGGAAAAAGCTTGAAATTTGGAGTCTTGACTTGAATAAAAATCTTCCACTTAGTATTATAGGAAATTTGGCAAGTTACTTAATCTCAAACTATTCTAGCTCATGTATAGAATAGGAAAAACAGGATTTTATGTTTTAAAGTTGTTGTAGAGATTGGAGTGATAAAAACAAACGAACACACAGTAAGTCACAGAGTAAGGTCCTCTAACCACCACTATCAGTGGCCAAACTTCAGCCTGCTATAAGAAAGGAGAAAATAGTTCATTCTTCTTTATATGTCATAGAGGTGTGCATTTTCCCTGAAAATAAATAAATAAATCCACATAGCCCAAGTTTTCACATTGTTTCAAATAACAAAATTGAAAATGAAAATAATATATCGCATTTCTTGCCACAGCTATCTATAAAATGGTCAACATTTCCTTGCTTAAATACTTCTGAGAAAAGTGTTGGTTGGACTTGAGTATTTTCCTTGTAAGCTTTATCTAGTGAAAAACTTTTCACTGTATTCTAATTTTTTGAGATTACTTCTAAATTCAACCTATCACATGACAGTGTCTATATCTAACCCCATCCTCGATGATGATAAGAAAATAATTTTCTAGAATAAGGATAAATTTCCATCTCTCCTACTGAGGACACACTTTTGCAGTTTTCAAGAAATCCACGAGAGTCTATAGTTTTAATTTTGTTCTTTCTATTCTTTGAGCTGTCTAAAACAGCAATCATGAAGATACTTTGAGGACAAGAAAATTGTAGGTTTAAAACACATACAGCCGACTTTACTATTAAAACTGACTAATTATATGTAGACTACATGTATTCGTCTAGCTTATTCTGATTTTAATAGCAATTTTCTTGTTCTTAAGTAATTATCTAGGTCTTTTCTCTCCAGATGAATTCACCTAGGTTTTGATGACTTATAATTCAGACAGGCAATTGGAGAATGATAACATATTCATATCCCTAGTACCTATTACTTAGATATTCACACAGAATTTACGTTTTGTGGGGCAAGACACTCAAATACGTCAAACTAGGTGGTGTATATACATTAGGGTTCAAAAGAATGCTCAAATAAAGCAATAACATTGGAGGAGACTATTTTCCTCCAAAATTTCTTATGGGACAATGTTTGAAAAAAAGTCACAATGTGTTATTTTAGGAGAAACTGAGAAAAGAATTAGGCTTTACTTCCCCAGAAAATTTAATACTTTCTATCTGTTATCTTTGAAAAATCTATTTAACTTTTTTTAAATTCAATTATCTTAGTATTTCTTTTATTTGTAATGCTATATGACTTTCAGGATACTGAATTCTTACCTCAATCTGTGTGCATCTCTAGGTATCTTAATGACTAAGATTCTAAGTTTAGATAAAAACTGCACTTGAATTTCAGACCACCAGCCGTGGAATCCTGGACAAATATGTCTTAACTCTACCTCAGTTTCCCCAGTCTGTAAAATGGGGATAATAATTTAAATGAATGATTGTGAATAAAATAGTACTGTGCCTGACAGAGTAGGCACTCACAAGGGTGAGCATATATTACCATGATGCACCTCATACACTTGATTTAATAATACATGCCTGCAGAATGTGACAACACGCATGAAGAAAGTCATGATCTTTGAGTGATTATGCAATTATAGCCCAGTCTTTGAATATGATGAGTATAAAATGAAAAGAAATCATTGCTGCCTAACAAATCTGATCATAGCAGGTCTGACCGTCATGATTATCATCATATTGGAATGCTGAGAATAACAATGAATATGGGCATGACCTTTGATTGAAAGAAAACATTCTCACAATCTTAATAAGAGAAGAGTCATTGTCTCATTATTATTTTTATTTCCATACTGAAATATTTGAGAGGGCGGGTGACCACAGGGCTATATTTTGAAGAAAGCTCTATTAGTCATCAAATTGTAAACAAGTTTAAAGCTTATAGCATTTAGAAGATGAATTTTAGAATACTCTTAATAAAAAGTAAGAGAAATGTAGTTTTATTTAGCAAGTATATGTATTGGAGTTGGGACAGGCAATGTGATTAATCAAAAAAAGTAAAAATGAGCATTGTCCATTCTTTTTTTGCACATAATCACAAAGGTGAAACCATATGCTATTTATGTCATCACTTTGTGAAAGCTAGTATATACTTCTATATTTCACTCTCCCATAATGCCTCCTGGGAAGATACTGCTTGATGAAAAATGATGAATTACTTTCTCTTTGTGGAGTCCAGAGATGAGAGTGACAATAAACCCACTGTATATCTTTGACTTCCATACTTTGATCTTAAACTGTCACAATTTTTGAATTGTGATCTTGTCTTCAGGCAAATTTTGCAGATATTTAATAATCCATGTTTTAAATGTTATGGGAACCAGAAAAATATTGATAATAAAAATGAACAAAAAGTTTGAAAAGTATATGAAGCGCACTTATTTATGGGCAAGTAAACTTTCGAAAATAGAACTTGACATATTTCTGTGTAGGCTATATGCCTGAAATTTGGAAACAAGTAACTCCACATAGCTTCATATTGCTTATAATGTAACAAAATTCACTTAATCTGTCTTTGATGCATAATACCTTATTTCTAAAGTAGAAAGTCATCAGAAAAAACAAAAACACTAATAAGCCTAGAGCTAAAAAGGCAAATGTAGTTGGTATTAGGTATTAAGTGTGTGTGTGCAAAAGGTCTGTTTTGCCACATAGTCGACTGAGAGCAGCTCTTTCTATGCAATACAGATATGTCATCGATTCTCTAGAGACTTAGTTAACATGCCTCCTCTTAAAATTTCTGTCTCTCTCATCTGAGTTGCTCCTCTGTCAATTCTTCCCCCTATTCATGTTTTTATTTCTCAGCTATATTAATCATGGGAAGGGTATTTTCTAATTAGGAAAAAAGAGTATTCTACTCCATAGACAGAAATATTCCCCCATTAGAAATAAAAATAAATCTTTTTATACATCAAATAATTAGCTGGATTAGTAACACCAACTTTATATAACAGTGTAAAATCTCAGTGACCTAAACAACAGAGGTTTATTTCTCAATCTCTTTAGAGATAGTGATAATTGGGCAATTCTCTTGGGAAACTTATTTGTAAATAGTAACTGAAAGCTCCCTTTTGCAGTCAATCTTGTGGTTCTGCCAGATCAGAGGGCCTTCCTAGAGTCAGCCTCTGACTTCCCTCCATCATTACGGGGAATATGTTAAGATATTGTATAGAAAGTTTCGTGTGATGTTTTATGAGCTATTAGTAGAAATAACACATATCATTTACCCCCAAATAATTCTGATCAAATACCAAATTTATGGCATGAACCTAATTAGAAAGGAGTCTGAGTATATCTTTTTCCTTTGAATCCAGAGGCAGAAGATTGCTAAACATAAAAACCACTTTGTATGGTGACAAATATGATAACCAGGCTTATTGTGGTGATCATTCACAGTGTTACAGATACTGAATCATTAGGTTTTATACCTAAAATCAATATAATACCACATGTCAGAAAAAAAAAAGATTGTTCAGCATGTATCTAACCTCGGCACAACCTAACTCCTATGAATTAATGAGGGTGAGTCTATTCCTGGATATTAATTTTCTGTGACTAAATCAATGAGCCTAACTAATTTCAAACTATGCAGGGATGAATGAGAGACTAGCCATATGATGATTCACTTGAGAACCCTGCCTATGGCTGTCTATGAACCAAAACCAAGACACCATACAGACTGAAAAATCACACTCTGGGTTTCTGATACTCAAACTGATGGTTCTATGCAACTAGCTGGGTTTCAAACATTTATTTTGTATGAAAATAAGATTGTTGTAAATTTTTGTCATTCTGTTTTTAAGAAAATAAAGAGAAAATTAAGGTCATCAAAGAATGTCTGACAACCTGTTGCAAATTGAAATCTGACACAACAAACTTTAAGGATGATTTTTCCTTAGTGATAGATGGAAATGACTTTTCTTTCATAAACCATATGAATTAACTCACACACACTCCAAATAAAAAAGTGATAATAGGTTGCTTAAAAATAATGGTAATTATCATTAGGAAATGCTAATACCATTTATTACCATAATAAATACCAAATAATAATACCATAATAAATGGTAACTACCACCAGTAAAAACTAGTTTTTAATTGCCAAATCTGGTATTAAGTTCTTCATTTACTTTATGTTCCACCTGCTTACAACTCTGAGAACTGTTACCTTTATCTTCCTTTTTTCTAAAAGGAAACTAAAAGTCCAAATCACTAACATCATAAACCATCTATATCAGTTAAATGAGTGTACAAAGGCACACATATTTTAAGTAGACACAAACCTGTCTCAAAGCATTCTACATGTATTTTAATATGTTACATGCATTTTAAATTATATGTGTATTTAATATATGTATTTTTAATACATCAACTACATAGAACAGAAGTGAAGTTAGAAAAGATATTCTGGAAGCTATTTAATCAGTAAGTCAAAACAACTGATCATTTCCTGATTTTAAGTTTTATTTATTACTATAAACCAGGCAAAGATATTATTAGTTGAAATCTATAAATGAAATAGTTAAAAATTATTTAATAATTAAGCTTTTATCATGTACCAGGCTTTAAAAGTTAGTGTTTAATAATTTGTATGTCTGATAAAAGTAGAGTGATCAACAATCGCTGTAATGACTGTTGTATAATAAACAGCACTGAAATGCATTGATTTACAACATCAAGCACTGAAGACTGACAGACTTCTGAGGATGCAGTAACTCAGAAGGGGTAAACTGTGTTTTATGTCTAGGCACAAGACTAAAGATTTAGTTTAGTTCTATTCTATATGACTCTCATTCTACTTGGACCAAAAGTTACCTGGGACATGTTTTCCTTTAATTCAGTAATTCCAGAGTGAGTGGGAGAGCATGATACAACTTAAGACTTTGCTTACAAGGGACAGACTGTCACTACTGCCCACATTCCACTATCCAAACCCACCATCTGTGGGTAGCAGTTTTAAGTCAGAAAGCTATGGGAACAGAGAGAGCACTGTAAAACTGCATAATCAGCTCTAGTAGATAAAGTAACTGATAACTCCTTTAGGAAGATCTTTGGAAAAGATAAGTAACTTGGTAAGATCACATAGTTAGGAAGTATCAAAGTCATATTTCAAACTAAGGCTTATCTAACTTTGGTCTAAACTGTAATCTGCTGTCAATTTGAGAAAGGTCTTGAATCAAGGGTACATCTTGGTTCATATTCAGCATCAGATCACTGGCCACAAAATGTTGTCATACTGTGTCATGTGTGATACCTATATGAAAAAATAGTCTAAGAAGTGGTATAATTTACTAATCAAGATTGCGGAAAAAAAATATGTCTGTCAAACATCTGGTTTCTTATTATATCACTCTAAAATCATTCATTTCAATTGAACTGGATATATTACATTTTTTTCATCACAAAACAAAAATGTCATTTACGACGTTTGATAAAACATAGGCATATTTATAATTTATTTCCTATAATAAAATTATCTAAGTGTTTCTCTAGATTTTATAGATTCATGGATTATCAAAATGTAGCACTCTTAATTTGCACATAATCCCTATAGGTTTTGTCAGATAAAGCAACTTGGAAAGAATTATTAAGAAAACGTTACAAAAGCATACATCAATTCACATATAGGTTGAATTGTTCCCTATAAAGATAAAGCTGTCTTCTCTCAAATATTTTAATAAAATAAATTTTAATGTCTCTTTCCTAATTCAATTAATAAAAATGATGTAGATGTTTTTGCTTTTAGATTGGAGACAATGTCAAAAGCCTTAATAACCAGCATGTAAAACAGAAGAATCACATTCAGCAATTAGAAACATCACATATCACCTTTATCAGGGCTTTGAACTTTCTTCAAAGGAAAGAGGTTCTTTATAGTTTATAGTTTTTTTTAAGCAGTTGTATTTGATAAGTTTCAGATCAAATTCAAATATTTAATAGTAAAATTATACCAGGAGAACTATAAAGGATTATTTTAGAGTCTTTATGAGAGAATTATTACTGAGGGTAACCAAGTATTACTACATTTATTATAATATTATTATTAGAATAATTATGATTATATCCCAGTAATGCTATGCTTTCAAATCATTGAGATTTAAGTTTGAGAAGATAAAACATCTCATATTTCCAGGCATAACAATAGGACTTGAATCAAGTTATGACTTAAAGTCAGAAAAGGTGATAAAACCTGACTGGAACAGAGACAAGAGAATTCATGCCTATCCATATCAAGACACAAGAGAGGAGAGTAGTAATAAAAAAATAAAATAAAAATCAGGAGACCTTGGGAAGTTATAAACTGAGAGGATCAAGATGAAATCTGAACCAAGACAAGTTAAACTTCGCATGATCTTCTAAATCTAGAATCTCAATAATTCCATTTTCTTAATATTTTGGAAAAATATGAGAACAAATGTTGAAAATATAATATGCATTTTATGTTACAGTAAACTAATCAAATTTTCATGTAATTTGGCATGTGATAGGAGGCTCTAGAAAAGTAAGATGCCTTGGCTTGAGAATAGCAACTTCAAGCATACTAGCTTCCAAATTGAATGTGAAAGAATTTTTTTTCTGAATAAATAATTTGCTGACATCATAGTTCTGAAATATTATAAATTTAGAACATAAAGAGGAAATTTAATTAACACAATGTTAAAGGGATTTACTGAAGGTAAAGATTGTATTTTTCTTAATATATTGATTATATCATTTATAATATAAATACTATAACTTCAAAATATCCTTGATGATGCATTCTATTATTTAACAGGTGATTAGTTCTCCAAAGTGTCTCTTTGAATACATAGGTACACACATACATGCATTCATACACATGTGTACATAACTGATCATATGTATATACACGTATGTATTTCTGTGTTAAGATGGAGTTCCCATTTCAAAACATAACCCAGGATAGAATTTCAGAAATGACAGACTATAAATAGAAATATATTTTCCTATATTTTTCTGCTCAGATCTTAGTGGGTAGCTTTTCACATGCTGGGTGAAATACACATTTCACTTTACAGGTCAGACAGAAACAAATGTAACTTTTATGATCAATTTTTAAAAAAATATTGAGTGGCGGTATATGCAATCAAAATATATGGTGAAGAATAAATTTGTTTTATTTACAGCATATGTCTTTTTGTTTTAAAAAACTGAGATCACAAAGCAGCATATTATAACAGACCAAAGTAAAGCTGCCTATTTTAATTGAACACTCATTGAAGAAAATATGACATCAATTCCCATTTGTGGCACTTGAAAATATGGTATTTAATTTCCTTTATTAAAGAATTATGATCCTATTTTATTTGAAATATGATATAGATCATTATAAAAGACTAAGCTATGCATGAAAGTACAACAAAGACATTAAATTTTAATCTCTAAATTGCACCACCCAGGGGGAAAAAAAAAACAAAACACATTACTGTTTGATAACGTTTTTGAGCATGAAAAGAGATGGAAAAATGAATCATGCCATAGATCATCTGTGCATGAAGGGGAGGGTTTTGAGTGCTCCACTATAGATGCAGGTAATCAGGGATTACACAGATGACAGAGAATTTGGGACATTAATAAAATCAACAAAAGTCAGATTTTTATTATTTTATTATCATCCTGTGTCATCCAGTCTAAACAGTATCAATGATAAAACACTGTGGCCAACAGTGTGAAGTCCAATGTCACTTCACCTTAATACAACAGTGAGGTGAACAGACAGGTGACAAGTATAATTCATAAAATGGAAATTTTTAATAAAAATTAATGTATGTTATTTAAAAATATATGTTAAATTAAAAATTGCCTTCAACTGAATAAAAAGCTAAGAATCAATCTCAGCTATTACCCTCTAAAATATAATTCTAACATTAGGAAAGGTTATATTGAGAGAAACATACCCAAGATGGTGGACAAGCAAAATCTTAAGCTCAGCTTCTTTCCACAGATAGAACAAAATTGCATCTAGATGAAAATATGGCCTTTGAAAAAAACAGAGAACTGGGGGACTGGCATCTCCACAAGGAGAAGTGATAAATTAAAAAAAAATCAGAGAGAGTAGGAAAAACCTAGAAACACTCTCTCCAGGATCATTGCCCCAAGGATAGGAGGACACCAGTGATACAGAGCCTCTTCCCAGGGACTGATGGGCTTATTCCATCTTGGGTGCCCTAGAATTAAGAACTCTGCTCTAAAGGAAAATAGAGGGGCTTTCCTTTGGAGAGCAATAGGATTATAGAGAGCAGAGAACACAAGACAGTGAGAAAGGGGAGCCTATAGCTAAAGTGTGCACAGATCTAAAGGAAGGATTTCATTTATTGAACCAAAAGCTTCAGCCAGAGGAGTAAGAAAGAATAATAGCCTTTCAGTGAGCAGAGCTGCTGCTGAGTATCCTTGCAGACATTCTTTTGGGCATGGAGGACATCATATTGAAAGAGATCAAAGGTCCAAATCCCTACCTCGTTTGCCATCAGCAAAAGGTGGGATAGTTTGTTCTCTTGGTTAGTGTTCTCCAGGCTCTCAAGACAACAATCTCCTAAAATAGCAACAGGTAGCCAGAACCTCTGACTCTGCATAGACAACTGAGAATTTTCCTGCAAAGCTCAGTTTCTGGAGCTTCCAGCTCTGCTAAGGCATTCCTCTTCAAATAAGATCAGAGATTCCTGTGAGAGAGAAAAACAATGCCCCTCTATTGCCTGGGGCTGCTGGTGACCCACCCGCTAGCCTGCAGTCTAAAGCCCCCTGGCCCTGGCAGACTCCTGCCCCAGGCTTATACTCTGCAACCTGAATCCTAACACAAGATTATTCCATCAAGATAGGGAGAGAAAGCCTTTTAGCTTAATCCACAGACATAAACACAAGTACCTTCCCTTACTGCCCTCCAAAAAGTAGAGAAATTTATCTCAAATGATGTATCAAAACAAATCTCTAGAGAAAAACCTAACACAACAGAATCAGGCAAACCAAACTATCTGAAACAGATTTCAGAGCAACGGTCTTTATGTTTATTGCAGCATTATTTGCAATGGCCAAGAAATGGAAGCAATCTGAGTGCCCATTGGCAGATGAGTAAAATGTGATTATTACACAAGGGAATATTAAGCAGTTAAATAAAGCAAAACAAAAAACTGAAATCCTGCCATTTGGCACAAGACTGATGGATCTAAAAGAAATTGTGCTTAGTGAAACAACTCAGAGAAAGACATTGTATCCTTTCACCTATGTGTGGTATATAGAGAGAAACTAAACCAGACAAATGAAACAAATCAAACAAAAATTGAACCGGATTAGTAGTTTTCAGAAGGGAAAGATGAGGCAGGATAATTTAGGTAAAAGAGAGTCAATTATAAGGTGAGATATAGACTTGGACTGTTGGTTGTATACTTAATATGTATATAGATGTAGATTTGTTAGCTTAATATGATGTATACCTTAAACCTACATAATATTATAATGCAATGTTCCTTCAGTCTTTTATTTCAAAAGATATACACACATGCACGCACACACACACATTTATGTATATTTATGAATCATTATTTTAATCACAGGTCCAACTTTAGACAGTAACTATTTATTTTCTGCTCCTCAAAGTCTGTATTCCTCTACATTATTATATATATGTTGTCAAGATTTATTATGATTACCCTTATCCTGTAATTGCAGTTTTTCATTTTTTTTTCCTGTGTCCCACTTTTAGATAAACCTCTGCTCTTTTCCTGTTTAGTAGTATGATTATTCTATCTCTCACCTTTTTTAAATTTTCCTTTTGTTGGTTGAATTTGATCGTCTCATCCCCCATTGTTCTCACCCAAAAGTGATACTACATTCTCTGCCTTTGTGTTTTTTTAAATCTTTATCTGCTACAGTAACATATATAACTTTTGAGTTGAGGTTTTCATAAATTTTATTTTATATTTGAAGCTGTTATTTCATCAGAGTATTTTTTGAATACAGGAAGTCTTTTCAATTTGTGTACAACAAATATTTATTCAATAAGTCTATTTAACATATCACTGTAAATATAGATAACATTATGTATTTTTAATTGATCCATTTTTTAAAAAATTTATGTTGTTCTCCTTAGAAATACCATATCATAATATGTCTCTATTTTCTGTCTTATTTCATATCTTTTCTCTAATGACATTTTGAGGGTATCATTGGTTTTGTTTTATTTTATATGTACTCCTCTAGCTACCTACCATGTTGGCCACTGTGTTTTCAGCATTTTTGTTTGGTTTTTCATTTTTCTAACGTGGCTTTAATTTTCATAGCTTTAAATTTACACTGTCATTTCTTTCTAGAGACCTATATTTGTCCTTTAAATACTCACATAGTTCTTATACTGTGATGAGTTAGTGTGGTGGAGATTGTGGGGGAGAGGAGCCAGTGAGATGTTAACTGATGGCAGCTCCTCTTTGCTTTCCTCTTCACTCAATTTTGTACTTGCTGAGAGATAAGAAATACCATGTCAGCATGATTTCTCCTTCAGTTTCACCTCTTCTGCACTCTGCTATGTAGGTTTCTATAGGAACCATCCTCATTTTGTTCATGGCCCATCAAATCAAAACATAACTTGTTATACTTCTCAAAATTTTATGTTAACCCAACCCACCAATTGTCTTTTTGGAGTTTTATATACTGATCATGGGTAGAAATTACATGAACTTCTCTCAGTTGTTATATTTAATGTTGTTCTATAAATTTTGGCTTGAGTTTATGATCATGTATTCATATCAAACTTTTTCATGTGTGTGTGCATGCATGTGTGTGTATGTAGCTTTAGGGAGAGGGAGAAAAGCAAATTGTTTTAATCTATCTATACTATATATATATTATATACATAAAATCATAATAATAAAATATGCCTCTGACATAACTATTCATTATATGTTAACTAGCAGTATAATGTCAAATCGATAGCTACAGAATATTATGATCTGAATGATTAAATTGTCTAGCATTGCAAAATCCAATTAAAATACATGGAGCATATATAATTTTACATTTTCTAGAGGCTACATGAAAAGTAAAAATCTAGCAAACTAAATTTTATATTTAATTTACTACATCTAAATATTATAAAGTCAATATGTAGTCAATATTAAAATCATTAAAATTTTATACTTTCTTGGCCTTGAATTTTAAAATCTATTGTGTATTTTATACTTATTTCAATTTGGACTAGACACATTTAAGGTACTCAAAGATTCAAATGCAGCTTATGGCTACTGTACTGGACAGCACAGTTCTAAGTATGTAACATAGTACACACTCAAAAATTATAGTTAATATCAGCATAATCATTGAAATAAATCAGAATTTAGGATGAAATTGAAATTCTTAATCCATGACATAGGGTGAAATACACAGAAGTTGTTAGGTTATTTTGCCTCAGAGTAGCCCCTTTTCAGAAGTAGAGATGGGAACTAGAAGCATGTTTTGATATACTGAATGTTAAATTTTACTAATAAGTAAAATTTGTAAATACTGATGAAGATTTTACGAAATTAAAAATTGTTTGACATTGATTTCCTGATTTATCCTACATTTAGTGTCATTCAAAATATTATAGACAATTTTACATAGATGATTTCATAGACCTCTTGAAACTTCCCTAGGTTATTTAATTTATAGCTCTCCATTCAGGGATGAGAGAAAAACTGGAAAGCTATGACACACAGAGAAAGCATGCACACAAGTTAGACTGGGCACTGATACGAAGCAGAATGTAGATTTGCTAACTGAAATCTTAGCAGTGATGACAAACTCCAAAGAATAAGCATAGTAGACAAATACTAAACCAGTGAGTATTGGGGTTTTGGTAAATTTGAGAGTATTTGACCAGCTTTGTTATAAATGCAGTCTCAAGTCCCACCAGGAGCTATTGATTCACAGGTTGCCTTTTAACAAGATCTCAGAAGGATACATGGACACATTAAACTTTGAGAAGCATGACTTAAATCATAACTCCCCCCAGTACAATATTTTTTTCACTGCTTGCTTGCATTGGTTTAGATCATTTATAATATCTCACCTACACAGCAGCACTTCAAGGGTAGGGACTTTCTGTTGTTGTTGCTAGCTCTGTAAATATTTGCTTTGACAATAGATTTTCTTAGTGAATAAAAGTATTGCCCTATGTGTGACCTATGTAAAATTATTCTTGCAGGTTGGTCCTCATGTCACTCAGGATTAATCACATGCATTTACTTATGAAGTTGAGAATTTCAAATACAACCCTAATAACATTCCGGAATACATTTTGGTATGCAGGAGGAAAAGACAAATACATAACAATTACATATTCTTTAAAACAAAGGGAAGAAAAAGCAACAGAAAATATATTAATGCAATTTTATGACTGAGAATTTTAAAACAAGCAACATGGAATGTAAAGTTATGATCCTCCTAGGAATTACAACTGGGCTGTAAGGCAAATATATATTAAGGCATAAATATAAAAGTCTATACAGTAATAGAAAATACTACAACCAGATGTGCCAAGAGACTAAATTATAATTGATGCATAGATTTGGAATTTCGTACTGCTTAGAATTTAAATTTTTCTTAAACCCTGGAGTCATATGAAACTATCCAGGCACTGTAGTGTAGGCATGATAGAAATATGAGGAGGCCTTATCAATAGCAAACAGTTAATATTTTATTTATATCATCTAGACAATTTAATTAAAGGAATAATCAATTACAAACTTATTCAAATAAGAATGCTCATAAATTTTATATAATGCATAAAAATTAATCACTGTAACTACATGGAATTACAGAGAATCTAAATAAACGTGAATATAAATTCATTAATTTTGACTCATTAACTTGGAATTTATAATATAGATGAAGACTCACAGGTTCAGAGGCTGTTGACTGTAAATAAAACCTTAGATAGTATCCAAGTTGGAGGTTCATCAACTGTAGCTATGTGGGTATATGTGAGTATGTGTGTGTGTAGACTGTGTGTGTGCGTTTCCACTATGAGTCCTTAATATTCCCCTCAGCTGGACTAAATTTAGACAACTTTCCTCCTGACAAGACTCCTGACCTCCCGTTTCTTAATGCTTTTTCTTTAGAAAAACTACTATCATAAGTTTTTTCTTTGTCACTTAGAGATATAAATTTACAACCTAGAAATCTTTTATTTAAGGACCTGACACATTCCTTTGAAATTTATTCATAAAGATAGGAGCCCTTTCTCCCAGTCTCTGTGGGAGAGTCAGTCTAGTATTGATAAGCTGCAATAAGCAAAATTTAGCAAATGCAGATGGTCTAATCACATTGATTAGCTTCCTTCTAGTATCCTCCAGTGCTTTGCCACTAGCATACCCCAGGGCTTAAATACGCTTTGTTTCAGGAGAATGAGTTCATTCGCTATTCCCTTTGGGAATAGTCTTGACCCCTATGGCAACAGTCTTGAAAAAAGTCTTCCTTGCCTGTGTCATTCCATCTCATCTGGTACAACTTTTTATTTTAAATTAGGGTGGGTTGTGGGGAGAGCACACAGAGGAATTTCCAGGAGATCTTAAGGTCAACTCTTCCCCACATACAGTATCATCAAAGCAATTTGTTCTTTAATCTGTTTTATATGTTCAAGTTTTCTCTAAAATTGTATGAAACAAAAGTCACCGTAATTTTAAAAACATCTACAAACACTTTAAGACAATTATTTTTTCAGGTAAGATAGAAATCTCAAAGAGAGGAGTCACCAGAAGACCCAACAACACACCATGAGCTGCAGGATCTGGAGGCCTGGGAGACTGCACCAGTTTCTAGATGTTAGCTTTGTTTCATCCCAAAAGACAGTGTGAACTAGTCTAAGTGAGATAAATAAGAAAGAATGGTTAATCTGTTTTAAAGGACAATCTTTCAGTGCCTTAGGAACTCTCATTTACATGCAACCAATTCATATGCAAATTAAGATAATCATTATTCTGGACCTTTGTTTGGGAACATTTATTAGCCATTAGTTGTGGTACTTTATTTACTTGAATGCATATTTTCCTAAATGCTGCATAACCATGTAGAGGATTATAAATGCAGCGGTGAAAAATGTACAACGAAGACATAAACAAAAGTCAAGAGCACCAGTACAAACAGTGACTATTTAGTTTACTTATATTAACATGAATGATTTCTTAGCATTTTCAGTCAGAAGGTGACTTAGGCAGATAATTACAGTTATGAATTTACCAAGATGCTTAGCCTCATAAAATTTCACTTCCTTGTTTGTAAATGGTAGGTAGTAATCTCTATAACTTTGTACTGCTTTTATGAAAATAAGAAAAATATAAAGTGCTTATGTAGTATTCCCTAAGCCTCAGTAGTGTTAATGCCCAACATGGTGGTATTAGTAACCAATATCAAAATAAGCATTATCATCCCAATCATTTAAATTTCTCCAGCCTTTAAAAAGAATCCCTAAGAAAATTTGCCTAGATGCCAACAATTATTTTGACATTGCTTCCAACTTTGAACTATGGAAACCTATAACTTAATCTTAAACCAAACTTTTCAAACGAGTACAGATTGCTTTCAGGTGTTCTTACTAGTACTAATTTGAGGTAAATGGTAATAGTCAATTAATTAGGTTATGTAATTCTACCATATCTATAAAGATATGGCCTATACTTCTTTACACTTGTGAGTGATATCTTCATAAGATTCTATTAAGCCATTTTATGAGAATGAAAACAATAACAAAATCAATTTTAGTATTAGCAAGGGGCAGATACATCAAATAAAACAATGCTGTCACTGTGATCTCATATAAAGGATCATTCCTTTTCTAATTCTTCAAAGACTCCAGAAGTCATGCCAAATTAATGAATTAGGTAAGAGAGGAAATAGTCAGTTTGGGGTAATAGTTTTTGCCAAAATTTGACCTGAAAGGCTTTATTAAAGGAAAATGACCTTGCTTACCTTCATATGTATTCTGTTTAGATACTTGTTTTCCTTAGAAGTGGGAGGGGGACTACAAATTAAATCAAAGAGAAGTACTGTCATGCTGATGGAAACAAGTTCAATAGAAAAGATTTATCTGCTTAGACAAATGAAATCAGAGGTAGTAGATCCATCTAAAATGTTCTGATGCCTCTGCAGAAATATAAAAAGTTTTGGGTAATGCAATTTTACTTCAGTCAAATTTGGTGCAGTTGTCTAGTGGGTTCTGATCATTAAGAGTCAACTTTATCAAATCAATCCATGGATCTCACAAAAGTGAAGAATAAGGTTACCAGAAAAAAAAAAATACAGGTTTCTGAGTTAAGGTTGAATTTTAGATAAATACAAATAATTTTTAGTATGTCTCAAATAATGCATGTACATAAAATGCAAACTTATATGTAAATATTTTTCTATTATAAAATAACCAATAACAGCTTCTAGGTGGTATTATTTACCATTAATATATAGATATATTGTTTAATGGCCCATATTGATTTTCATTTTGAGAATTCGTGTTTTCAATCAATGCATTCAAAGTAATCAGTGAAGTCTATATGTACAAAAAATGTGATTACAAAAAAGTATGGCAGGATAATAATACTTAATTGTGTCTACAGAGTAGACATTGGGTTTAAATATTTTTCATATCTTTAATTCACTTAGAAAATGAATTTCTTAAATTAGCTGAATTTGTAGTTGTTAGGATTGATGCAAATTTAGCTTAGCTTAGAAATTTCTATTCCCTAGGCTACTGAAAAAAAATATTGCTTATCATGTCCTCAAATAATATTCTATTATTTTAAATATGTAGATGCAGGTTGTTATACTTTGGAGATTCAAACTAAAGAGTTTAAATTTCATGTAATTATTAAACTTCATATTATGATCATTTAGAAGCTTTTAAAGAAATGTTCATATCAGAACATGTTATTTTTGAATGTTGAAATGTCCCTTGTTAATGACTACCAATAAAAATTTGGTATTGCTTGTTTATATTTTGCTACAGAATACAGATTGGTTTGTTAAATTACAAAAAAAAACTTTATGCTTTTTACTACATTTTCCAATTGTTTTTAGATAAACTGAGCCTATTCTATGTCATCAGTAAGTTAGGTATATTCTATGTATCAAAATAATGCAGTCAATATTTAAACTAAGCTTATGAATAAGAATATGTGAATTATGAAACAAATAAGAAGGTAAGACAGTATTATTCATTCTTTCCAGATCTCCAGTACTCTGTTAGGGTATTTTTTTTCTTTGCCTGAAAAACACTTCAGATTTTAGGAGCACAGAGCATAAAGCAGGGAGATACAAAGTAGATTTTCAAAGAAGAAAGAATGGGAAGGAAGAAATATTAGGAAAGATTATGAGCGAAAGCATCTTAGAAATGATAAAAGATACATCCAGTAAACCTCTGAAAGAATAAAAATAATTTATTTGGAGGTATCACAGTAAAACTATAAAATACCAATTATTTTACAGTCAATGTGACTTTAAAAAAATGAGATTCTGAATTCCCTAAAACCACAACACTAATTGAAAGAGATATATGCACCCCCATGTTCATTGCAGTGTGATTTACAGTAGAAAAGAGCTATAAGCAACTTAAATGCCATCAACTTATGACAAATGAGTGGATAAAGATATGATATATATATATATATGCATGGAATACTACTCAGCTGTCAAAAGATTAAATCCTGCCAATAGACACAGAAGGAATTATGTTTAGTGAAATAAGCCAGGAGAAAGACATCATATGATTTTGCTCATATGTGATATATAGAGAAACCAAGCAAGCCAATGAACTAAATAAAACAAAGATAAGCTGTCTATAAAATCAAATTAGTGGTTGCAAGTTGCGTAGCAAAAGGGACAGGCAAATTGGGTGAAAAGAATCCACTATATGATGAAAGAAGAAATGGACTGTGATGATAATGTACTATTTACAATACTGACTTAAAATGATGCATAATTTAAACCTATTTATGTTATAATGGAATGGTCCCTCCAAAAAATTAATTGAAAAAAGATTTAGATTTGCAGCTGACTTCTCACAAGAAACCATGAATACCAGTGAGACTGGACCTTCAATGCATTGAAATCAAATAGCATGAATTTCATATTCAGTTAAAATATACTTGAGGATTAAAATTTAAATAAATATATTTTTACAAAAATCAATATTGAAACATTTGTCAGCAGATCTCAACTGAATTCCAGCTGTGTATCTTTGATGGTGGTACATGGATCGCATCATTTGGAGCCTGAATTCTGCTCCTCATTTTCTTCACTGTCTGTCTCTGGAATTAGCAAGATTGTGGGAGACTGTTTCTGATTCAGGGGTCATCCCTAAAGTTTCCTGCTTCTTAGCCAGATGTTCTAAGTAGGATTGGTGAGTAGGATTTTTTCCTATGTGTTCTGGTTGCTTTTCTGACCACTGTTAAAATGCTAGGAACCAGGCTGAGTGAGTCACCATGCAGGCTCATTAAGGGCTAATTTTCCATTTCTTACAGTTCTTTGCTTCTCTTGGGATATTTTCCCACTATTTTTCAATGCTGGAACTCCAGGATCTCATCTCTGCTGAGTTACATAAGGGGTTGGGTGCCTGATTCTGGATGCATATTTCTTCGGGCTCCTCAGAAAAATGTTCAGGATCCCTCTCAACCAAGAATCTTTACACCTGAGGTGGGGGTTTCTTTCTAGGCAAGACCATCTCTCTTTTTCTCCTGCTCTCAGTGCTGTCCTTTTATCCTTTATTGTAGAAAGTCTTTTTAACCATCTTTCAGGTTTTCTTCCTTGTAAATTATTTCATATGAAGTTGCAGATTTGTCGTTTCCATGAGAGAAGATGAGCTAAGGTTCTTCCTGCACTGTCATCTTCAACATCTCACTTTTTAAGACAAGTTCAGCATTCTCATTCCAATCTATCTAAATTTGATTTATGAACAACATAACATAAATCAAAGTGAAAGAGGAGATAAAGTAGTGTTGATTATTAACTTCATCCAGAAAGAGAAAATGCCTTGCATATCAAAGTAACTAGAAAAAGGAAAAAAAAACTGGAAAAACATTCAGCTTTCCTAATACCACTCTACAGGGTGTGAATGGCCATTAAAATGGTCAAAGTTATGTTTTTTTATGAAAAATAGCATTTGACTGAAAATTAGAAGCTATCAGTGTATTCCAATTTGGCTGTAAGAACACATTCTATTACTCTGTGTCTCTGTAACCTCATTTGCAAAGTAAGTAACTTTGACAACATCCTCTCTAAAACCTGTTACAACTATAAGATTTTATGATGGTATATTTTAAAATTATACTTTAAAAAATTTTGGGGATACTTCCTTAAATGAAAATTACAACTACATATACAAACACAGAAGTCTTTTGTTGAAAGGACAAAAAATAAAAGATAAGCAAGATGGCAGTTTATCTTTGAACTAAATAGTGCATAAAGATATCTTGGGGCATTAAAATACTGAAAACAAAGAAATAAAAAGGCTAGACAATAAAATTAGGAAACCGGCCAAAGAGTGATTTAACCACAATAACTACACAGGGTCACAGGGCTCTCTTTGGAGCTGGTTTGAAAATGGAAGATGGACTTAGTCCACTTCAGAGAAAAACTCCAGATGCTGTATTTGAGTTACTTTGCAAGCAGGAATATCAGGATTATTCAATAGCACCACTAAAGCAAGTAAGTTTGCTAGCAAGTCTTAAAAAAAAATCTCTGTAGCTTGTATCATATCTACATATACTGTGTTCTCTTTGTTCCTTTCATTTTGAAGTTAAATCTAAGCATTGAAAAATATTCATCATCCCTATATTTACATTTTAATCTAATTTCTCTCATTTAAAAAATGTTGACTATTAATATCTTTCTGATGGGATTATTATACACAGTAAAATCTATAAAAACAAATTCAAGCCTATTTAAATTGGATAGGAATATATTAATGTGAACTGTTACTATTTTCTGCTTGATAAGCATTTAAAAAATTGGAAGCCCTCACCACCAGTCTGCCAAGTATTTAAAACAAAAATTAAAGTCAATAAGGAAGACACAAATGGTATCTTTGAGTCACAATACGTTTAGCTCTGTATTTTGATAACAATCAAAATAACTGTATCTAGATATTTATCTATCAATCTATAAAAAATAAATCAATATAGCACTATTTTTGAAATTTCTTCTTATATTTTGATGACTGTTTTTCTCTTTCTCTCTGTGATTGTTTTTCCCTTTTCATATATCCCTTCTCTAGATGTTGCTGCTCCTTGGTGTCTTCTCCTTTATCATCTCCCTCATAAGGTCATGACCATACTGCGGGTGTCATCTAATTGTGGATTCAACTGTTACCACCAAGTAGTTAACCCCAAAATGGAATCTCCCATCCATTCTGCCCTCTGACTCCAGACCTAGTTATATTACAGAGGGGACTGCTCTTTTTGTCACTTCCAAAAAGTGTGCCCAAAATACTGTCTCTCTTCCAGACAAATAAACATTCTCTTCTAAATAGCCTACTTTTCCTTCTGCCAGTGGAAACTCAAATTTCCAGTGTATCTTCCTTATATATTTTACTTCATCTCACGCTTCTATTTTTCCTTTATGCTTCAAGTCCCTCTCTGCAAGTTCCTCCTAGATGTTCTTCTGCATATAGAATAATCTTTACTTGACCCTACTTGCAATCAAGCCTGTCCTGGATTATTTCAAAAGCAAACCATATCATAATTAAAACAGTGGAGACTAATATACTCTTTCAGCATTCCTGCAGAGTGCAGAAGTGAGGAGCTAGCAGAAGTAGGAAACTCAGAGAGTAGTCGCAACCACGTTTACTGAAGTGGATGGCAGAATTTGGAAAGAGGAGAGGGTGGGTGGGTAAAGACTTGGTGAGTATACAGACTCGCATTAGCAATCACTGACAATGTTCACAAAGTTGGCAAAGTGCAGCAATAGGTAAAATACTGAATTCTTACTCAGTTATGGGTTTTTAAATATATCTCCGAATGAGCCCTGTGTTTAGATGACCAATGTAAGAATGAAAACATAACCATGTGTGATTTCAAATGTTTGTCCTCCAGATAGTAGGCTTGTTCTCCCCATTTTTAAAATTCTGTGCTGCTTCCTCACTTCCTCACTTAAAACTTTGCTTTGATCATATCTGACTTTTGCTAAGATATGCATGATTTCCCATTATAATTTCAAACATGTTTGTGTTTCTCTGTTGAATTTTCTGTCATATTACCTGACCTCATACTTTTATCAAATGTTTTTCTCTAGTTCTCATGACAAACTAGTTTTGTACCAGTTATTACCCTCTCACTAGACCTAGATCCTTCCAGCCCTGACAATATTCATGCTTTTTTCCTCACACTGGAACCTTTCACTCCAGGTCAATAAATCCATAAATATTACTTAAGATATAACAGAAGTTACATTTACTCCATGAAATTGTATCTACCTTCTCTAGTCCACTGTGCCCTCTAACTTCCCTATAGAACTTAGAAACAAAAGTTGAATGAGTAACATGATGGTTGGCTAAAAGTAGGAAAATATTTAAACATTTTAGTCTACATAGACCCAAATAGCCATTTTGATCATTGCTTCCCTTAATGTGGTG
Organism: Solenodon paradoxus; assembly: GCA_004363575.1. NCBI lineage: Eukaryota > Metazoa > Chordata > Mammalia > Eulipotyphla > Solenodontidae > Solenodon > Solenodon paradoxus. Next base: position 401,867 of record RJWH01000186.1, on the reverse strand, counting down.
CTGTTCCTACTAAGTTAACTGAAAGGATCAACAAATGGATCCTTTGGCTCTTGCCTTTGGTTTTTATCCAATTCTGACAACATTTCCAAGGTTCATTAAATCAAACATTTTTCAAACACACTCTGTAGTGGCACAACAACTTGAGTGCTATGTCAGTGGCATATTCCTGCTGCATGTGCACAGATAAAAATAGGAATGTCAGACACAACAACTGTCAAATTTGATGCCTGGGCCATCGTTTCTGATAAAGACAGCTGTGGATGCTAAATTGAGGATTCCTATGTACTCAGTACTCCCACCTCTTTCAAGAAAGCCACCCACCTGTAGGCTTTATATTTTTGTCTTTTGCATCTGGATTTGGTGGCTGAGAAGACAAATAATGCACTAATTTTATGGTGTTGGAAAGAGGGGAAGGAAAAACACCTGTCCAATGTTGAACTCTCAGCAACATCAGAAAAGTACTCTGCTTTTACTGACAAGGGTCTTTGGAAACCTGGGAAAGAATTGGATCTCTTCAGGAGACTGATGTTAGATTCCATTTAAAAGCTGTTTCTGCAAATAAAGAATCTTGCAAATTCCACTCTGAAGACCTCACTATTTGAAGGCATCACACTTCCTTTCCATCCCTCTCTGATCCCTATATACCAGGAGTCAACAAGCATTTTCTCTAAAGGATTAAGGAATAACTATTATATTGGAATAACTATTATATTATATTGGGGCCAGATGGTCTCTGTCACAATTACTCCATCTGTCACTGTAGAGAAAACAAGTGAAGATGATCAAGAGAATGAATGGGCATGACTCTGTTCCAATAAAACTTTATTAATGGTTGAGAGCTTTGATTCTCATATAATTTTTATGTTACAAAGTAGTATTCTTTTTTTGACTTTTCCATTCATTTAAAAATCTAAAAAATCTTTTTAACTAAAAAAGGCAAGTTGACGTTCTTGCTATAGTCTGATGACGTGTAACCTACACAAACATGCCTTTGCTATTTATCTCATGTTAAAACAAGAAGTAGATAGATTTCCTTTTGAAGTAGACTATCATCTACTGAGCTATCTGAGCCTATTACCATTGTCATTATCAGTAAACTGAAAGCTCTAAAAGAGTTATCACTATGAATGTCTTTTAAGGCCAGAATAAAGTCATCATAGTCCAAGATAAATCTGGCCTGCTGTCCCTCTTGAAGTCAAATTTATCATGTTCTGACTTGTTTAGGCATCCGAAAGAGATAAGGTGGTCATCAAAAACCACAGGTTGTAATTTCTATACTCTCTAGAAAATTTATTTGTTACTGAAAATGAAAGTATAAAATTTAGCACATTTTTGAAATTTTAATATGGCTGCATGTTAAGCCACAGTGGCCTCAGCCAGAGTCATGTCTGATACAATCTGGCACCATATTGAATTCCACTCTCATGACTTCAATTGCTACTCAACCAAGGGAATTAGGTCTTGAGAACTTCCAAGTTCTCAAGTGGTTCCACTTATAAACATATGTCATCTAACAATATGTTCTAAGATAGCTTATAAACTATTCAACAGTATTCACTGATTAGGATTTCATTAATTTATTGATGATTAAGAGGATACAGTGTGGTACAGAGCTAGTAAATGGAAGCATTTGTTTTAGGTGTCAGGACACCACTGAGTGATTATATGTGTTTCTTATTTAGTTTATTTACATCTTCCACTTTTTATGAAGGGATTCTTTTTCTTTTCTTTTTTATTTCATTATGTATCAGTAAGTATGTTATTATAATCATGTTATTTCCTTATAAGTTGGCTTAAAGTGAGTATAATCAAAGCCTAAATCCCAGAAATATGTAATTGTCTAAGCAGATTAACATGGGGAGGTTAACACAGTAGTGGCTGGATAGTGTTTACCAGATTTCTTCATAATCCATTCAGCCTACTTTTCTGCCTCTTATCAAGCACTGTAGTGTAGCAAAACATTATCATTCTTTTCAAACTGCAGTTTTATACTATAATTTCAGAAATCTAAATTTTTTTCATGGAAACTATAGTAGAGAAAAATATACCTATTTCCTTGGATCTTTAATTTTATTCAATGTCTAGTGAAACTTACTATTTATAGATGTAAATAACTATAGATTATGATGTAAAATTCTAGTTTTCATGGATTTCAAAAAATAATTGAAAATTTAAAAAATGTGTTTTGTAAATGATCCGGTCAAGTTATCTATCTCCTTATTAAACCAAGGAAACAACATGACTTATCAATATCCTTAGTAATTACTGGTAGGAAAATTTAGGAATTATTTCCATAAGCTTATGATACTTTCAGAATGGAGAGGTCATTGAAATCTGCCTATGATCCAATCAACACTAAGGAAAGGAGGGAAACAAATATCTTCTAGTTCTATCATTTAAATATGTTGTGCTAGCATATTTAAATTAAGTTAACCATTGCAAAGTACACACTTTTTTTTTTTTTTTTTTAAGTTTAAGCATATTGTGTAAAAGTCATGGAATCTAGGAGTCTGCAGACCTCAATTCTTTCCATTTTTTCTGAGCTATTACATGATGTAAATCGAGTATCATCTTGGTTCCCTTCTTAAAGGTCTTGGAAAGCTGGTCACTTTTCCATTTCAAACAGTTTCAACAAAAAATTTAAAATAATATGAAATCAAATTGAAAAGTAGATAGCAATGATTAGTTAGACAAGAAGCAACACTTGAGCAGTTTAAAAGAAAATATATTCTTCATAGGTGTATAAAATAAAATAAAAAATAAGGTTAAAATAGTGGTGAGTATGAACTTTACTACCCCCTTCCCATTTCCTCAACTGTCATTTCTTCTTTGTAGTAATGTGAGAAATTTATTTAATTACTTGTTCTTTTTTAATTTTGGAAATAATTGTGAAATGCTTACCTGCAGTTAGGTGAAAGCTTTTTCAATTTCCAAAATTACTTGAAAAGACAAAAATTGCATTGGTATTTAACCTATAAATTTTTTTCTCTTTCTTCTAAATTTTCTTTTTGTTGTTGTTTTGTTTTGTTTAACAACAGTGCAGAATGACAGATGTGTGAAAAGGAGAAACAGAACTAGGAAAATATGATAACAGTCACAACTGGCTTTCGAGATTTATTTCCAGTTGACTTTACATCTGGTCCAACTGTGTTGTTTGTTGATATTCTGTTGGCAACAGATAGGAGCCGTATGTCTCTCTTGCTTTTATTAACATTTTCATATCTAGACAAGTGAATTTAGTGGAAAATTGTAGCAATAAACTGAGTGATCTTTGCATTACATTTTCAAAGTTGGCTACTTTTCACCTCTACATTCAAAAGTTCACTCAATGCTGTCTGTTGAGTCTTTGTAAATATATCTAGACTCTCTCTTTAGTTCCAAAGATCATCTTCAACCCCTCTCTAACTATAGCACTAAGACCTAAATGCTTTATTGAATAAGAATTTCACTCTACCCTTTTTACTGGCACTATATTTTTAGGTTAAAACCTGTTCCTTCCCCTAGCTTATTCTTCAGTTCTATCAGTTGCCTAAAAAACTGATACCAGTTGCCTATATAAACTCCCAATGTATTAAAAGGTCATGCATGACTTTTAGTATTGGTTATTGTTCTACTTTGTATTTCTAAACTCTAATATCTTACCATTTACCCACTTATTTCAACAATTTCAAACATCTCACTCTTCCTCAAACATTCCAGACCCTGTCATAACTCTGTCCCTTACTCATGACTTTTAATCTGCTTGAATTCTCCTTTATAACTGTCATTCATCAGCTGTCAGTCTTCTAGATCCAGCTCAATATCAATGTCTCTGTGAAGTCTTTATTGACACTCTTAGCTGTAATAGCAAAGTAAACCCCTCTGATGATACAGTGAATTAATTTTCCTCTAGGAATGGTTCACAATTCAGAGTTATTTTTATATCACATCTAGGAAGAGAGCAAAATAGTACAAAGAAAGATTTTAGGAATAAATACAGCTTCTCTAAAATTTTTATATCCCAGTGCTTTATTTTTTCAATCAACTAATTAAGGTTAAATGTAGATCATCCTTTTTTCTTTACATATAGACCTTTAATCTAAGAATATCAAAGCTCTCTCAATACATTAAGTTTTTCTTCATGACTATAAGGTATTGACATTATTTAACTATGGGTTTGAAGAGAAGGAAAATCAAGTGTTTGTGATTTATCTAATACTACACAGGAACTCCATTTTACTAGGCGGAAGGGAAAAAACAAATCTCAGATTCTTCAAATATCCATAATAGAGAAAAAGCTTTCACAAAACTAGTCCGTGGAATTTCCAATAAATGTTATTTTTCAATGTTGGTATATATTACAAGTACTTTTCTAAAAATCTCCTAAAGGTAGAGGAGAGAATAAGTATTATTAGGGCCTTAGACAGTGAAACAGGCAAGCTGCTCTCAGATTGCATCCTGGCATCAATCTCTTAAGATGTGAGACCACCGGTCCTTACTGCATTATCTTTGTTTGTCTTCTACATATGTACTAGCCATCTCAATATATCATTCCATTAATCCCACAGATAATTATTTAATGGAACTTTGCCATGTTGTCTTAATTAGCTCTTTCACTGCCCCTTGGGATTTTATAAATATGGGATGTTTTTGAAAAAAAAAAATGAATTAGTGTTTTCAAAGTAGCATGCAAAAATTATGATCAAGAGCATTCACCAAGTTTTAAAGAGAACTTAGACTATCAAATTTTCTACTTCTAGATTTATTTTCATTACTATCATGTGACTGGAAGGGTTGAATTACTTCTCCTGTTACTTTTTTCTAGGTCTAAATTGAGACCATCAATTCTTGTTTTTCCAGAAATAATATTAAATGTATTGCCAAGATATTTGGAATTTTCCATTATTTTGATATCAGTCTTTGAGATGATATAACTTTATAAAAGGGCCAAGGGGAAAATATTTTCTGCTTTTCTCTGTAATGTCAACTTGATATTTCTCAGCTAGTCCCATATTTTTATCTTGACTAGAAAGACAGCTCCTCCTGTTTCTTATCTAGGCTTCTCTTTCTAGTAGTTCTGTGAGTCCCATGTATATTTGAGAAGCATCCATGATCTCATGGAATTTATCAGCTGTCAATACATAGTTTTCCATATTTTAGTTATAAGAAGAATGGCTTCTTGCCCCAATTAAATGTAAACCCCCTGAGAGAGGGGATCTCGTTATATTAATTTTCATGTTCCCTAAAGGGTTTTAACACAGTTTCCTCATGTAGTTAAGTACTGACTGAAAATATGTAAAAAATAATATATTTAACAAAACACAATAGGCCTTTCATGAAAATGGTACCAGACATTAAAATAACAATAATGTATAACTTTACATTATAATCTTCCTATTGTAACACTGATCATCTTTAAATTCTCATATACAAACAGTATAAATGTACAAATCAGTCAAAATGAGACAAAGACTTTGACAGAGCAGGGATCAGGCTGGCCTACCATCCTTCTCTGAGCTTCCACGATCCTGGAAATCAGCCAGGGCCCACTGATTACTAGGGAAGCCGCTCCTGTGCTCAAATTGTGTTTATTACTTGTCAGCTTCATTGCATTAAATGACACTCTAGAAGCTTGAAAGAGTTAATGGTCCACCCAAAAGTAAAAAATCCACTTCCATCTGATAGTTAGGATCAGCCCTGTTGTTTTATTTGAAACTTTTGGTTCTTTCTCTCCTTTTCTCTCTTAAATAAAAACACTGGATCAATTTCATTCAATTTAAACAACTAGATAATTGTTTTAAAACAATATTTAAACATTTCCCAAATAGTTTTCCTGTACTCTATCCACACGTTCTCCTACTTTCGACTTACCCCAGTTAAGAATGTATACAAATCCAAATGTAGTATAGATACTGATAACGTTAATGATTGAACTAAGACTTTGATTAAATAGTGAAGTTCCCCATATTTGAAAATAATAAATTATGTCATATAGTAATGATAGGGCAATAGCATTTAAGAAATTGTCATTAAAGTACACTGAATTCAATTGGAAAGGAAAAAAATGATCAAGTGGTGAACTACGGAATATCAAGATGTTGATCAGAGTGAGGTGGCATCTTTAGAAAATTCTTTATAAAATATACATAAGCATTCAATGTCCACAGAGAGGAATCTCTCTTCATTGGTCAGATCAGGCATTTGAAGAGGAAAATGCAGTTGGAAAAGAACCAGATATAATTGAGTGTGAGTAAAGTTCTAATGTATTATTATCCCAGTGATTCTGAGTAGGTAACTGACTCATTCATTCATCAATCTATTTACATTTTCATTTATCTATCATTTATCCACCCATCCATATATTGATCCATAATTTAAACATAGTGGCAAGAATAAGCTAATCAAATAATTGATTAAAATGGAATAAATTCAGATCAGTGGAATAGCACCGAATCACCAGAGATAGATTCACTCACATATGGTTAATTTGTAACAAAGGAGCCAAGTGAATATGATGGAGAAAGCAAAGTCTTTTCCATAAATGATACTGGGAAAACTGGACAGCCACATTCAAAAGAATGAATTTTGAACCCTCCCTAACACCATAGCCTAAAATTAATTCAAAATAAATTAGAGACAAATGTAAAACAGAATACCATAAAATACTTAGAAGAAAATGTAGGCAAGTCATGTCATGACATCAGCCTTAGAGGGTCTTTGAGGACTCACCTTCAGTATCAAGGGAAACAAAAACAAAAATAAACAAATGGGACTATGTCAAACTAAAAAGCTTCTGCACACCCAAAAATCTATGCTCAAATTGGAAAGACAATCTACTGACTGGGAGAATATATTTGCACATCATACATCTGACAAGGGCTTAATATTCAAAATACATAAAGAACTCATAAAACAACATAAATATAAACATCCCCATCAAAAAATGGGCAGAAGAATTGGATAGTCATTTCTCCCAAAGATGACATATAGATGGCCAATAGGCATATGAAAAGATGTTCTTCCTCAATTGTTATTAGGGAAATACAAATTAAAGTATTAATCATCTGTGAAATTAGCTATTATCCAAAAGTATGGAAACAGAAAATAGTGGTGAGGATGTAAAGAAAAGGGAACTGGTTTGCACTATTGATGGGAATGTAAATTTGTGCAAACTTTATGGAAAGAAAAAAAAGAGAGAGAGACAAAAGAAATCCCATTCAATCCCATCATCCTACTTCTGGGTATTTATCCAAAACAAAATAACATCGCTTCACAGAGATACATGTACCCCCAACATTTACTGCAGCATTATTTACAATAGCCAAGAATTGGAAACTACCTAAGTGCCCATGATCAGATGAGTAGATAAAGAAAGGTATATCTACAGCTCTTGAAAGTGATGAAATCCTGTCACTGTGACAACACGGATGGAATTAGAGGGCATTATGCTAAGTAAAATAAGTAGGGAGAAAGATAAATAGTGGATGATTTCACTCATATGTGGAATATAAAGAAACGAAGAAAAAGGACAGATAAAACAAAAACCAACCGTTAAACATTAACAATAGAACAGAGGTTACCAGTTGGGAATGGGGTGGGAGGTAGGAGCAAGTGGTGGTAGGGTCAAATGGCCTGTGGTGAAAGACTTTTGGTAATTTCATGGTATGCAGGGTGTGCTGCCATATATCTGAGGAATGGTGAACCAATATACATGAGTTTATATAATTTTATAAATTAAAGTTACCTCAGTAGATATTAAGTTAAAATATGCAAACAAAATTTTAGTGTTAATTTATTTATTGTATTTTTATTTTTAATCTGGTTCATTGCTTTTTAACATACAACACAAATTCACCATTTAAATCATTTCAAAGTATATAGTACAGTGGCTATTAGTGCATTCACAATGTTATACTACTGTCACCATTCTCTAATCCAGAACATTTTCTCATCCCCCCAAAATACACCTTGTATTCATTAAGCACTACCTTCCCAGTCCCCTTGTTCCCCCAGTCCCTGAAAAACACTAGTCTACATTTTAACTCTATGAAATTGCCTATTCTGAACATAATATAAAGAAAATCATTTAATATGTGACCCTGTATATCTAACTCCTTTCATATAGCATGTTTTTAAGACATCTATGTTATAGGTTTAATCAGTATTTCATGCCTTTTTAAAACTGAATAGAGTTATTTTGTATGGATATACCACATTTTGTTTGTCCATTTTCAGTTGATGAACATTTAGGTTATTGCTACCTTTTGCTACATGAATAATGCTATTACAAAACTCATACAAGTTTTTGCTTGAATATCTAGTTCCAATTTTCATATAGCACACACGATGGGATTTCTGTCTCATATGACAACTCTTTAATTCTTTAGCAGCCAAAGTGTTTTAGAGTGATGGCACCATTTTACATACTCCTAGCAATGTATGAAGGTTTTAATGTTTTCATATCATTACTTATATTTCTATTTTATGTTTTTTAATATTGTAGCAGTTTTAGAGGGTATGAATTGGAATCTCATTGTAGTTTTGGCTCTCATTTTCCCAGTGAGTAATGACACTGAGTTTCTTTTCATCATCTATTAAGGAAGAAATGTATATTTAAGTCCTTTGCACATTTTACAAAGTTGGTTTTCTTTTTTTTGTCATTGTAATTTAAGATATTTTTAGATGTACTGAATAGTAAGCCTTTATCAGATATATAATTTGCAAATATTTTCTTCTATGGATTGCCTTTTCACTTTCTTGATAGTGTCCTTTGATGCATGAATATTCTCAATTTTGATCAAATTATCTCATATCATTATATTGCTGTTCATACTTTTAACATCATATCAAAGAATCCATTGCCAAATACCAGGTAATGAAGACTTCTCCTTTGTTTTCTTCCAAGAGTTTTACAGTTTTATCTCTTGTCTTTAGGTCTTTGAACCACTTCAAATTTTTTCTACAATGTGAAGGTAGGGCCCAACTTCATTCCTTTGAACATGCTGTTCTAGCACCATTTGTGGAAAAGATAGTTCCAATTCCAATGAATAGTCTTTGCACTCATGATGAAAACCAACTGGCCAGAAATATGCAGGTTTATTATTAGAATTTCAGTTGTGTTCTTTTTGATATACATTTCTACCTTATTTAGTACTATCTCTTTTGATTAATATGGCATTGCAGTAAGTTTTGAAATTGGAAAATATGAATCCTCCAACTTTGTTCTTACTTTTCGAGATTGTTTGGGCATTCTGGGTCCTTTGCAGTTTTGTATGAATTTTAGGGTCACTTTTCTGTTTTTGAAAATAAGGCTGTTGGGATTTTGACAGGTATTATATTAAATATGTATTCCATCTGAAGAACATTATCATTTAAACAATATTACATTTTTCAAACCATGGTCAGAAATGTTTTTTTATTTATCTCAATTTTAAATTTATTTTAGCAATATTTTTGTGTATAAGTCTTATACTTTTTAGTTATTAGTTACATTTATAATTCAATTAATATTTATCAGGTTTAACAGATACAGTATGTATAGTCATAAGAATGAAAGATGAAAGGAAAAGCCAATACAAAATTCCCTTTAATTATTTATCTTAATAGGCCCATTTAAATTGGGATGGAGTCCCTTATTTAGGAATGCTAATACAAATCAAAATTTTTATATTTGACTGCTTATACCTCTATCAGTGACCTTCACTGTTGCTTCAAAATTCAGTCTAACTACTGTCTCTATCATTTCTCTTCTACTGTCCCTGATTTAAAAAGGAATATTCCAAATGTGTCAAAAATCATTAGTTTGGTTGCATAATGTCAGTAAGTACCTTATATATGCTTAACTAATTAGCTCCTTTATTCACTTATACACTGAATAAATGATATAACATTTGAGCCCCGAAATGTTAAACACTATTACTGATAATGGAATTGCAACTATGAAAAATATATGCCTCCTATCCTCAAGACACAAAATAAAATTATGGAAGAATTATAAACAATAAAATTTGGATTATAAAGACAAATGTATGACAGTTCTTATAAAGCGTTAGGTTGGAGCAAACTAATGTTGAGAATAAAAGAAAGGTTTTGAGTGAGTTTTAATGGCTGACAAGGAATTTGTCAAGGAGAAAACATTTCAACTAGTGAAACAGAATAGACAAGGAAGTGAAGTATAAAGTAGGAAATTATATTCTGAGAATGCTAACTATATAGAGAGGAGAGGTTTGAACATGAGAGACCCGGAAGTGAGTGGCAAAAAATGAGGTTATAGACAGTTCAAAATAATGCCATAGACAATATGGTACAGGTTAGTGGTTTTAAAATAGAATTTAGTCACATACTTCTTTGCACCTAAATCATAAGCAAAGCAAAGAGTAAAGCAAACATAGAAGATTTCAAGTTTTCATCATCTACCTCATGACCATTAACTGATACTCACAGAAGAGATTTGAAAAACAGCATTTACATTGGGAGAAATTTGACAATATCCTGCAAATGCTTGAAATACAAAAGAATTAATTTAATTCTTGCTGATTATGGGGAAAGCAGTTCAACAGTCTATTAAGGGTTTCAGGTTTTAGAAACAGACTAGGAAATGCATGCACTGATTTTATTCTTGCCCTCCTAGATTCATTCTCCATATATATTCCAAAGCAATTTCTTTAACAAGTATATCAGATCATCAGAGTCTTCTGCTGAAATTATTCCAATGGTATCCAAATAAGATCCAGATCCCTTTCAGTGTTCAAAATTCTGAGTTCTCCTATCTGCCTCTCTGACTTCATTCTCCAACAGTCTCTCTTAATTCAAACTGCTCTGGTTATAATGGTTCTCTTTCTCTTGTTTAAACTCAAGACATGATTAGATCTTTGTGTGCTCTTCTCCCTCTGCAATAAATGCTTTGCTTCTAGTTCTTCATGAAGACCCTAGTCATCCAGATTTTAGCTGAAATTTCCCCTATTCACAGTCTTCCTCTGTCCACATGATGTAATGGAGCTCACTTGTGTCGCTCTGATGCATCATCATCCTTTGTCATGATTTTTCTTTTTTACATTTTCTACAGTTTGAATCACTGTGTACATTTTCTATTTTACATATTTATATATTGGCTCAACTTTATCCCCAAATCCCTAGAAAATAAGTACCAGTAAAGGGGCTTGTCTCCTTCATTCATCAGTACTTACCTGGTTCTCAGAATAATGCCAGAAGCATGGAATTCCCTCATTACATATGTGTTGATAAATGAATAAGGGGTTCACAAAAAGTAGTAAATAAAAATCAGAGGAAATAGCAGTGAGTATAGATGAAATAGGCTAGGAAAAGTCAACTGTAGTGTGAGACTCTAGTAGGTCCTCCATCACCCATAAGGACAGTTTCTGTGTCCTCTGAGAATGACTCATCACTTCTACCTTTATTTCATTTTTACCTTTTCTAATTTATCATTCTCTTCACCTCTACCCCTGCCCCTTGTTTTTGAGCAAAGTGATTTTATGCAAAAATATTCCCAAAGAATACAAAACAGAGGGAAAGACGTTCAAATTCAAAACAATGCAGCTTTGGAGAATATATTACAGACAGCAGCTGTCAGGATAGCCATGTGCGTTATGTCAACTTGAATGATTAATGTGAAAAAGCATCTTACAACACTAATAAGAGGCTTACTGGGAGTCACTTGCAATTGGCAACAGAATATATACACACCGAAAAGATATTATATAGTTTCCAGGCTAAATTCACATTTTAGAGTTACATTTTACCAACAGAATATATTGAAAAGTCAATTCTCACATTCAACAAACCATCTAGAAAACTCTCTTAAAGAACTTTTGACGACTTAAAGAAAATGGATGAACTAAAAAGCACTCTGACTTCAGGGTAGAAGAAAATTAAATTGGTTTCCACTAGGTTGACCACAATCAAGAAATTCAAACTGAACTCCAAAAGCGAGAGAGACACTTGAAGACTAGTAATATGGTTTCAGGGAGAGGAAGATGAATTTAGCCAAAGTTTTTTGAACTCTCTAGTGAGAAGAAAGGTCATAGATAGGGAGACCAAGAAGAAGTCTGCAATAATCCAGACAGGCAATGATTAAAGCCTGGATGAGAACAGGAATTATTGATTGTCTAAAGGGGGAGTGGGTGGAGGGAGTTAATTTCCCTTGCTTCTTCCTTACTTCACACAAATAAATCATTGCTTTCACCTATATATTTGAAAAAAATATATCAGGAAAAAATAATAGAACTACTGGTGGTTTAAAAAAATCGAGGTATAAAAAGTTAAATGCTGCTAGAACTGAACTTGTAAAGATAACTATATCAACTTAAATTATTAATTACTAGAGCCAGCACTGATTCCTGTATTGCCAGATCCTGCTGAGATTTTGAAAACCAATATGTTTTTGTCTTGAAGGGCATTTGAAAGAAACTGGTTAACCTAAAAGGCTTTGAGATGTTAGGGGAATTACAGAAGAGAGACTCGGTAAATCAATACAATTTCTTCAGCAAATACCGTATCAAAAAGAAGGACATTGAATTCAACATTGTCAGCAATGGAGATAAAATCATTTATATCCAAGGAAGTGAAAACAGCCTCAGACTAAATAGTTGGCAGCACAGGAGGAAATTGAAAGAGACTCTCATCATAAGGCACATTCTTTGATTCAGTAGGAGGCCCATTTACAAAGAGTATTGGTTTGAAGAATGACCACCTCCTCTAAGCCTACTTTTAATGCTTAATAGAGAGCACCTTCAGCATTCCTTTTGGAATCATAAGAATGCTTCAGGTCTTCAACTATCTTCAACTAGTGAGTCCAACTGGTTAGATATTAAGATAATAATCTCACCGGGCACAGAAGTGTTGCCTAAGTATCTTAAACAGCCTATGTACTTACTACAGTATAATTTAACTTTTGACTAATTGTTATTTTAAGAGTCTAAAATTCCTTCAAAACTGAAAACAGAATTCCCAGAAGAATAATTAGTGCTTTTAAGTATTTATTTGCTTATATTTTTATTTTCAAAATTTTAATTGATTGAATCTTTGTTAGTAATAGGCCCTGAGACCCTAGCAGGCTAAATCAATTGTGCAGATCTAAAGCACGACTTGATGACTATTGTTAAAGTGTAAACTATATTTGAAATTTACTGAGAACATAATTTAAATAAACAATAAAATCAAATTCTAATGTGAAATATCCCATGTTAATAATGAAGGAGCTATTTGTGATATTATAAAGATATTTCATATTAATCTTGCACAAATCTGATGCTATGGTGGAAAGTATGGACACTATATTACAGACAATCAAGTACCTGAGTATTAAGTGTGCTCACCAAGGCCAATTATTAAATCATGAGAAACAGAGCATCAATTTTAAACTGACACTGTAAATAAAACTAAACAGTTCTTCAGGAAACTGAGAACACTCACTATATTTGATGAATTTTATAACTTCAACAAGGTCAAGCAAAAGCAGGAAATATTGAATATGTCCAAATAAAACATGTTGTGATGTTTTTGCAATATTGCCTTAAACTTATGGTAAATTGACCAGCCCTGAAATGGATCCATATGTCTGGTATTTATCATTAAAAATATCATACTTGGTCAGATGAAAAGTGCCAGCCTAGTGATTTATCTCTGATACATACAAAAGCACATTTTGTGGGAAACAGTGGTAGCTATTTCCCAAGATACATCTATGAAAGGATTAGACATCACCATGATGTTCATGCTTGTATATGTCACAATTTAGAGTTTCTTATTTTATTAAATAACCTCTGCAAAATATGGTAAAAATTAGAAAACTAATACAAATTGGATGCTGCTTATTTTAGGTATTACTGAATGCTCACTACTTTTATCTCATTTTTTAAATAAATATTCTATAGTATAAATACTAACCTGTTTTCACTGAAACAGATTCTTTGATTAAAAATGGTTGAACATACCAAGGGTCAAACAAGTAATAGAATTAACATTTTCAATCAAAATGTCTCATTTTAAAGTGCAATGCTTACTGTATTATATCTGGGTTTTGGGTTATATAGTATTATTATCCACTGCTTCCATCTGTCCTCATGGCAGAAATGAATGCCTTATAGAGACATTTCTCTTGCAGACCTAAGTCATGGTCCAGCAAATGCTCCCATCATTCACTAACAATCTACTGAACTGGACCTGATGAGTAAAGTGAAAGCTGTCATCAATTCTGCATAAAACTATATATGCTGGTTAGCAATATAACGTACGCATGCACACACACATTTGTTTATAAATTTTACATTTGTGTTTTAGAAGAATTTCAAAAGGTCCTACATCCTATAAAACTTAGAGCAGTATTCAGTGCCATGAAGACATAGCTTTGGATTTAAAGACTTGAACACGTTTATATGGGTAATTGGAATAGTTCTTATTACTTGGTTATTTGAGGGGGACCTTCTTCTTCCAAAGTTGTACTTCTACAAACACTGGTACTTCAGAAGACTTCCCTCTTCTATCTTCTAACAGTTGAACATATGTTTCAACCCCTAACTGAAGGCCTTTTTACTAAATTCCCTTGATTGCTCTATCTCACACAGGTTTCTTTTAAGTCTCAATTACTTTTAAAACCAGAAATTTCATATTCCATTCTCCATTAATCCCTCACATACTGGTTTATAAAGTTATCTTATTATTTTCTATTATTATTTTTAATAAACTTTTAGTATTGCAAACACCAATTATTGCCTTGGTGATGGTTAGAATTTACATTCTATGAGGTATATGAAATATATGATTTATAGCTATGTATATATTTAATGCACATGTTATATTCATCATAGATAAACATACATGACTTAAGACCAATATGACTTTCCCTACAAGGGAAACAACAGTTCCAAAGAAGCAAAGATATTTACAAGCTTGAGTATATGGTTTGACAATGTTATATAATAACTTTACAGAATACAAAAATACTACTTCCTGCTTTTCTTCTCTCTCATTGCCTCATCCAAGTTCTCACCAGATACACTGAGACTATATTTGATTCATATTAATTTTAGGCCTTGTTTCTGTTATGTCATTTTTATAGGGATAGTTGTTTAGTGTCCTAGGTCACTTTCCTTGATGTCATGTCCTTCCTCTCTGGGGGCCCTTCAATAATCCTAATACTGGACAAGTTGCTTTGTTGTATGGTTATATGATTGCAGCTTCCTATTCTGTTCCGCATATGATATTCTAGAAGCTGATTATAGTTAAACTGACCTGTCTTTGTTGTTGTGTCCCTTTACTATTCTTGTACCTTTAGTTTTGATTGATGCAAGAGAACATTTTTCCTGGAGATATGTTTTCACTTATGTTCACTTATTTATAAGACTTTGTGAGACCAATTTGTATATTTTACCATATCCTTCTTCCTGTGAATCCCTGTGTCAGACATCTTAGCAGTTACACAGTTTAAGAACTTATTGTCTTGGTGGGTGTTTGCTTTGACATCAATAGAAATTCACATGTATAAATGAAAACTCTTCTATGGAAAAAAATCTTCTTTAGTACTCATCTGGGTCAACCAGATAAGTCTGAGAATGGTTTTATATTACTCAAGAAAATCCAAGTATTTATTATTGCCATGTAATATGAGCCTATTCATACAGGAATGCATTAAGAAAGTTTAAAAATATTTTACATCATCATATGAAAATATATCTACTAATTACAGCTCTTCAGGTATTATCAAAAGTCCTAGTATGATTCTTTTAAAAGTAAATCATTATAAGATCAGTACAACAATGATAGGAGGTGATATAGAACATGTTAACTGTGTCATTTTAGGTAAACTAACCTAGGCTTTTCTATATAAGAAGAGATCACTTCATCAAGAAGGTAGAGGGAAGAACAAGTTTTAAAATTTAAAATATTCTACTATAAAAAATACAAAGGATGGAAAATATTAAAATGGGTTTATAAGAGCCATAAAATAATTTTTAGAAGTCATTCAATTAAGCATTTTCAAGCTTATATAATGTGAAATGATTAATTCACTTATTCATTTATTTATGTATGCATATTTTCTGGCAATTATTCAGCAAGTATTTATTAATTAGATAATGTATGCCAGAAACTCTGTTATACAGAGTAAAAGTGGAGATGAGTAAGACAATGTTTGTCCCTTATGTGACAATATAGCATAGTACTTAAAATGTTAGCTCCTAATTTAGAAAATTTGAATATTTTTCATATAGAGGCAAATAGGATATTGGCCCATCCCTGCAACTTTTATTTTAATATTAGTTATATAACATCACTAATTTTCTATGCTATTCATAAGAACACATTGATGATTATATATATGTATGTGTTTATATATATATATATAAACATATACATGTACATATATATACAGACATATACATATGACTCCAGAAAGATAATAGAAGAGTGAATAATTGCTTTTTTTATTTTGTGGTCATTTTAAATTTTCAAAAGAGTTTTAAAAATATGTTTTCAAAAGAGTTTTAACAATTATATGAAATTCCACAATAGGGAAATCAAAGGAGACATGAAGTAGATGTGCGACTGTTTAGAACTGGAAGCAGGCCAGGGTATGGGGGAAAATAGGGAATAAGAGCTAAATACGGAGTTTCCTTTGGAGGGAGGATTCTGTGGATAGTACTCTTGCTTCCAAGACTGATATTTATATTTATAGCTATGTCTCTATGCTTATGTCTACATATTTCTATTTCTAAGTCAGTGATTATGTCAATATCATTTGTCATTTTTAGTGTTTGAGCTAGGAAGGAGAGAGGGATCATAATTTGATCTAATTCCTCTAACTCACACTTGGTTTTTACATTCACATACTCCTTGCTCTGCAATAATAGCAAGTCAAAAGATTATTTTCTCCCTAACAACCTCTATCAGTTAAAATACTTTACATAGCAAGGTGAACTCCAATTTTAGCAAACATTTAGGACATGCACAGAATCTATAAGATTGTCTGTAGAATGTCCCCAAATCTCCATTACCCATACCATGCTCCACTTACCCCAATACATCCTCCCCATAAATCGTCTCACTATCTAGTTGTACTCCTAAGGAAATGCTAGTTTGTTGGTTGTCCTCCTTATCATTATACACAATTCATTCATGAAGTCAGGCAACATGCAATTCCTTTTATCTAATTTTCTATTTTGGAGTACATGAAATTGTCTATCCCTGACTGAACCATCTTCCTCAGCAACCCAGCTATGCTGAATATGTGTGCATTGTGATAGTGGATAATTTCCAACTTTCCAGAGTAAAGTAGTTTCAGTGAGACAAAATTGCAAGTATTTTTTAAAAATATCAAATTAGGGACATTTTCAAGTTTGATTAAGTCCCATGCACTGAGGTTCACAAACAAACAAACAAAAACTGAGGTTAGGCTGAGATTATTACTTTGTGTGGGAGAGGTTAAGATCCTTTTAATATCTCTTTCTGATACTCCCAGGGATCACTGTGATAACTAACCCCTATCTAAATATATAAATACACAGTGTACTTGGTTTGATTCAAACTGCCCTGAGAGGGGTTTATAATCTTAATAAACTGTCATAAAACATTACTATACAGTAATATTTTTGTCATTAATATCTCAATATTTAAAACCATCAGAATGAAATTTTCCTATCTAACACTGAACTAAGAAATTAAAGCATGTATATTCTCAATTAATAATTATAAATTCTTTTTTTTCCCTTGGCTTTTGTTTTGAGCTGTCTATAATTCTACTAGGAGAAGTCTTAAGGCCAAACTGAGTGTGCCCTTGCTATTTTTTTTTACAAAAAACAAAAAAAAACTTTTATGTATCAGAGAGTTTGGCAATTGAATCTCCAGAAAGAAGTGTACCTTAGAAATAAAGAAGATCTATGAAATGTAGAATATGCACACAGCAGTCAGAGGGCACACAGTTCTGAAATGCTGAACTTGTCATGAACTTTATATCATGGGATATTCAGAATGATAACTAGATGGTAAAAAAAAAAAACTATATTAAATTCTGTCTCAAATGTTCAAATAAAAAAACAAAGGCATATATAATATAAATATCTAAAATATTTTCTTTTACTGCAACGTTTTAAAGTTTGGGTAGTTAAGCTACTTGGAAAACTTAATTCTCCAGAATGATTCATGCACAGGGGGTTCTTGCTAGACAAAATGTTTCTATAAGTATTTCTGCAAAGTATAATTGTTTCAAAGATTAAATAGATTCAAGGGCATTTTTGGGAGTCCATTTTATGGAACACATGTATCATGTAGTCATGTTATTTCTTTGAGATCAAAACAGCAGCAATACAAGAAAGAAAAACGAGATTGATTTGAACTGCCATTTAATGAATCAAAGTAATTAATTTTGTTTTTTGTTTTTTGTTTTTTCTAGTGAGAATGTCTAACATTAGTACAGCTAAAAATTAATTGAAGAGGGGTGAAAATTTAGGGAAATTCTCAGGCAAATAGGAAAAAGATGATCCAATTCTCTAGTCATGCAAAGTGACCTTGATATAATAGTAAGTAAGGTGAAGCACTGACACAATAGTATTAGGGAAAAAGGCCTGCTCATGCTTCCAGCAGCCTTGAAAACAGCCATAAAAACCACAGAGCTAGCAAAGCCATAAAAGCATCCTGTGACCTGAGCTTGCTGGAGTGTTGCCAGCAGAAAAAGAATTTTCATGGCTTGAAATCCCCTCCCCTAATTTACATCCCTCTCTTCCCAGGCTTGCTCTAACCTATGTAAGTGCGCTCTATCCAGAAGCCTGTGCTCAGCCTTTGTGGGGAGGTACCCTGCTGAGCCCACCTAAAAAATCTGCCTAAAATACTTCCAAAATAGTGCCCACTTGGTTTATTCCAGAGAGAGCCATAATAGGAAGCTTAGAACTGGAAAAGTAGAAGCCAAGCTGGATCAATATGTTGATGGTGTCAAAGTAAAGACTATAAGAGACAAAATTTAATATGTAAGGAAGATGGTTTTCTAGGCTATTGCAATAAGTGAGAGAGATCAGAATTAGGTCTGTACTTAACTCCATGCAACAAGGGGAATTCTAGGGCATCTTTGCTAGGGTATGTTTGCTAATTGACTGTACCCAAAGAAAAAAGTACACTTTCTCATATTTATATGACAGACGACAGATTTACAGTGTGAATCAAGGTACCCACTGATTTTGGATCCCATCCTCCTGCACACACTTGGTGGTAGAGGCACCATCTTCCTTGAGAATTACATATCAAGTACTGTTTCCCAAGTCCTTGAGAGAGATGTTCCTAGATAGTAAAACAAGCAACAGACTTAAAAAATATTTATATCAAAGGGGCATATAAATAATTCATAAATTTTTATATGTAAATATTTCAAGAAAAGGGAAGTCAAAGGCCTACTCTTGAAAAAGCCTATTTAACTTGAATCAATCTGGGAAGTATGTTATAGTTCTCTTGTGGGAAGAGAGTTCCAAAAGCGTTAAAAATGGAGTCAAACTTATGATAAAAAAGGGGAGGGGACATCGGAGCAGTAGTGACTTGGGAGGTAATAAAAACATCAAGGAAATAGGTGTTTTATGGAATGTAAGGACACAGTACAGGGAGTTAAAGACAGAAGTAAATGTATAAGAGATATAATAAGTGTTGATACATTTGAACACTGCAATTTTAAGATTTGGGGATGAAGTACTGGCTAGTGTTATACAAAAAAATCAACTCAGAATAGATCAAAGACCTGAAACCATAATATACATGGAAGAAAATGTAGGAAAACACTGCATGAATCAAGCTCAAAGATGTCTTAGGGGAAGTGACAGCTATGTTAAAAAAAAAAGAGAGAAAATGAAACAACACAGGGACTACATCAAACTAAAAATTTTCTGTACAGTAAAACAAACCACCACTCAAATTAAAAGGTAACACACTGAATGGGAGAAGATATCTGCACAACACTGATCAGAAAAGAACTTAATCCCGAAAGCATAAAAAGAGCTAACGCACTTAACAAGGCAAAAAGCAAACAACCCACTGAAAAGCTAGGCAGAAGAGTTAAATAGATTCATTTTTAGAAAAGACACAGGGATGACTCAGGGACACATGAAAAAAATGCTGTACTTCACCATTAGTGAAATGCAAATAAAAACCACAATGAGATACCACCTCATACCAGTAATAAGGGCCTGTATCAAAAAGCCTGGAAACAAGTGTTGGAAAGGGTGTGGAGAAAAAGGAATCCTCCTACGCTATTGGTCAGAACGTAAATCAGTGCAACCTCTTTGGAAAACAACATGGAAATTTCTCAGAAAAATAAAGACGGAGATACTGTTTGAATCGGCAATGTCACTTCTAGGCATATATCCAGAGAATACGAAAGCACTAATCAGAAAAATTATTTGTACCCTTGTGTTCATAACAGCACAATTCACAGTCTCAAAGATATGAAAACAACCTAAATGCCCATCTATATAGATGACTAGATAAAGAAGCTGTGGTTTATATACTCAATGGAATTCAATGCAGCTTAAAATATAAATTTAAAAAAAAAAAGAAAGAAAGAAAAGGGTGCCTTTTGCAACATCCTGGATGAAACTGGAGGTGATTTTATTAAGCAACATAAACCAGATAGATGACAAGTGCAGGATGGTTTCATTCTTATGCAAAGTATCAAGAAACAAAAGAAATCACAACAAATCTCAGGGACACTGGACTGTGGCTATCAGGAGAGTGGGAGCCAGAGGGAACAAGTGAATGAAGGCTTTAATATGGTGATATTGGAGGGTGCTGGGACTCACCTGGTAGGAGCAGTGAGAAATGCATACAGACTGGGGTACAAATTCAGTATCCTTAAAAAAAGGAGTTGGGGATGGGATTTGGGGATGACATTATTTCAACAACACTGTGAATATGGGTTTCTGATATGATGGTGGGTGGAAATATTAAAACCAAAGAAGAAAAATTGAGTTGAATTTGATCTATTGAAACTGTATTAAGAGATTTTAGTGTCTTCTTTGTGTTAAACATACTGCATGTAACTGACTCTTATCTCTGCATTTTGTAAAGGCTGCCAGATGACTTTTCTCTCCCTTGAACACACTTGCACTGCTTCATTTAAAATACTGCTTGAAACCTGGTGTAAATAAAATGTTCCATATATTCATGATTGTGAAATATTTGTGACTATGTTAAAATTTGGGAGTGTGTTCATTTTTTTCTTTTCCTTTTGTTTTTATTCTCACAATCAGACCCTTAGGGTTTCTAACTCCTTCCAGATGCCTTTCTTAGCAATCCTAATCAGCTGTTTTAATCGAAGAAAATACATAGACTTGTTCCTGTTAAATTTTAAAGATACTGGAAATCATTAATTCTTACTGCTGCTGGGAAGCTGACTGGGAGGAGGCAGCAGAGTTATTTTTTACTGTAAATACTTCTATATTATTCAAATTATTATAATAAATGTATACTTCATTTTAAATGTAAAATTCTATTTGAAAATAACATATGTAGACTAAATGCTTTAAGTGCCCACTCTAGAGACTTTCTCCCCTGACAAAAATTAGTGTTGGTGTCTGAACTTTGTGACTTCTTTTTTGATGACTCAGACCTTCTTGGTGTCCTTTGCATTTTATCAGCTATCTAGATATGTGAGATCATAAAATTCTAAGCTTTAGATACACAGGGCATTATTATATATAGAGATTTCTAATTTCAGAAAATAGATTAGTGAAAAAAACATTCTTAGAGCCAGTAGTTTCAATTATTTGGCAGTGAAGTGGTTAAATAATACTATAGCTGATTTCACTGTTGCAGTGTTATTTGTACTTGAAAAATGCTTTCTCTAGTCATCACTGGGAGTATTCTGCTCTCCTCATATTATGTAGAACAAAATTTCAGTCATAATAGGCAAAAACATCAATTATTAATTAGACATAAATTATTCCTAATCTACACACAATGCGTAATCCCTAGTTTGCAGAAATGCAAATTGCGCTTCAAAAACAATATGTTAACAAGTCATTTGTCTGCAAAAGACAGAGCCTAAGTTCAACATAAAATATAGAACAAATATTTCAACCTCATTTCAAGAAATATGCTGATGGAAGTTTATCCAGAACTGCAAGAAAGTGGAAAACCATGCAAACAAGATACCCACAAGGTGAACTTGCTTTTTGGTGCATAAAACAACTACTGTATCTATTGTAGCTATTTTTCAATTCTTCAGGAAAGTTACAAATTAACTAGAAAATTATACTAATGTATTTTTCACTTTTACAAATAGCAAAAACAGTTAAATCAATAATAAAGGAAATGATGATTGCTTTAAGAGGTCATTTTTTTGTATCCTATAAGGAATAAAGGAATACTCAAAATAGGACCCTCTATCAATCACAAAAGCAGCTGCAGCCTGCAACATTATAAGCAACAGCTCTCAGAAAAAGCACAGGCTCAAGACTGAAGATAGTGTGCAGTCATCTGGCCCAAAGCATGAACAAGGGCACCCTCTCTTTAACCCCAATGGTGTTCTTCGGGATTTAAGTGTGGCCCCACACTTCCAGATCCATATATTCAGTATCAAAATAACTGATTCAGAAAAGGCTATGCCCTTACCTTTCCCTAGAAAGATGGGAATTTTTCTCATCTAAAACGTTTCTTAATGGAATACATTTCCAAGTTCTGATCTCCAAAAATCCTACCGCTAGTTTAAAAGTATTATTGTTACATACTGCTAAAATAAAAGAAGGAAGCTTTTTCTGTATTTTCAGACTCCTTAAACTTACTCATTCTAGGCAATGGTTTTCAGTATATATGTTTGAAATAATGCATTATTTACAAAAATAATACTTTCTCTGAAAGCTTATCCTTAATGACACTGTCCTTTAGACCTGTGGTCAGTAAGTTTGAAAACTATGTACCTGTAGGGTAGAGGGAGCCTACTTTTTCTGATCTCTTATCCCTCCCTGTTTCTTCATAGATGAGAACTTCATAATTTGAGCACAGAACACTCATTTGGGCCCTTTTTATTACTGGGTGGGGCAAATTATGCTTTAAAAGCATGCATCCATAGAAATGCCCACTTTAATGCCAATGTTGGTGCAGTGAACAGGCTCATTGACTTGGGACTCTTCTTTAGACTCTCTGGCTTTTTTTTAATTTTCTTTCTGTGTGACTTTTTTTCTAACACTTTCTGCCATGCTAAGTAGGTTGTCTCAGATCTCCAAGCTAGCTCTTTTGCTTTTCCCCTTTTCTTTTTTTTTACATTCCCTTCATGGTCTATGGTAGGAAAATGTTAGAATTCCCTCAGAGAAGACCACAATATTCAGTCATCTACTTCCCCTTTTCATTTAAATGAAATTTATCCTTCATTTGACTTTGAACATGACTTGACTTTCCATATTGGTTTTAAATGAATAAAATCACTTTGGAAAGTTTGGATAAATGAATGGAAACATTTATTCTTGTATATATTTCCAGCATGATTAAGGACTTTATTAGAGCACCAGATACTCACATATTAAGGTTAAGATGATACTTTGATTTCTTATTTCTTATTGTTATTGCTTCTCTTCTATATAGCTCTCCATGGAGACCTCTGTATTAGTGTGAAATTAGATTATGACAAGGCAAATTAGGACACTCTTGGGTCTCTTGATTATAATACCTGCCTAATGCTATCAAAATTCACTATAACTTCTAATATATCGTGTCTCCTATTCAGAGAGTTCCAAAGTAGTTGCATACATTAACATGCCTCAGACATTTTAAAGACAATAAAGTTTTTTTTAACTAAGCTGTGTCTGAAAGCTATTTAAACAATAGATTTTGTTTTTATATTTTAGCTATCATCTTTATTTTTAGGAATAGCCTATGAAAAGGATATTCCAGAGGAATTATCTGGAAACTTCTTCTTAAGAATGTTGAGGTTATAAAGCATTGTCTACAAAAACTAAGAAAAAAATATCAACTTGATCCAAACTACCTTTAAAACTGCTCAATTCTCTATGACTCTACATACATAGATTTTCCTAGGCCAATGACACTGGAAGCAAATAGTTCAAATAATCAAAATATAATTCATATTATTGATTTCCTTATATTTTACCTCTAATCTTTGCATTTATGTGTCCTAGGATTAATTAGATCATATGGAAATCAAGACATTGAATAAAGCTTTAAAGATTACTTATACATACCTTTCATTTCTTATTAAATATCTAATCTTAAACCACAGACCAAAAAAATCTATAGATATATAATAACCAAAGTGTCTCAACATTAATTCATATATAGAACACTTACACAAATTCTGAAGGATATTTATTTTGTGGAATATTACTGTGTCACAATGTTCTCTCCCATTACTCTTGTCTCTCTGAAAGTTAGAATATTCTTTCCTGCTGTTGGAATTATTTGAATTGAAATTGACCAAGGAGAATAATATGAATACCATGATTTGATAATATTATATAGACGTTCAAGTTCCCTATGCTACCAAAAATCTTAACCTGGATAACATTTTTCTCACTTTAGTTTAAAATACAGATCTATTACAATCATGTCATATCAATGAAATTCTAATGTCATTTTGTATACCTCAAAAATAGCATAAAATTGGTCATAGCCTTTTTCCTGAGTATTTTTCTGAGATTATGAAAGCAATGTATTTAATATTAAGTATTAGTTTATTTTTAAAATAATGGGTCTTTTAGTCACAGAAGAGTCAATTAGATTTGTTAAATTTGCTTATATGACATTCATGAGCAAAACTGAATAATAAGGCACAATATATCTGAGAGGCTGTAGCATGCATAAAGGCAAATTGATTCCTTCTCTAGGGAGTAACTTTTATTTTCTTTTATTGATTGATGGGAAAAAAATAAAAGTTCCTTAATAAAGGAATAAAAGTTGATCTAAGTTGATCTAATAAAAGTTTGTCTAAAGTGAGTCTATAATTTCTATGTACCTGCTTGAGAAACTCAGGAAATCAGAAACACAGGCATGAATGACATCTTTGTTTCCTCTATTCAAGATGTCCCAGTCCTAAAAGCAAGATAATAGAAAATCTTCTGGGATATTATTGTTATGAGTTGTTTGGAGGAGTATACATTTCTTCTTTCAAAAACCAGAATCCAAATAGGCTCCTTTGAATGATACAGATGAACACATGTGCAGGTACTTCCAGCAGAGACCAGACAAAATCTATAAACAGAATTCATAGCAGATACAGACCTTACCTGAATAAGAGTTAGTAATCTAAGCATCTATTACCCATCCCAATTGAAGTCTATAATCTCACTCAAGTTGGCAGATTTTAGAAACATATCCTTAAATCACTTTTTCCCCAAATAACTTCTTCAAAGAGAAATAGTCACTTGCACCAATCAACTTTCATAAAATACAATCTGTCATCCATAGTGAACATTAATTTTCAACAAAGTCGAATGACTAGAATACATCGAAATTAATTGACAGATCAGTTTATCCCATCCAAAATAATCACAAGCAAACAATTCGTGTAGGAGTAAATAACAGGCCTAGACCGTGTTCTCTGGGCTCATGGTCTATGTTGACTATTACTCGTCTAGATATGTGAGGAATAGTGACTATATCTTAGGTAGAATGTCCCATTTTTTCAAAGATTTTTGGGAAAAAAGATTTTTAACAATTTCGATTAACTTTTTCAGAGGATGAAAATTCTTTGTCAGAAACAACTGTGCTATGAGCAGTTGTCTCCCTCTGCTCCCCCGACCCCAGACTTACACTCACAAAGAATGGCCTCAATAAAGTTCTATCTGGTTGGTCCAGGCCCTGTCCTGAGTTTGAGTGTTGTCCATTTGTGCCTCATGTGCTCATTTTTCAGTCACTTTTCTCATTACTAAATTGTCCTTCTTATCTATTGTAGATTCTTCTTTCAAAGACCCATGACATTGATTTTTCATGGAGTCTTCATCTAGACCTTGCTATATACTCTGCTGAATCACCAGATGACTTCTCATGTATGTGTTAAAGATTTTCCACCTCTGAAAAGAGCCATTTTATCTCCTTCCAGACATTCAGCACAGTTTTGCAAGTGGTAGATGCTAAATACATTGGATCTACTATGTCAGTACGTTTATAAAATTATAGATCCTAAACACTCTTAATATGTTTGACCAAAATATTTTGCCATACCAGAATCCCCATATTAAATATATATACTCTGCATTTCACCAATAGTACTGAATTTTCCAAAGTGCATGATTGTTTTTATATGTACATTATATTCCTAAACCAAATGAAACCCCCAGCTTCAAGTTCAAAGAAAAAGGTCTGCCACCTATGTCACTAAACAGTCCAGGCAGACTCAATTCCTCCTCTGCTCTGTCCAATTTCCCCTGTGCAATTTCCAGTACAGTGATGAATGCAGAAATGGAAAGAATGCAATACTGCACATGATTGATTGCATGGCAAAGGGAGAAACCTACAGAAAACCCCAAGCTGGGAACTTATTTTATATCATTCCCTGTTGCTACTCAGTCATGAATGCTGCTGTGATTCATTTTCAACACTTTGAAATCTCTTGGTATTTGTAACATGCTCTGAACCAGATATAAATTGATTGCTCAGCCCTACCTTTTTTTTTCCAATTGAATTCTTTCTTTTTTTTTTTTTTAACGAACATTTAGCAACACACTTAATATTACTCACATATAGCTTGTATTTCTTCTTAGGGAAGAAAAAAGATAGTTTTACCTCAAGATTACATAATATTGCATGATTTCTATAATCATTTTCTTTATGTGTTAGAGAACTTGTCTCACTGGAAATGTAAGATATCCATATACATTTTTGAAATTGAGTTATTCCAGCATATTTTTAAGTAAGTAAATAGGTTTTAAAATATATACTAATTTATAAGCACAAATTTGGTTGGTACCAGGTGATGAGCTATAAAACAAAACGGGCCTGACTATGATTTCAGTCAGCCTTCATATGTAAATGTACATAGATATAGATATAGATATAGGTATACATACATATATACACACATATGTATTTTTAATGAATAGTACTCAACATAGGGTGGTCAATAGCAAGTGCAAAATTGCACATTCAACCATAATTGAGCATTAGCATAGTCCACTAAATGATAAGACAAACCTCTGTTTCCCAACCAAAGGGCCAAATGTTTAATGATTTTGTTTTGAATTAATTGTCCCACATCAAATTAAATTAGTTGCTTGTTCCACATATGTTCCAAATACATAAATCTAAATAAGGAATTTAGGATTTAAAGGCCAACTTGGTAAAATGAGGACTCTTCGACTTCTTTGCTTTCCAGAATGTTAAAAGATAGCTTGCAATCTTGCCTAAGTGTTTTCTCTAGGTAGCAGCCCATTAATGCAAGAACAGATTGCTTATTCCACTGGTAACTGGTAGGAATCAAACAATTTGTAAAAGGATTTCTCCATAGATTACCATTTTTTTCAAGCATGAATTCTGTAGGTGAAGAATTAGGGCAATATCACTTCTAAGGCTGTGGAAAAAGCATCCTATGTTATTCTAGCTTAAGACATTAACAGTCTTTATCCCAATATGACATTTAATTCTTCTCCTTAACAGCTAGAAATATCTTGGACTAATTAGATGTATCATGAACCTAGGAGGTATTTAGCTGTAGTTGCAACTTACTTAGAAAGAAAATACTGTCTCAAACCTCTACATTTTCTCAGTAAATGTAGAGAATATTAACATTTTGGACACTATATTAGTATTCCTTTGTATTTTTTAAAATAAGTAAGTGCCTTTGATATCTGCTATTTAAAAATATGAAGTTCAGTCAGTACAGACTCCACTGATGGCAAAATTCCTGTAAGTCAGCATATACTTTGAAATAAGAAAAGGACTGAGTCTAAGGTATTCATCCTACTTTTAATCTTACTTCTGACCCTTACTATATATATGTGCGTGTTTATATATATATATATATTTTTTTTTTTTTCTGGGTAAATTACTTAAACTATCAGAACCCCAATGATTTAATCTAATAAATGAAAAACTAATATTTATTTTGTTACACTTTAATGAGATAATATGTAAATTACATAATTTAACTAAATACTAATTAGTTTAAGCACAAAATCCTGAATCCTCCAAATTTATGGAGTCATTCTTTCCTTTAAATGGTTATAAACATATTATATTAGCCTTGGAACAGAAATTCTAATTCCATACATTTCTGCCTGGGTTATAAATTAGGGGAGAAACTGGTTTATGATCTTCTAAAATCACTCATTTTGTATTTTACTGAAAGTTTGATTTTAATTTTCCTTCATAGCATTTCTCAATGTTTGAGAATTTTCTCTCTCCCTCCATTTTATGCCACAGTACAATCTTTTATCAACAAAACATGGCTATAGTATCTTCACAGAATATTTGTAGGTAGTGAAAACAAATCATAGCTTAAGTAAAAAAAATTATAATAAAGTCCAGACATAACTTCCCATAGAAATGTATCAATCATTATAAGGAATTCCTTATTTGTCCTGTGACTTCAACATGAGTCAGCCTGCTGCCATGTTGTTGAGACTTTCTCCAGGTCTTTCAAATCTATTTCTTTTCAAATTGTCAAGATAGTTGTCAGATTCCTGTACCTGTCCCTCAGTGCAAGAAAAAAGAGGTATTTCTTCTGCTTCATATCTATGGACACATCAAATATCTATGTATTTGTTTATATTTTTCAACCTATTCTACAGTTAGATTAATGCCACGAGACTACTTCTAGTCAATTGGGTGATGATGTCCACTTTAGGACCAAAGCATTTAAGAGCTAGCATGCTCCTCTATATTTATCTTTCACTACCAAGCTGGCCTTGATGACATGTAATCTAGACGTAGATTATAAAATATAGAAAGACAACCAAACATTATTAGGTCTTACTGATACAAAAAAGAAATAATATTAAACTACTGAGATTTTATGTTTTAGTTTCCCTTTTACTTATTAATACAATCCTCTCCTGAGTACAGACATTTAGAAAAGACCCCCATATTCACATATAAGAACATCCATTGAGTTTATCTCATGAAAAAACAAAATCTTCTAAAAGATATTACCCTGCAACAGTGAACTCAAACTTCTCCAACTGTAAACCATAATTTAAATTATCTTTATGATTATTAATAAAGGATTATTAAAAAATCATTCTCATCATCTCATTAAATGTGAGAATTTGTATAGTTTTTTAGTAAAATTTATAGTTATTCTCTACCCTTATCTAGACCAAGACAAGAAAAGTAACAATAAACAACCAATATTCTTATGATATGGATAATAGCAAAACTTTAGGTTATCTTTTAAGAATTTGCATGTTTGGAGTAGCTTATCAGTTTTCCAGAAAATTGCTTCCCAGGGGACACTGTTTGGTCCTTTGTTAAGTTTAAAGCATTTTTCAAAAAAAGATCCATGAAGATAGAGCTGGATTAAATAAATATTCATTTAAAATGACTTAACAGTAGAACTCAAAGAGGCAAACTGATTTTAACAAATAAATGTCCCCATTTATTATCAGGGACCTCTAGGAAGGCTAAACATAATTTCCATATGCATTAATACCACCACTTGTAATACGAAAAAGTAATTTTTTCATATGCATATAAAAGCAAACAAAATTGCCTTTGTCTCAGATCTTCCCCCCACCACCCAGCAAAGAAAATATGAATAGCCCTTTCATAGAAAATTAATTGTCTATGGTTTTTAACCATAACAAAATACAAATTAAAACTGCACTGACATGCCATTTCTTTCCTGTCAGAGTAGAAAAACCCAAAGACTGACAACATAATTTTAGATGAAGTTGTTGAAACATAATAATTCTTACAACTCACTAATGATAGTTTAAAAAGACATAACCCCCAAAACATAGGTGGTAAGTTCCTTGACATTAGCCTTAGCAATGAATTATGGATTCAATTTATACAGCAAGGGAAACAAAAGCAATAACTAACAAATGGGACTAAATCAAACTAAAAAGCTTTTGCACAGTGAAATAAACCATCAACAAAATGAAAAGGCAACTAACTAAATAAAAGATGTTAGCAAATCATATATCCAAAAAGGGATAAATATTAAAAATATATAAATAATTTACACAATTTAACAATAACAACAAAAAATAAGTAGACCAATTATAAAATGATCAGAGGATCTGAATGGATAGTTCTACAAAGATATATAGATGAACAATAAGCACATGAAATATTAGTTATTATTAGGGAAATGAGATACCAGATGAGTCCTGTGGAAACGGCTATTATCAAAGGGAAAGAAACAAATATTGGCAAGGATGTAGAGAAAAGGGAACCCTAAACTGCTGGTGGGAGTGTAAACTGGTTCAGTCACGATCAAAAGCTGTATAGAGATTTCTCAAAAATTTAAGAATAGAAATATCATATGATACAACAATTCTATTTTTGGGTATTTATTCAAGTAATACAAAAATACTGATTTGAAAAGATATTTGCTGTCCTATGTTCACTTTAGCATTATTCCCAACAGCCATAATAATGGAAACAGGTTAATCTAAGGGTCCAACAACAGATTAATGAATAAAGAAGAAATGATGGATGTACATAATTAAATACTGCTCAGCAATAAAAAGGAAGAAAGAAGAACCCATTTTTAACATTGATTTTCCTTAAGGGTGTTATGCTCTGTAAAGTACGTCAGATAAAGAGACGGAGAAACAAATATCATACGACGTATTTCACATATGTGAAATACAAAAAAAAAAAAAAAATAGAAATGAATAAGCAAAAACTAAGAGAACACACTTGTAAATACCAGAGGGTAAGAAATCTGGGGGTGCATGAAATAGGGACTATGCTGTATGGTACAGACAGAAACTAAGAGTTTTGGTGGTAATAATGCTATAGGATATACAGATATATGTTTATAATGTTGTATAGCCGAATCCTGTATCATTCTTTAAACCAATGCAGTCTCAATTATAAACAAAAAGGTCAATTTAAAAAAAACTCCAGAAGAACCCACATATAAAGACATTTGGAAATATCTATAAAAGGATATATATTTATTTACATTATGATACTAAGAATCTATTAGATATATTTTAAAAATGAAGTCATAGACACAAGTTTATTCTGTAGCATTATTTGAAATGGCACACAAAATATAAAAAACTCAGATCTTCAAAAATTAGGATACTAATTATAATATGTCTATATTGCAAAATAAAATATAGCATTTAATAACAATGTAATAGTACACATCAAAAAAAGGACAAAAATCATATGATTATCTCAATAGATACTAAAAAAAGTATTTGACAAGATTCAATATCATTTTATCAAAGAAGATTTCAGCAAAATGGATATAGAAGGAATATGCCTCACCTAATATAGGCTATATATGACAAACCCACAGCTACATCATACTCAATGGTGAACAACTTAAACCATTTTAAGATCAGAAACATGTCAAGGATGCCCAATCTCACCTCTTTTATTCAGTGTAGTATTGGAAGTCTTAGTCAGTGCACTTAGACAAGAAAAGAATATGGAAGAAGTAAAACTATCACTATTTGCAGATGACATAATATTCATAGGAAGTCCTGAAACCTCCAGTAAAAAACAATTATAAATTATAACTACAGTAAAGTAGCAGGATACAAAATCAATATATAAAAAATCTTGCCTTTCTATATGCCAAAAAAGAACTATAAAAAAAAGAAATTGGGAAAATAATTCCATTTATAATGACATTTTTTTAAAAGAATAAAATACTTTGGAATAACTTTAATCAAAGAAGTGAAAGTGGAGAGACAGCAACCCTTGTATATTCTTGGGAGAAAAGTAAATTAGTGCAGCCAGTACGGAAAGCAGCATGGAGAGTCTTTAAAAATTTAAATACAGGCTGGCTCCACTGTACCTGCCAGACTCCAGCATCCCCAGATCCAGGTGGATACAGTGACCAGAATGTCTGGAAGAGGCCTTGAAATATGCACACCCAGTTTTCCTGAGCTTGCCAGGTACAGAATCCCTAGGCCTCCATTCCCCAGGACCCACACTCACCAGACCACCAGGAAGAAGACCTGTGTTGGGCCACCCACCTTCTAGTGCCCCTAGACCTCTGCTCCCTGGATTTCCAGATCACCAGACCCACTTGAAAAAGGCCCTGATCTGTCCCTACACAGTTTCACTGCACTCTCTAGTCTCCAATTACCCAAAGCCTTCACTCTCCCAGACTACCAGACAAACCTGCAATGGTCCAAAACAAGTAGCAGCCTGCTAGGCCTCAGGGCAGGATCCATCACTCATTAAGCCTCTGGATTTATGGGTCACCATCCACATCCTGTGTAGGTAACACCAGGAGCAAGCACCTACTAGGCTTTGGGAACCTAGGTCACCCATGGTGCCTCAAGTATTCCCAGATGATGAATCCTAAAATATGTTATTGTACTACATGAGAGGTGTATTCCAAGACTGCACCTGTGCTACATATAAACTCCCCTGTGCTGTAGAGCTACAAAGCCTTGCAAGTACCACCTGAAAAGGCAGTAGTGACCCACCAGAAGAAGGCATCCTAGAGAGCAGAAGCGACCCCATCCCAACTGAAACTGAGAGGCTGGCACCTTTCGCAGCATTGTGTAGATAGGAAGAAGTCTAAATTAAAAGAAACTGAAAGCCACAGTGCTAAAGTGAAGGCAGAAAAGAAAGCCATGCCAAAATCTAAGTCACCCCATGACCCCAAAGGAGGGCGATGTCAGGAGCTTGCCAGAGAAGACCTCCATCAACATGTATTGGGATAACTTAACAGATAAAGAGTTTAAAAAGATAGTTATTAAAAAGCTGAAAGGGATGCAGTAGGAATGTAAACTACACAAAGGCAATTGGAGACCTCAGAAAAGATATGATAGATCAAAGGGATTACTTCACCAAGGAAATTGAGGCCACAAAGTCCTAGAAGAAATGCTAGAGATGAAAGATAGTCAAGGAATGGGAGATAAACATGGAAAGCTCCATAAACAGATTTAATCATGCAGAGGAATGAATAGCAGATGTTTAAGACAAGTTAACAGAAGCAACCCTCATGGAAAAGGAGAAGGAAACAAGATTGAGGGAAAATGTGAAGAAGGCTACAAGAAATGTCAAACACTCTAAGAAGAACAAACATGGGGATAATAGATATCCCAGAAGGTGAGGAGAGGAAGAAAGGTGCAGAAAGTCTAAAGAATTAATGGCAGAGAATTTCCCAAAACTGTAACAGAGAGTAACCAAGGATAGTCAAGAAGCAGAGAGAACACCAAGATTTCTAAATGTAAATAGACCTCTGAAACATATCATAGTAAAACTAGCAAAGGTCAATACAAAGAATAACTACTCAAGTCTACTAGAAAAAAAACAAAAAAATCCTACAAAGGAACACCCATCAGGCTATCATTAGACTTTTCAACAGAAGCCCCACAGGATGGGAGAGACTGGACTGATGTATTCAAAATACTGAAAAACAATAACTACTAATCAAGAATACTCTACCCTGCAAAATTATCATTTAAATATGGAGACATAAAGATATCAATGACAAACAAAAATTATTAGATTTTACTATCACCAAGAATTGCCATTCGAAAAATCTTTAAAGGGGTCCTATAGTAGGGAAAATGAAAACAAAGACCCACCGGGGGAAAGCAAAACAGTCAACCAATAAAATAAAGAAATATGGCATGGCATCAGCTCACGAAAGTCTATCATAGAGACGTACAAGTAGAGACTACCCGCAGGATGGTCACAAAACTCAACTCTAAAGAAATAAATAGCCAGAAAGTAGACAAAACTAACAAAATAGCCACGGCAAACCATCCAAAGGAGGAAGGGGGACTTAACAGGAAATGAAGCAATATACAGAGAAAAGAAACAGAGGACAAAGTCTCAAATAACAGTAATAAAACCCATTTCAGTCAATACCCTAAATGTGAATGGAATGAATTCACCAATCAAAAGACAGTTGCTGAATGGATCAAAAAAAAAATGACCTATCAATATTATGTCTACAAGAAACACATATCAGATCCAAAGACAAACATAGATTGAAAGTCACAGACTATGGAAAAATATATCAAAGCAATAGTGATGAAAGGAAATCACAAATTGCAATACTGATATCAGACAAACAAATTTCCAGCTGAAAAGGCAAGGGTGACACTACATTATGATCAAGAGAGTAATCAGTCAAGAAGAAATAACTATCATCAACATATATGCACCTAACACATAATACAAATACTAACAGAACTAAAGGCAGACATTGACTGTAATGCAATTATAGTAGGAGACTTCAACACTCTACTTAAACCAATAGATAGATCATCCAGGTAGAAATAAAGAAATAAGGGCCCTAACTGAATCAATGGATCTAACAAACAATATATAGGGTGTTCTATCCCAGCAAAAAGGGATATACATTTTTCTCAAGTGTACATGGAACATTCTCAAGGATAGACCATATTCTAGGACACAAAACAATTTTCAGCAAATTTAGCAAGATTGAAACCATAGAAGCATCTTTTCACCACAAGGTGGTAAAATTAGAAATGAACCAAAATAGCAAAACTGAAAGAACAACAAAGATGTAGAGTTTGAATAACATGCTTCTGAATTATCCCTGGATCATCAATGAAATTAAAGATGGAATTAAGAATTATATGGTAATAAAAATGAAAATTCCGAGACAAATTTCCAGAACATATGGGATGTGGCAAAAGTAGTTCTGAGAGGAAAGTTTATAGCCATACAAGTACACATCAAAAAGCGAAAGAGAGCCCACATTAAATCCCTAACCTTACACCTGAGGGGACTAAAAACGGAAGAACAATATAACCCAAAAATCAGCAGAGGGAAGGAAATTATAGAAATTAGAGCAGAAATAAATGAGACTGAAAACAAAAAGATGATCCAAATGATCAATGAATTCAAGAGTTGGTTCTTTGAAAAAATAAAAATTGATACACCCCGAGGTAGACTCACTAAGAAAAAGAGAGAGAAAACCTTAATAATAAACTCAGAAAGGAAACAGGTAAGATTACAACTAACAGCACAGAAATACGAAGGCTCGTGAGAGACTTTATGGACATTATATGCTAAGAAATTTGTCAATCATGAAGAAATGCACAGATTTCTAGGATCCTACAACCTCCCAAAAGTGAATGAGGAGGACAGAGACAAGTTAAACAGATCAATCACAAGTACAGAAATTGAAGCTGTAATAAAACATCCCCCCCAAAACAAAAGCCCAGGTCTCAATGACTTCACTAGTGAATTCTATCAAACATTCAAAGAAGAGCTAATCCCCATCTTCCTTAAACTCTTTCACAAATTTGAAGAGGAAGAAAAACTACCAAATACATTCTATGAAGCCAATATTACCCTAATTCCAAAATTAGACAAAGAGAGGCCGGTATCACTGATGAATATAAATGCAAAAATGATCAACAAAATCCTGGTAAGTAGAATTCAGCAGCACATCAAAAAAATTATACACTGTGATCAAGTGGATTTATTCCAGAGATGCAAGGATGGTTCAATATATGCAAATCAATGTAATACACCACCACATCAACTAACCAAAAATGAAAAACCATATGATCATCTCAATAGATGCAGAAAAAGCACTTGACAACATTCAAGACCATTTATGATTAAGACCCTCACCAAAATAGAAATAGAAGGCACATACCTTAAGATAATAAAAGCAATACATGACAAGCCCACGCCAACATCAAAATCAATTGTGAAAAATAGAGAGCCTTTCCCCTAAGATCTGGAACAAAACAAGTTTGACTACTATCACCACTAACTATTCAACATAGTTCTGGAAGTATTGGCCAGAGCAATAAGGCAAGAAAAGTACATTACAGTAATCCAAATTGGAAGAGAAGAAATAAAACTATCATTGTTTGCAGATGATATATTATACCTAGAAAACCCTAAAGACTCAACAAAATGACTGCTTGAAACAATAAATGAATAGAGCAAAGTGTCAGGATATAAAACCAATACACAAAAATCAATAGATTTCTTATATACAAATAACAAAGTAGAGGGAAAAAAATTAAGAGATTCCTTTCACAATAGCACCAAGAAAAGTCAAATACCTGAGAATAAACTTAACAAAAGAAATGAAAGAACTATATAATGAAAACTGCAGGATCTTAGCAAAAGAAATAGAAGAAGACATAAAGAAATGGAAAAATATTCCATATTCATTGATTAGAAGAATTAACATAGTAAATGGCAATTTTACCCAAAGCAATATATAGGTTTAATGCAATTCTCATCACAATCCCAGTCACATTCTTTAAGGAAATGGAGAATACTGAAGTTTACATGGAAACACAAAAGGCCTCAAATAGCCAAAACTATCTTGAGAAAAAGAAAACCAAAAAACAGTGGGGAAATCACACTCCATAACCTCAAACTATTTTAGAGAGCGATCATCATCAAAACAGTTGGTACTGGAACAAAAACAGACACAGTGATAAGTGAAACCATACTGAAAACCCAAAAATAAAGCCACACATATAGGGACAGTTAATCTATGACAAAGGCGCAAGAGCACACAATGGAATAAGAAAAAAATCTATGTAACAAATGGTGTGAAGAACACTAGAAAGACATCTGCAAAAAAAAGGAAACTAGACTACTCATTATCATCATACACAAAAGTTAACACAGGATGTATCAATGACCTGCACATAAGAACCAAAACCATAAAATATCTAGAAGTCAATGTAGGAAAGACACTTCACGACCCCAACCTCAAAGAGATCTTTGGAAAAGGAACAGCTATAACAACAAAGGTCAAAATAAAACTAAGCAATTGGGACTAAATCAAACTCAATAGCTTCTGCACAGCAAAAGGAAGCACAACTAAAACAAAAAAGAGAACCCACAGAATTGGAGAATATATTCACACAGCATACATCAGATAAGAGCTTAGTCTCCAAAATATGTAAAGGTCTTACACACCTCCCCAAATTAAGAAACATAATTAAAAGAAGTATGTGCACCCCCATGTTAATTGCTGCATTATTAAAATAGACAAGAGCACATTAACGGTTGGATAAAGAAGACGTGTGTGTGTGTGTGTGTGTGTGTGTACGCGTGCATGCGCACACACATACTGGAATACTATTTAGCTACAAAAGATGAAATCCGTCCATTTGCAGCAACATAGATAGCCCTGTCAGTTATTATGCTTGATGAATCAAGTCAGTAGAAAGGCAAGCACCTTATGATTTCACTCATATCTGCTATATAGAGAAGCTAAGTAAACAAATCAACTAAATAAAACAAAAGAAAATTTTATACTATACAATAATCCCTCGCCTATCATGGAAGTTACATTCCAGAGACCCCTGCAATAGGTGAAAAACCACGAAGTAGCGGCATTATAATTTATTTTATTATTTCTATATATTTTAAGGCTTTATAAACCCTTCCTGCTCTCCTTTATAAACCCTTCCCACCTCTTACTAACCTTTCCCATACTCTTATAAACACTTTCTACACTCTTAAACGTATGTAATTTAAACAACATATAAATTCTATGTGGGTACTCACTAGTGAAGTATGTATACATATACCACAAAATCCCACAATACAGAATTAGATATATATTTTTTTAAAACTTGTGATAAAGTAAAGCCGTGATAAGTGAACCACGATATAGCAAGGGACGATTGTAAATACCCTCTAGTGGTTACCAGAAGGGAAGTAGAAAGGACAGTGGGCAAATTGGACAAAAAAGATAAACTACATGGTGAAGGACTAAAACAGGATTTTATTGGTGAACTTAAGTATATGCAGATGTCCATTTACATTGATACACATCTGAAATTTAGTGACTTACTATCAATGCCACTATAATAATAAAATTAAAACATAAGTTAATGAAATGTATCCAAATTGATGCAGAAAGGGAAAAAAAGAGTTAAAAAATAAACTACATAAAATCTGTAAATCAAGAACAAATTGTGAAAAAAAAATAATTAGACTAGAAGAGAAAAAAATGGGAAAAGTCATAAAAAGATGAAATCTTGTCTTTTTCAACCATGTGGAGAGACCTTGAGGGTGTTATGTTCACTGAAGTGAGTCAGAGGAGAAAGACAAATATTGGATGGGTTTATTTACATTCTGGAATCTGGAGAAACAATACAAATGAGCAAATAAAATAAAATAAAAATAAACTTTGGATTATGACAGAGTTTGAGGTTGCCATTTATGAAAGAGTTTAGAGTTGGGATCGCGTAGTAGCTTGGAGATTACTTATTATCATTGTGTAAAAACGAATTCTCTTCTGTTTTTTTTTTCTTTTGGTTCTAGTATAATAATAAATACATAAATAAATAATTATTTCAGTTTCTCAGCAAATATATGGCGTTTTCACTAACTGTATAATCAAAACAGAAACAAATCTATAACCCAAATAAATTCAGCATGTCTCTGTAGCTTAGTTTAAACAGAGATGGAATTCCAGAAACATATCCCAGACTAAATTTTTTTTTAAAATGGTGTAATACTTAGGTATATTTCTAAGAGAAAATAAAATTTTAACTTGCAGAAAAAAATATAAACTTTCTTTAGAAAAAGACAGTTGAAAGGGAAAAATTATAACACTACTATTTTGTGGATTATAATATATAATAATAAAATGTTGACTAAATACATAAAAATACAGAAATTGAAGTTTAGAGTTATAAATATCTTATATGTTAAATGATATTATTGGAATATAGAATATAATAAAGATGCATTATTATAAATACTAGAATAAGATTATGACAATAAAATAGAAAAGTGAAAATTAAAAAATAATGTCCGATGGTGAAAAACAGAAAATAAGCCCAAATAATAGAATGAAAAAGTAGAATACACAAAAAAGTGATAGATTTAAATCTAACCATATCAGTAATTACATTAAATGCAAATATTCTAAACACGTCAATTAAGTAGCAAAATGTGTCAAACTGAACATAAACAAGGCCTACCTACTTATAAATTTTCTATAAGACAAGTACTGTAATCTGAAGATAGGCTAATATCTTTCCAATGTATTATACAGCAATAAAGGTAAAAGCTGAATAGCCATAAATAATGAGTTTAAATGTATATCCCCCAAAAGAAAAAAGTTTTATATGTATATAGATATGTCTCTTTCTATATATGTGCATACAAATCCCTTAAGGAGATGGCAATTTTAAATGGATTTACAAGTAATAAAGAAGCTTTATAATACACAAAGCACTGAAAGGCTATCTAACAACATTAATGGGTATATTATTTTACTCTCATTAACAGATAGCATAAATATAAATATAAATATAAATATAAAAAGAAAATGAAAAGAATTCAGAATACAGAATTGCAGCCAACTTTTCCTAAGTGACTTTTGTTAGAACATAACTCTCAGTAGCAAAGAATAAATAGGCTTTTCAGGTGATTTTGGAAAATCTACCAGTATTATATGTTGGCCAACAAAATGAATCTCAAGATGAGTCACAAGTTAAAATGATTGAAAGTATATTCTCTGACCAAAATAGAATTCAATTGGAAGTCATTACAGAGAGATTTATAAAAAATACCCAAATATTTGGAAATTAAAAAACAGACTTCTAATAAACTATGTATTAAAACACTCAGATGAAACTTAGAATATATTTTGAACAAAATTAAAATGTAAAACAAATTATCAAAATTTATGGTATATAACTGAAGTAGCATTTAAAGGACAAAAATTTAATTTATTTTAAAATTTTAAATAAGTCTTGAGTACTTATATTTGGAATAATATTCAATTCAATTATCAATTTCTGCCATAAGAATTTTAAGAAAAATAAGTGACTATTAAACTAAAATAAGAAAAAGAATAAATTTGGAAGGTAGAAAGCAGAAATCAAATAGAAAACAGCAATTTATAATGACAAAAAGTGTATTGGTGGTTTTTCCTGGAGTTGTAGTTTAATAGAAGAGAAACTGAAAAAGAGCATGAAGGAAATTTGGAGATGCAAAAATGCCTGATGTCTTGATTTTGTTAGTTGTTACACAAACGTATACATTTGTTAAATATCACTGAAATGTACATAGGTGATTTTTAAACTTTATATAAGCTCTATCTTAAGATTAATAAACAATTTTCAGATATTTTAGGAAATTGAATAGTGACTGAATATTTGAATATGAGTAAGTTATACATTAATATAATTATTTTTATGAGTCCTTATGTATTTAGAAATAAATATTGACATATTTATGGATGAAATAATAGAAATTCTGAGATGTGTTTGTATCAAACAATTAATGCCTCTTGTTCACTGTTTCTATTTTTCCAACTAGCTCATTCAACCACCGCTTTAACAATTCTAGTACCTTCTATCTATCCCTAGTAGTAGTATGTCTGTCATTCCAATAAGTTTTTGGCTGTTTGTTTTCCTTGAGAATAATTTTTCTGAAGTGTCAAGGTCATATAGAGGTTAAAAGTCATACCTGGCTCAATCATTTTCTAGATACATGAAACTTGAGAAGTAAATCTGACATTTCAGAGTCTGAGATCCCTCCTGTATAGTCAGTACTAGTCCCACCAAGTTTTTGTAAGGAATAAATGAGAATCAAGCAAGTATCAAAATATATGATTGGCTTTGTAATTGTTTTTTGGTGGCACCTGACGACGCCACTTAAAACATCTGAATTCATAAAACAAGTAGACTCGATGTAAATCTTCCATTTTGCCTCAAGGTCTAGACTGTTATCATAATTTAACCTTTTTTATTAAACTTTGCTTTACATCAATAATAATAACGTGACAATTTCAACCATTTCCAAATTAATATTGACAATGGCAACATATCAGTTGTGGGTTCTGAAGTACACTGAAATTTATTCATCTATTTGGAATACCCTATTCCCTTCCAATCTGTCCTAAAATAATTGCACTATTTTCCCAGCTGTTTCAGAACCTTTTCTTTTTTGGCTACCATACCATTCTTGGGACAGACAAGCACAAAGTCAGAGCAATGACAATTGGAACTCCATGACTATTCTGTTGAAAGTCAATTGAATTTCAATTTCCTTCAATGGGGAAAGCCAGGAGGAACCAATTATTGTTGCTTTAACATTGTGCAATTTTACCTCAGGCACCACTTAGGATCCAAATGAAAACATTTCAATTCCTGCTTATTATCTTCTTCCAGATAAAACACTACTTCTTCCTGGATCCTGAAAATAGTGATATATCAAGGGAAACCGCTTTTAAATACATTGTATCATCCTGGTCATATTAACAACCAATAAAAGAAAAAAGATACACAGGGACCAATATCCTATAAAGAATGTTCTTTGTTGTTTATTTTGCCAGACATTTTATGTGGCATTGTTCTTATTCTACTTGTCACAACTTAACTTGAGAGTGCAGTTGGTACAATTCACTTTCTGTTTGGGACATCAATTCCCAATCTGGAAGAAACTCACTCCATGCTGAGTTAGTTTGCATCTGCCACAGCCACAGGATTGTGGGAGGCTATTGGCACAACTCACACATTTCCACTGTGAAGCTTGGCTTTGGGAGGGAGTGAAAATGCTGTTCCCATAGCAGTCATTCAGGGCCACAAACTGTGAAAGCCAAAGCCACCTAACAAGCTGTGAAAATTTCAGTCACCTGAGGCGCTGTGAAAGACAAAGATGGTGCTAGCTGAGGGTATGTGAGCAAGCAGGAGCCTCCAGGGGAGCTGCAAATATCCCAGGCCCTCATGTCAGCCAGCAAACCATGTGCTTTGAACTGAGCAACAAAGTCAGCAGCCACCAAAGAAACGTAAGTTAAAACAGACTCAATCATGTTAGAAAAATGAGTATATAATGGTAGGATATTAGCCATTCTAATCCATGAATCAAAAAAACTCAATTATTTATGGAAAATAAAAAGTAAATTAAGTACCAAACATATCCAGGGCCTAATGATTGAGTCAGTTTTCAAGTCGGACTCTTGATTCTGCAGCTCAGCATGTGAGGAACCTAAAAAAAAAAAAAAAACCAGAAAAAGAAAACCCCTCAGTATCCACCCAAAACTTCAAAGCTCTGGGGTAACCCAGGCTGCAAGGGAATGCGCTGTATTTTTCCCAATCCCTTCTTGTGTTAGAGCAGTAACCAGGAATTTTTATGGGTCATTACTTCTCCTTATGTTCTACAAAACAGACTTCATTCTGCCTAGGACACATCTGGCATTGTGCATTTCCCCTCTATGTTCTTGGAATATTCTTGTTTCTCTTGTCCCGGTTGGACATGAGATTGTCATGCAGATATACAGCTTCATCACTATATCACTTTCATGCTAGTGTGATCCTCAGCTCAATTTTTAAGAATTTAAAGGGAAATATCAATTATCCTTTCAAAGTTCTTTGATATCACTGGAGCAGCTTTGAAAATTAAAGTTCTTGTTGTCAACTTGCCTTGGGGTCATGTTAGGTCTTGGAAGCTGGTTTTTAGCCAAGGTATATGAGAATCAAAGAGTAACTCTGAACTTTGTTCTGTGGATTGTACTGCTCCAGAGACCAAGGGCTTTGTTTGGACTAATTTTCCAGAATAAATCAAGATTTTTTTTTTTTCCATTCATTTTGTCATCTGCAATGGGAAGTAGCTGTTAAATTAGTAAGGAAGATGGAATCTTTTAAAAATGCTGTTAGAAATTCATAAAGTCCTACCGATAGGGTAAGAAGAAATGGAAATTTTGTACTGTGATTTTTAACTTCTTAAGGAATTTCTCAAAATTAATTCCTTAATTGTGAATTCAGACTAGATTCTTAATTATTTTAAATAGATTTTATAAGCCATGAAACTTATGAAAATTTAAAATAAGCATATGCCAAAGATTTTATTTAACTCAATTAATGAGGAAACCAGTAAGATGTTACAAATATTTCAAAGTAGAACTAAAGAACCACATATATAGAGGCAATCAGAAATGCTAAATGAATTTATAAACAGATGATGAAAAACTAGGCAATCACACTGTCCTGAATACAATTCATTTTGGCATTGCCATAACAAGAATCATCTGAAGTAGTATTAATTTTCTACAACTTAATAAAATGAAAGGCAGAGATAATCTGAAAAGTTACCCCAGACGATGCCAAACTTTTTACTGAAGACAGACAGTGAACTTACTTGGTCTTGTCACCTTTCAAAATAGTCTTTTGTCATTCTAAACAAAAATATTGGAAATGAATAAAGAAGATCTGCCTGTATCTTGTTTAAAACTGCTACTTAAGAAAACTCAGAGGGCTTACTGGTGTGAAATTATATATTGTTTTCCTGTTGTGTTTTTATTGCACAAATTCCAAATATCAATCTATAGGAGAGGGAGGTGTGTGTGTGTAAAATACGTAGTATGCTGAATTCCTAGGGCAGTCCACAAATTATCACAAACAAGATGGCTTAAAACAACAGACATATGGTGCACCCTGGTAGAACAGCATTTAGGCCAATCAACTCTGAAGGAGCAGGCCACATATACCTGGGTTCGAGTCC
Organism: Solenodon paradoxus; assembly: GCA_004363575.1. Taxonomy (NCBI): domain Eukaryota; kingdom Metazoa; phylum Chordata; class Mammalia; order Eulipotyphla; family Solenodontidae; genus Solenodon; species Solenodon paradoxus. The sequence goes on along the minus strand of RJWH01000186.1, from coordinate 358,325 downwards.
CAAGTCTAGGGGGAAAAACCAATGTGAACACTCAATAAAAATAAAATAAAATGCTTCTTCTACCTCTTTCTTCCTGGGTACCTGGCTACTCACCTTCATTCTTGCCTGCACCTTTCCTTTAAAAAATAAAAACAAAACAAAACCCAGAAATGTATTCTTTACAGTTTTCGAGATTAGAAATGTGAAGTCAAGTCAATTCCTTTGGGGTCTCTAAGGGAGACTTTGTTTCAGGCCTCTCTCCTGGTTTCTGGTGGTTGATTGTAATTCTTTGATATTCATCCTTTACCTGGTAGAATGTCACTTCAATTTCTACTTCCATCATCACATGTTGTTTTCCCTGTGTGTCTGGGTCTTTGTCCACATTTCCCTCTTCTTACGAAGACACAACTTATATTGGATTTAAGGTACACTCTTACCCAATATGACTGCATCTTAATTTGACTACATCTGAAAAGACTATTTCCAGATAAGGTCATATTTCCAGATTCTGAATAGAGAAGAACTTTTGGGGGACAGTATTCAACCCAGTACACAAGAAGATAACAAATATAGCCAATATGAAGGGAAGGGTATTTCCTATTAAGAGATTGCCAAGAATCCCTAAAAGGCAGCTCACTTTTTAAAGACATCAGAACTAAACCAGAGCATTTCAATTAAAGAGCAGTTATTGTTTATAACCAGATCTGGATCATCAACAAGCAACTAGGGGTCTGACACAACTTCTGGGCCAATGTTCCAAAGGCAGCCGTCCACTCATGTCCTCCAGGATTCAGGAGAAACAGCTTCTAATTCAAGCTTTAGGGCTAATGAGCTATGCAACTCGGACATGTAGTCTATCTAACTGCGCCTTACTTTCCTATTTTGTCAAATGAGGAAAACAGACTAGAATTTTTTAAAGACTCATTCCACCACTAATGAACTGTGATTTAGTCTCATTTGTATACATGCAAAATTGTCAACTTAATTATTATGACATGAGATAAACTTTTAAATTTGTTTAAATCTGTTTATATCTACCCATACTTTTGAAAGTTATAAAAAATCTTAGGGTTCATCTTTTGTTTTTTCATTCCCTCTCCAGTATTTATTGTAGGGGAAGAAAAAATGTTTAGGTTCTCTTGCTATCCCTTTACCTTCTGTGGCAGAAATGCACTCCCAGTTTCTTTATCTGACTCTGTGCCCCTGACCACACCCCCAGTCCCCAGTCCCACAGTGGAACTCGCTTTGTGCAACCACAGTGGGCAAGCCCACTGCAATCTTCCTTGTACTCCAATGGGTGCCATTCACATGAAGACAGTTAGATTCCACCATGAAGTGTTCTTAGAGCTGAGCAGTGACAGGGATACTGCAAGCTGATTGGACAATAGTAGACACTTGACCTGCCAGAACAATTAGTACCCTTTCTTGACAATTCTGAGGCCAGAATAGTATTATACTTTTCTCATAAACTGAGAAATGTAAACTGGAAAACTACAGAATGCATACAGTAGCTAAGTCAGCCAACAGGAAAAAAAAACAAAAAACAAAAACAATAACATACAAGGAAATGGATACTAAAAGCGTTTTTTCTTTTAAATGTTGAGGGAGAGGGAGAGAAATTACTACCTGAGACTTGGTGGCTTCTACTTTTCCTAAGGCCAAGGTGCATTCCTATACTTCTGCCCTAGGATTCTCTTTCAAATTCACTGTGAATTTCCTTTCTCAATAGAATTTTTTTAATGTTAATATAACTGCTCATAGGACACAAATATTGATTTATCAAAGAAGTTAGTAAGTTTAATGATCATGTTAACAATGATTATACTACAAAAGCCTTTATCTAATAGAAATTATGCAAAATTAATGTGTCTATATTCTAGCTAGTTCCCTCTGGAGGGAGCATCACTTCTTGGAAGGATGAGATATCTGAAAACAGATGGCTCTTGGCACACCTTGGTGGCTCAGACACTAAGCCAGCAGCTGAGAAATAGACTATGTAGCTGCATGCCTGCCTCAGTTTCTCAGAGTGTAACTTTCCCTAGGTGTATATCAAAATGATGAATGAGACAAGACACTGGAAAAACATTTCTAAATCTATGTCTTATTCTCTTTCCACTTATTCAGTCTCAAACTCAAATAAATTCCTAAGATCAAACTTTTAGAATTCTACTTTGCATAATATTTCTGTGGGAAAGATCCTGGAAATTATAAAATACTGAATATATATAAATAGTCCTATTATCCTATATTGCAGTGTTGAATGTGCAGAAGACAGAAATTCACAGTCTACTGCATGATTGGTGGGAAATCAAATATTAAATATCACTAGTAAATATAATGTTTAAGAATCTTTTATTTCTAGATTCATATATATTTCATGTCTATCATGCATTTACACAATAACAAATAATAGATCTTAATATCTATTTATACACACATTCCAGGCACAATTTTAGAAACTTTATTAGACATTAATTCTTTAAGCCTCACACCATAACCGTTGTTTTTCCTCTCTAACATTAAGATGATATAATTTTTCAAAAGAAGACAGAGAATTTATAATATTTAAATTATTTTTCTATCACATTATCTATTTACTTTCCATTTTATATCTACAGTACTTATAAAAACATCACCCTGTAAAATTCACCAACTACATACTCATTTCAAACCCATTTCTATTTCAGACTGTGACACATTTAAAAGAATATGATGCAAATAAGATTGTTTTCTTCATAAAACTTCCTCATTTAAAATACTATAAAAGCAAAACTGCCCTTTAAAATTCACTTTGCTCCCCCTCCCACAAACCCTAAGGCCCTCCTTCTCTGTCAGATGGACCTATCCTATCCTCCCCATCATGGTCCCATGACCCCTGTCTTTTCTGAGTCAGCTCATTTAGTCTTTTGTAACCTGCTCCCCACATGTGGACTCCCTTTGTCATGAAAACACTCCTGAGCTTGAAGTTCTTTTTCTGCTCAGATTGTCTTCTGGAAAGAATTTGCCTTTATTGCTTTTTTGGGGGTTTCTTTTTTTTGGAGAAAGAAAATAAAGTAAATGGGCAGAGGCAGAGGGGAATGCAGTATATTCAGTAGGAAAATGTCTGACAATGCCTGAATTAAATGACCTCTGACTTGAATATTTTTACTGTATTCAATAGTTTTCTCAATGGAATTATATCCTCAGAAAATGTATTTCTTAAGGTAGAAATAAAAAAGGATGATATTTAACAACATGGAAGAATCTGGAAAACATTTTAAGTGAAATAAGTCAGTCACAGAAGGACAGACACTGCATGATTCCACTTATATGAGGTTTCTAACATAGTTCAACAAGATAGAATGGTGCTTGCCCGGGGACTGTGCAGAGGGGAAGGAATGGAGAGTTGTTCCTCGGTGAGTATAAAATAACAGTTACACAGATGAAAAGTCTAGATTTCGCTATATAGCATAGTGCCTACAGTTAGTAATACAGTATGTGCATCAAAAAAATTGTCCACAGAGTCTCCTAGCAAACTTCATTGCAATTTCTGGTTCAGTAATATATTTTAAATACCTCACATAAGTGTAATCATAGAGTATTTATCCTTCTGTGATTGAGTTTTTATCTCATATCCAGTGCTCTTATTACACAAATAAAAGTGAGAAAGAAAACTCTTGTGGATAACAGATATGTTTATTACCTTAATTGTGATGACAGCATGTATCATATACTAATATAGGTAGATATATAAGTCATAAATGTAAATATATATTAAGGTATCTAACATACACACTTTGAAGAGGTTAGACATATGAATCTATAGAGACATCAATCTATATCTGCATATCATATATATATATCAATAATACAGTAAAATTATGTTAATTATATTCAGAAAAAATATTATGTAAAAACCAGAGTATTAGAAAATAATATACATATAATTTTAATCACTACATTTGTGAAAAGTCTCTGCATTATGGTGTGTGGGCTTATTTTTATCTCATTCCACTAATCGCTATAGTATCTCACCTATAAAAAAGATAATAATTCAGACTGGATAGGGGTAAAAAGGTTAATTGTAATAATTAAATTATAATGGTAATTCATTAGTTAACTTGTTTTAATGTGAGTATATGCACAATGTTAAGTTAAAATATTTTATATACAATATTTAATATAATTGGTACAATGGCCCATAAGAATAGTATATATTAACAGAATATCTGACTTATAAAGTTTCAGTAAAGAGTAACTAAAATAATAATTATTATTTTAAATGCTATTGTTACAATTAGTTAATGTTATAATTAAAACCTCCCATCCTTAGAAGCATTTTTATCACAGGTAGAAATTATAGAGAATGGACACAGATGTATTTGAGAATTAGTCATTATGTATTGTTTGCACTCAGGGAGAAAGGCTAAGATGATATGGGACAGGATTAAGAAAGAGAAGGGGGTGCACCCTGGTGAAGTGGTGATAGGTCAGTTGCCTAGCATGTCACATAGCCTTGGGTTCGAGTCCTAGGTCTTGAGGGAGCAGCCAGTGTGAATGACTAAACAGAATAAATAAAATGCTTCTTCCTCTCTTCCTCCCTCTCTTTCCTTGCCTACTTGTTTAAATTCCTGCCTACAACTCTCCTTTAAATAAAAATAAGTGGAAGGGAAGGAGGGGAGGGAGGGAAGGAAGAGAAGGAGGGAAGAAGCGAGGAAGGGATAGGGCCTGAATCTGCTGAGAAAAGAAATTGAGAGGTAGGTCTGTGACTCACACAACTACTGATTTATAACAACAAATATTTAGTAAGAAATTTGGGCTGGAAATATTTTGGGGGATGTGAATGGTCAGTTTTTCCATCTGCCCTAGAACAACCAACCATTCTTACTGAGTCATCACTCTTTCCCTAAAGTTTCTGAAGATACCTGGTCAGGGAGCCCACAGAACAGCCCCTCTGACTCATTCAGCACCATCTAGAAAAACCTCAAAGACAGCAGTCAGATGTTTCTGCAGAACCAGCTGTGTAGTCATGTCAGGAAGTCCTCTGCACTGTTTTTGGGTGAGAAAAAAAAAAGTTTGCTAATGCTTCAAATTCCTTTGACAAGGTGGGAATGGGCAGCCTGTGGTTCAAAATTAGAGAAAGAAAACTAAAAAAGATTATGCATATGTCTGAATGGTAAAAGTTTTAGTGAGAATAAGTTTCAGATAAAATGCAATCAACTAGTTGTGTTAGCCATTTTGATGGAGGAAAGGGGAACGAGGAGGAACTTAGGAGAGCAGAAGATCTAGGACATCAAAGGTGAGGAGAAACCCTTTAAAGGACTGACCACATTCACTTGAGTTACAGCTGTGTGTTCCAATTGAACCAACACCTGCAGAGCCCACACACTGGGTTTCCTTGACCTGTGTCTGGAAAGCAAGTATAGTGACCCTAAGAAAGCTACTCCATGGCTCTGTTGTTCACTTTGCTTTGAGATATAGTTATGTTCTCTGAAGAAATTTTCATTGAATTACAACTGTAGCTTGAGCTTGTACAAAAGCACATCTGTTTATTCTAGCAGACCTTGAGAATAATCAAGAGTATAGTATCAGATACACTTCAGTGATTTAGAAAGTGACAATCTACCAAGAAACAAACTTTTTTCTTGACATCAGAAATATGTAAGAAAAGAAAAAAAAAGAAAAAGAAAACAAAATTGAGAAGGGAGATGAGTCAGAGGAGATATTTTGGGATATTTTGACACCATAGAAGATGTTAATTTAGGAAAGAAAGAAAACTAAGCTACTCAAGTTTTTTTCAGTATCTCAAAGGCAAGAACCAACTGTTTTCAGAGAAATGATGAAAGCCTTACTTATGTAAAATACATTCAGACTAATATTAACTAGTGTCAGGATGAGTTTCAAACTAAAAGTCAATTCTGAATTATTTCAAAATCATACAGTGTTGGAGTGGGGCATTAGCTGTAGATCTACACCTATACTATATGGGTTCTGCCACTCAGAATACTTGAAAACAGCATGGCATTTTTGTTGGCTACATGATGAAAGAGGAGTATGGGAAGTTCCCCTAAAGCCTGCAGAATTGAGAATTAGTTAGCAAGAAGAAAGAAAAGAGCTAATGCTAATAAGCTGGTATGTCCACAAGGAAGAATCTGTGTTTGCGATTGAAGGGAAGAGGAAGAAAAGAGAGATGCATATTGACATGATGTTGGGCCAGTATAGTAGAGCAAATATTTCTGAGCTCATTCCCAAAACTAGCACAGCCTCATGGACACTGAGAAGCAAAATTCCCTGTCCACCCCTCTTACAGCCCTTCTAAATGGGAGATGGACTGAAGTACTTTCTATACTATAGTGTCTGCGTGGAGGATAGGAGAACACAAATAGCTCCTTCAGAGCATCACATGATGGTGAAATCTGGTCTCTCCCAATCTAGGGCTTCATAGCCACTATAATGAACCTCAAGGAAGATGATGAAGTGACAAAGTTGATGGTGGGTAAAAGAACTGGCGTTACCAATCATACGTAAGTATGACTCTCCACTTCAGTCTATTTTAAAATCTACCTCATTACATATACAGCATTGTTAAATCAAACTCTCACTGTAAAATAAGTATAAATATTTTACCTGCTGCACTTTCTTCTAATCAGAAGAGCAAGTAAACAATAAGCATAACACAGAGACTTACTCACAGGCAACCACATTTCACTTTTCCACAGATGCACTGATTTATCACTTATTTCATAGGTTATATTCCCTGAATGACCTCTCTGGATATCACAGCCGGGTTCAGAATAATATTCACAATGAAAGGGCAATGTAGGAACTGGGGAGAAGAGGGTTGGGAGAGAGGTTCCAAATTAGAAGCCTGTGGAGTTGATCAGTTCTCACTTGTGAGTACCCAAGCCCTTCTGCAATGGATGATGAATAGGCCACCAGTGAACTCGGCTTCCTTGCTGGGACACGTTTATGGGAAGGAGCAAAGGGGATGTCTTTTGCATAATGAGTCCACGGAGAAAGGGAAGTATATAACTGCTGAATGTGCTGCACAGGGTGTATTGTTGGTAAGTCTGAAAACAATTTCCGCTGGGGCATGTAATGCTCCTCTTCCCAAAGAGACTGAACTCAGGAACAATTTAAACAACTCAGGCGAGGGTGTCGGTTTCAGTGTCCAGCTTGTCAAGTTAATTTATGGCTGTGTATAATTGGGTGGTTGTTTTTTCCTCTAGATGAAACAGCGGAGCCAAGAGAGATGGGTATCTCACTATTTCTAATATAGAGATAAAGATCTTATTTTTTGTGTGAAGAGGAAAAGAATGTGGGGGTGGTAGGCAAAGATTAGACTTTTGCAATATTTCAAAGTTTCCAGAAAAGAGAAAGAATGGGGAAATGTTTCAGAAAGTCAGGAGCCTAATTACTCCAACTTTTAAGAGTTAAGTTGAATTTCTCCCAAATGAGATGCATGACTTCTGATCAATTATCTTGTTATGTTGAGATACTTTCAAAATTAAAAATCGAGTTTGTTTTTAATTTAAATCTCAACTATGTGTAGTTTTTTTTATTATCACTTTTAAAATGTACTTTGTTCCTGCATTATAGTAAACTCTAAGTCCCAAATACTAGTCATGACTAATTAAAGCAGTTGATTATACAATATTAGATTGATTTCAAATTAAATCCTACTTTAGTGTCCCTTAGGAGAGGAAATGCTTTTTAGTGTTAAATAAAGTTTGATAGAAATGGGAGTCTGAGTTGTGATATTGAAAGGACTAGCTGATTACTAACTTCCCAAGCAGAGCCTTCCTTCAGAGAAAGCAACCATAAATATGACTGTAAAAGGACTAGCAGTGTCTAGGGCACTGCTGAGTAAGCCAAAAGTGTGCTTTTTAAGCCAGAGAGTCTTGGTTTATACAAAACATAATTTGCTTTCTTCATTGGAAAAGTTAGAACATCGGTAACCCCCCCAAAACAATTGCCTAAGAAACTTATGGATCTATTTAGGAAATAATGGTCTTACATTAGGTTCTTTATAACTGTGAAAACTTTGTTCAGGACCTAATACAATGCTCTGGACATTTCAAAGACAATGAATGTGAGGCACTGCAGTTTACTTATTGCTGAGGTGGGAACGGGACCAGGCGGTGGAAGGGTAGCTATTTGTTCTACAACACACTGCCTCTCATGTCTTTCAGGGATATTCCAGACCCTATACTCCCATCAAATTGAACTTTCATATTAAGTTGCTATGAGAGGGGAACTTACTCTTAATTGGGAAACACAATTTTGGAGATTTCTTAATTTTAACCAGTGTTTAAACAGAGGCAAGGGGAGTTCAAATGTTAGCCCCAGGATCGTCTTGTCATTAAAGGGCATATTCCAATGAGAATCTAGTCTAATGTTTGACTTTGGGAATAAAATTTATTAACAAACATTTTTTAGATAAACTCACTTAAGGCATAGTAGAAGGGATGATTATGGGAAAATGAAGAACATTTATGTTTTGAATGTATTCTTCTTAATAAAAGTGTAACCTAAACTCATATACATAGCTTAATCTTATTTTGTTGATCTTTGATTACCCAAAATAAAGCAATTGAGCTAATAAGAAAGAGGCTCCCACTTCTAACAAGTTTTAGGACTAAGATTAATTCTACTTCTGTCCAGAAAAAGCAAGGAAATAAAGCAGACTAAGAGAATTTATGAGTTGGAAACACTAAAATATTCTTGCTGTTCTTAAAGATGATACTTTGAGATCTGACAAACCTCTCTGGTTTCCCCTGCCTCCACACCCCCAAATCAAGTATTGCATAAAGGTACTCAGCAACAGAAACAAATATTGATAATCAAATAATGCTAATGGTTCAAGCCTTTCCTAGTATTGTTTCTATTTGCAGCTATGTCCATTCATAGTGAATATGCATTGCCCAAGATCACCTTCTGGTCAAGAAGAGTAACGTAAAAGGAATACAGAATAAATGCAGGTTCTTCCTTTTTGCTCATAGGATGATAAATACTATTTTAAATATCCTTTTCTTTAAGAACTCTGGTTTAATGATCACTAAATTTGATTTGGTGGTATAGGAAAAAAGGCAGATTAAGGCATCTTGAAACTAGAACGACAAACAAGTCAATCATTTCAGCTGCAGGGTGGTATCCTGTAAAAGGCTAAGGCACAGTATCCTGAGCTCAACAGAAAATAATTGTGAATTTCTGTAGCCCTGTGGGCTGCTCGGATTAATGTGTAAGACTGAGTCCCCCAAGTTGAAGTAGATCATAGGAAAGACAGCAACAAGACTTTCCAATTGCTCATGTGGCTTATCACAATCTAGGAAATCTTCTAGACCACTACAGACTTTTACTAAATCTTGTTCCCTATTATACAAGAATCCCTTATATTATTCTTCCAATCATTTGGAACTCATCTAGACAGTGATAAATTCATTATGCAAGGATTAAAAAGAAGTTTTTCTTATCTAAAAGATGCCAAGTACACACATTTTTCTTTTACAGCATTTCCTAACATATAAATGAGAGGAGAATAGCAAATATAATCACCCCATTGGTTTCACATAAATCTTTAAAACTACTCTCTACAATGACTTAAAAAACAAACAAATGTATTGTCTAAGAATTAAGGCATTCCACAATTCTATAATTTAGATATGTCTTACAAAGCTTTGGTAAGTTAATGAAGGGACCAAGATAATTGCTTTGACTCATTCCCTATAGGTATTTAAACACAACATGCTACTGTGGACTCACTCTTTAGTAAAATCAGTTGTAAGCACTAGGCAGTCAGATATTCATTTATTTATTCATTCAAAATGTATTGAACTTCTGTTCGTAGCATGTTGGATATTGTAGATACATTTGAATAATCCATAATCTAATGAGTGTAAAATTTGGATTGGTGAGTTAAAACTCAGGAAACATAAAAAATCAATGATTAGGGAAAAATATCATTAAAACAGAGGAGCAAAAGACAGGAATGAGAGATTGGGAGAGTCAGGAAATAACTCCAAGTAAATGGGACAATTAAAGCAAAAACAAGTTACATGTCAAAATATGGTGAAGATGAAGTTAGGAATCACAGGGAAAGATTATATTACAGTGGATCTCTGACATACTAAGGACTTAATCTTAAATGTAATAATGAACTTTTGAGAAATTATATATGAATGAGAGAATTAATTGTGTTTTATATAATTAATATTGAATTTCAGTAATTTTGCTCCAGTGTAAGTTCAAGGGAGATTTGGAGATGTATATGAATAGAGGCTGAAAGTAGATTTAGAAAACTATTGCCATAATGAAGCAGAGGAATGATGGAAACTTGAACTAAGGGAGTTCAAATAGTGTTAGGTGGGATAGTTCAGTGGGGATGGGACTAGAGACAAAACGAATAAAGGACAGTCAATGTAAATGGTGAGATCAACAATCATGAATAAAAAAAACAAACTCAAAAACAACAACAACAAAAAAAACAAGCATTACATACCTGTGATGGTCCAAGGATCAGAAATAAACCCAAGAAAGGAAACATTGCCAATCTGGCTCTACTGATTGGTAATTAGGGTCCTTTGGTGTGGGGGTGGGAGGAATTACCAGAAAGACTTCTCATAACTATAATCAGGCAAGATAGGCATTGATGCTCATTCAAACTCAATCCACTCCTCACTGCCTCTAGAAGTGTCCTATCTCTCTTCTTGCTGAAACAAATTTCCCACTTAACCTTTTGTCTGCTGTGTCTAATGTGCTCATCTTAAATGCCAGAACAAGAATGTGGATTCCAGGCTTCTTGGGGTCTCACGCTAAAAATAGTACCTAGGAGTTAACAAGTAGGGTAAATCAGTAGACTTTACTGAAATGGAGTCTATATAACCTGACAAGTCAATCCAATAGATGGGAAAAGAGGATAGAAAAATGAGATGACTTATTAAACATAAATGACTGGCACGATTATGGAATCATTCACTGAAATAAGGCGAATCATTTGAAATTTTAACAGTAGAAGAAGGAGTGGTGAGGATTAGCCACATTAGTCAGATAGGTTGGACAAACCGATTTAGATTAATAAAAAATTTTGAATTTTTCAGTACGGTTTAAATTTTCATGAAAATATTTCCCTTTTCCCCAGGTAATAATCTTATATCACTAATCAAAACAAAAATAAGACAACCTTTAGAATTTCAACTCAAATTATTATGTTTTTTCAAAATGATTGATTTACTTTTTAATTATATTTTTATTTGTATAATACAAACTAGGGTTTAAAAAGGTTGGATAGGAGAGAATTTTAGAGAATATCCTCTCACAAGTAGATGAATACAAATGCCATTATATAAAATGTATACATAAAAAATCTAATATTTTTATCTGTAATATGTTTTTATTCCTATTATCCAACAATTTTTCTTTAGCTATCTCTATTGGATATGAATTGAGAAATTGGGTACTAATGACATGTGATAATATTTTATTGCTCCTATTATTCCTATGGGGAAAATAATAATAATGATAATAATATATTTTCTCCAAAGTCACAGTCAAGTAAAAACTAACTAGTCAGTACACAAACTTAGGATGACCTAACTCTAGATATAAACTCTAGAATGCTGGTGATATGGAGTTGTGTTTTTGGTTTCACAATATGTAAGATTTTTAATTGGAGTAATTTAATGACCTTTTCCTTTCACAGTTTTCTTATTTATGAAAGAAGGAAAATCATTAATTCATACCCAACAGATCACTTATGAAGTTAAAATGTTAATATCTGTGAAAGTTTTTATAAAATACTATAATATAGAAAATGTATTGCATTTATACAGTAATAATAAACAAAATAAACTTTTTTCATCCCTTGGTAGTAATCCATGAAATACTAAGTGCCAACTATTATCTATGGTCTTTTAAAAAAATGTATTCAGAAGCAATTCCTCTATTAAAATGTGCCCTTTTTTTATACCCCATGAAATCACACTCTGTTGACAATCTAGGATTAAGAGAAAATATATCACTATACCAAAGAAATGTATATGTCTATCTATGAATATGTATATGTCTAGCTATAATTTCTAGTAGCCACATTTAAATTAAAAATAAACTGGTTAATTAATTCTAACATTTTGTTTCAAAATAATGTAATTTCAAGTTGTAAGTTTATGTAACCATATATATGGTTTTATGTAGTCAATATAAATTTATTAATAAAATATCTAATACTTTTTTCCATTCTAAGTCTTCAAAATTATGTATGTTTTGTATGTCTAGCAACTCTCAGTTCAGACAAGTCACATTTCAATTGTTCAATGACTGCATGTGGTTAGTGGCTGCCATTTTGAAGAGTGCTGTCTGTAGTATTAATAATGATACAAAAAGTTTTCTATCAAAAGAACTATTCTCAAAAAGAATGTTTTTGGAAGAGGAATAAGGTCATTTGGGCATTTCTTAGAGAGTTTACATGAGAAACAAGAGTAGGACAGGCAGAATTGTTCATATTTATCAAAAGATACACAGAAAGAAGAGGGAGGCAAAATTATGAATAAGTAGAATTCATTGAACAGAAAAGTGATGACAAAGTATGACCAATAGAGGCATGAAATATAGACAGAGATCTAGACAAAGAGAAGTTGAATTATGATTAATAGTAGACAACTCTAAATGTCAATTGGCCAGCAAAGCTGCAATATAATCTAAATTATCCTTTCAGTTATCTAGGAGGTTTTGCAATATAGCTTATGAACAAGTTTTCTATCTCCTTTTTATCACCATGTTCCCTTTCAATAAACTTCTGTCACGCTATTGTATAGAAAGCAACTTTATTTTCCTTTCTCCTATTCCTTTAATGGTTGATAGAGTATTTTATCTCTGATCGGGGAAGGGGGTTAATCCAGCTAACTCCCCAGCTTCTTTGTGCTTTAGGAAAGGGGAAAATTCCTCCTTCTACTTTTATTGTATTCAGGTCATCAGTGAATAGAAGGATGCTCATTGATTTTGCTGAAAGTGATCAAATTTACTGAATCCAGACATTAAAATGCTACTTTCTTCCAAAAACACTTTCACATATACCAGAAATAATGTTTAATGTGGGCATTCTAAAATTAGCCATCACAGTCAGGTTACTACCTAAGTAAGCCTCTTTATAAACATTTTTTGCAACCTACATGCCACTTCTTTGCTCTATTATGTGCTGATTATTTTTTAAGGAAAGGTGCAGGCAGGGATAAAGATGTGTAGGCAAGCAGGCAGGAAGAGAAAGGAGGAAGAAACCCTTAATTTTATTAGGTTGTTCATCTAGGTTACTCCTGAGTCCTTGATATGTATGTAGACGGTACCAACTGCTACTCCATCAGGGCACATCTATGGGCTAATATTTTTTAATTAACTTTCAAAGGATAATATACTATATTACATTTTCGAATTCCTGAGGAAATCTTTAATATATCATATATACATATTGAACTTCAGCTTTGGGATATTTTAAGCAAACGCCATGACAATATTCTTGTTGTTTTCAGTACTTTGCTCTTCCTGCTCTGCATATTAAAGACCTGATGCTCAGAGACACAATTTTTAAAATGTTTTAATAAGCAAATCATGAATATTTAAACTCATACAGAGAAGATTTGCTTATTAAGTTCTTTCTTCCTTGAGTCTACCCTAAAATATGCATACTTTCAAGCTCTGGCTCACTACTTACATTGGATTGAATGGCCAATTCATTTCTACTTGAGCTATCGTCTAGAAAACATGTAAATAAATATTGCTACTTGGGTGAAAGAAAATTATATTTCAAATTATGAAGCAGAGTCTCCAGATTAGCTCATAAGTATTAGCACTGTAAGTGTATATATTTCTGTGGTTCAGGGGAAAATTTTCTATGAGATTTAAATAATTGAGTTCTGTCTCTACATTCACTAATTGTTACATCTCTGAAAAGGTTAGAACCATTTTATAAATGCACATTGGACTTCAAAGGCATCATCCCTGAGCAGGCCTTATGTGCCTGGTAGGAAGCTAACTGGGTCACACTTCAACCTGAAGAAATCCAATTGCACCTTACAGAGGACACAGGGTATGCATGTGCTTGCAAAGTTGAGCACAGAAATCAAGATAATTGATCTGATAATTCAGATAAAATACATTCCTGTCAGATGAAGCCAGATAATTTAGGCATGAATAACATTTTAGTATTGAATTTTTGGAATAATTGAGTGTCATAAACCTCCATTTAAAATTTACATCTAGATACTGTAAAAGCACCCTTACTAATAGGAAGTGACCTACTCGCTTTGAATTAAAGCTGAATTGAAGTTTAAAGGGAGTGTTTAGTCTAATAAATGTGTTATTATTGCAAAATGCCATTCATGATTTAGCTTAATAATAAATGGCAATTAACCAAAAAAAAAAAAAATAGGAGCTAACATTTATTGAGGAATAGCTACTCTGTGCCAGGCATTGTGTTAAAAGAATAACATGGATTACTGCATACATGTAAATCACCATAATGGAGGTGTTACAGTGTCGGGATGGAATACAGCCATGAACTTGGCCCTCATTCCATGTGGGCCCATGATGGAGCTCATGGATGACTGGTGAGAAATTGTTTGGAATCATTCTGAAATGAAATTATTTTCCTTAGTATATAGATGGAAACCATATTATTCAAATGTTCTTTCATTAAAAAAAAAAAACCCAACTAAACTAAAGATAGTACTTACTGAGGTTGTTTTCTCTTATCTGAAGACCAGGTTTTCTTTGTATCTCAGATACATTCCACACCGTCTCTTAATTCAGTACTTTGCCTCTCTGAATCTTAAAAGCATTTTTAATTTGGGCTTTAAATCTTTGCCCTGCCCCATTGGTGATGTATATTTTCTGAACATAATGAATAAAATAGCGTGCAGATCTCGTTGCCTTTGAGGTTATTGTCATTTCTCCCCTTTCCATACATAATAAATAAATTAGAGCATATTGGAGGCTTTAAATTAACAAAAGGTTAAATAAAATTTTATGATCTCCCTTGTTGATCTCCTGGCTGGCACCACATTTTGAGTAATACATCATTAGAGAAATCACCCTCTAATGCATGATTTTAATATTATAATAGAGAGTTGTTACTTAGAGGAACCTCCTTAAATAGATTTTTAGTCCTGAGAGTCTTAAAAAACTGCAAGTGAGTTTCCTTTTTCCAGGGTTGCTGAGAAAGAGCTACAAAAGGTCTCAAGAATTGATACAAAGTTAATGGCTTTGAGGGACCCCTTGCATTAATTTAATAAGCCTGAGGCATCAAATGCAAACCCTTGGCTTGTCAAATTCTATCTTTATTATCTTGCAAAACGTTTCAATGGATTTAGTTCAGTTTAAAACGTCAAGATGTACCTATGAGTAGGAAGAAGAGGTTTGAAGGTTAAATTCATCATATACATATATTAACTGTATTCAAATTTGACCGTTTCCTTCCCATTTCCTTTTCAAACACCAGTGTAAAGACCTTCAAATTATTCTTGGCAGCTTAAGATAAAGGGGTTTCTGCATAACATACAAAGATTTGAGAAATTGCTAACTGAACTAAGTCAATGTTAAAAAGGTTATATAACACAAAGGCAAATTACCATCTTTTTTAATAACATTTTTTGGCAACATAGCCTATGTTTTTATTTGGCTTTTTACCTTCTTTCCTTTTCCATTTAGACAAAGAAAAGAAGATATTTGGTCCATTTTTCTAAGATATTCCTACCTGAACTTGGGAACCTGTGCTAATGAAACCAGAATTTGACCCTGAGAAACTTTATTATAGTCTAAGATTGTCTAAGTCCACAAAAGAGTCATTTATGAGGTTTATCTTTATTATCAAATTCAATATTTTATAGAAAGAGGACATATAATTATTAATCATTTGAAAATGCTCTTGCACGAAAAGAATATATATTAAAGGAGCATATTTAAAAAGAACCAGAATCCTCAGAAGGGGAATTTGAAACAAGCATTATAGTAGCTCAAATGTATCACTGGGAATAGTGAGTTTTTATCCCAGAGCAACTGTAAAAGTCAGTCAAATCAGTTCTCTTACCATACTCTTAAGCCTTTAAAATACTTTTAAAGCAATAAGATGATATACACCTTTAAACAACTCTGTAAATCTTGTTATTCACTCTCAGCTGATGAGAGTGGAGATAGTTAAATGCATTTACCAAAGCTGTGGCCAAAGCAAAGCATGCTGCTAAATCCCTAATTTGTTTTCTGGTCATCCTTCCCAAAGAACTTAGAATCATATTATTTTCTGTCATACAAATACCTGACTAAATTTTAGATTATGTCGTCTTAAGCAAAGACTCAGATAGAGTCTGAAAGAGATAAAGACAATACATAATTGTCTGCCTGAAGTGAATTTTATTTGGTTCTAAAGACTTGAGACTACAAACCATGCCAAAGACAATGCTTCTGTACAATCAGTAGGAATGGGAGGCAATTTGATTTCCAGATTAAGATCAGTTAGGATTGTTCAGCTTTGGCAGATAATACAAAGATTTTCAATGTAACGCATCCAAACTACCCAACTTTTATGGCTTCCTTTGTTAATATCTCTGCCACCAATAAAGCAATGATGAATGATATGCCTTTGAAAGAAATAGTTGTTACAACTAAGAAAAATGAAGAGAGAAAGAGGAAAAGAGAAGTGTGGTAGGGAAATTAAAAACAAGAACTGAGAACAGCTATAGGAGTTTAACCATACATATGCACAAAGAGCATCTTATTTTATATTTTGACATTGTTGTACTAAGTTCAATTCTGTAATTTACAAATCTTCCCAGTTTTACATAGCCCTTTTTATTTAGATTTTTATATTTTGCATTTATAACTCCATTAAGAGATGAAGAGAGTGATAAAACTGCATTGGAAGGGGGAGAGGGAGGGACTGAGGAAGGAAGGAAGGAGTAATGTTATAGCTCTCCTGGGGACAAACCAAGTGGGCACTCTTTGGAAGTATTTTAGGTAGATTTATTATGTGTGGGGTCAGCAGGGATCCTTCCCCAAAGCTTGAGTGTGGATGGCAGTTGAGGGTACACTTATATAGGTTAGAAGAAGCACGGGAGAAGAGAGGTATAAATTAGAATAGGGATTACAAGCATGAACCCAAGTTAGTCATTTGTAAATTCTTCACATGGGCCATACACACACAGGATTCAATTTGCAAGGCACATATTTGCAAGACACACACAAGATTCTGCTTGCAAGCAATCAAGGAAGTTCTTTGTCTATTGGTGACTAGTCAGTTGTCTACAGCATTCCACTGAGCTTAGACCGCAGGATGTTTCATGGCTGTCTTCATGACCGCTGGAAGCAGCAGGCAGACTTTTTCCCTCAAACTAATATGTATTTAGGATCTACTATTTGATACATACTTTAATAGGCATTACTACATAGTATTTCTAATTCTCAAAATGTCCCATATTAATTCTCAATAATATCTCTTGAGAAAGATTAATTCAGATTATTTCTCCGTTCCTTCCTCCCTTTGTCCTTCCCTCCCTCCCTTCTTCTCTGTTGAGAAACAAAAGTTCAGAAAGATCAAGTAACATTCAAGGATTGCATAGTTTGAAAGTGGTAGTCTGGGATTCGAATTTCTCTCTTAATAAAGGCTTTTATTTCTCTACACTTAATCCCGAGCTAGTACTTAGGTTGATAGTCATGATATTTGTAAAGAAATTAAGAATGAACTGCTAATAATAATCTACGTGGAATAAAATGCAGGCATAGTGGACTCCGGACCCACCTTCTCGCCTTGGAGAGCTGGCCCTTGACACCCATAGCTGCCATATTGGTCATCGCCTTCCCTTTCAGCATACAGAAGACAGGCCAGATTTTCTGACTAGGAAACAAGGGACTTATACAAGAGTAGTGACTGGAAACTACAGAAAACTTTAATGTCTTCACAAGAGGTTACATTTAGACTTCCACAAGACATAATAAAACCTTACGTATTTAAGTCCCTCTAATCACACTGCTTTTACTAACACCAAAACACAACCCCTAGTTGATATAATGGCTGACCTTAAAATTCAAGAATTTAGTTTAAAAAATCAATCTTTCAACTTATAGGACAGTGACTATTACAGAGCTAGAATAATATGAAGCACTGACTATAAGAATGATGAATGCATGGAAACAGAAGAATAAACAACCAGTTGAAGGCACCCCAGATAACCTACAATTAAAATAAAACAAAGATAAGGTTATAGGACTCAAAAATCTGACTGTTCTGTTTGTACTGTCCTATTTGGATGTTTGTCACTCTTCTGGTTTAATTTATTATATATTGCATATAAAGATTTTTCTTAAGAAATATTCAGTCTTACACTCCCAATAGACATGTGACTGACTGAGTGGTCCACTTAATAGCCCCTTCTTTAGGAACCAAGTTACAATAGCTTTCTGTCTTAGTTTAATTGTTTTATTCTTCATTACTTTAAGTTTCTTTAGCTTTTTGCAGAGCTTAATTAGGGTAATATTGCCTATCATCACAACTAGTTGGCAAGTTCAGTAACCAGCCAAATGTCATGTTCATATTACAAGGGACTGAATTATCAGAATCTAGCTCAGTGCCTAATATCTTTATATATTAGAAATATATGTTTCTCTCCCTTTCTTCCCGCTCCACGCCCCCACGTTAATCATAATTTCTTAACAATAGTTAGAAAATGCTGTAACTTGGGAGGCATTTTTCTGAGTGCATTATTTTCTGGCCATGAATTACTGTCCAGTGGTTGTCTACTTTCCAACACAGCCATGGACAAAATTACAGTCTGCAAAAGAGACAGGAGCAGATGATACAGCCCTAGGCTTGAGAACTGATTTCCTGCTTCGAATATGTTTCCTGATTGAAGATTGCACACCTAGGAGGTGAGATGAGAGAGCTATTTTATAAAAGTGTCCAGCAGATGTACTGCAGTTATTCCCACTGTATTCATCATTTACTGAATTGCTCACACACCAGAGGTATAATCCAATGTAAATGATCTCATCACCCATCAGCATTAGGTCTCACAAATCCAACTTGGCCTCAAGCTAAAACCTGACATTTCAAGGTTCTCAAACCCACTGTAAGTAAGCAGTATATTGATGACTTCCAAACGTCTCTTCTGAAACAGCCCCAGCTTTTGAGAAATGCAGGTGTTTGGAATCTAGAAATAGAAGTGGCCAGCTGCCCTTGAGGTACTTAGGGCACAGTTCCATATTTCTACCCCTGATTTGGCCTTGGGAAGGGAACATTTTGTGCAGAAGATAATGGAATTGACACCATTTGCATTCTGCTCATACAAATACTGAAGAATGAAATTTAAAAGGTTCATTTTAAAGTATCACTTCTTAACAGTTTCAGTGGCACTGCACTTTGTAGTAAGACATCAGGAATTCTCATGCCGTGAAATCAGGAAAATAGAATCACCAGGTTGCAGGGACCTTGAGAGGTAATCCATTCATAAACCCACTAAAAAAATACACTTACTGAACCTGAAGTAAGTTCACCAGACTTTGAATCTATCTTGCTTGACTATGATCAAAAAGGATCAGACTACATCGTCATTCTCCCATCCATGTTTAACATTTTCTGATTATAGAACTCAGAATAAGGTTACATTCAGCATAATCTCATTTAAGGTCATTATTGATTATGCCCCCCATTAATTCCCTATAAATTATGTGCTTTATAGACAAAATGTGGGTTTGTCATATGTATCGATACTCTAATCCTTGTTGTGCCATGCTTCCTAGCTATGTGAGCTTAGGTAAAATACTTTATTCTCAAGTTGCAGAACTTTTGGGTATAGAAATAAGACAATAATAACTTTTTCGTGGGACTAGTTTAAAGATTAAATTACATGACATTAAAAAGTAACTAGAGACAACTAATTTTGCAAGACATGTTAATTCTCTTGGCCATGATTCTTGAACAATTTTGTGTTTTCAAACATCTATGTATATACAGAATATATATTGCACATACATTTTGTGTATATTTACATATATACATATATAATTACAAGAAATAAATTTGACATATTTAATTGATTTCATTGACTCATGGTTTTTTGCAAATGGAATTTGAAACTCACTTTTTTTATCTATCCTCTGATTGTCAGTTAACAGTGTTACATTATTTTACAAAGTTACTGTGTTAGTCCACAGGTTAAGCTCATCACTCATGGCTGCAAATGACGGATAATCAAGTTGAATTAACTAAAGAAAAAAAGAAGAGTATATTTTTGAGGAAGACATTGCAATGACCTGGCAATGGAAAATCAATAAAAACTGATAATAACTCTGGAACCATTGTTTTAATGATGGTCTATGTCTCTGTCTCTGTTTCTCTCTCCCCTCCCCACCACACATTTACTTCTTCTGTAAGTGGTTTCTTAATATGTAACTCTCTCCACATTTTAGAGAACATGATTGCTGACAAATTCTAAGAGTTATGTCATAGTCTTATAACTACTCAGAGAAGAAATAAAATTTCTCTTTACAACCTTCAGTATTTAAAAAAAATTAATGTGAAGATGCTTTCACATTAGCCTAATATCACATGTTTACTCTCTGGACCAATCACAGAAATCAAATCTTATAATTTTTCAACCTGAGATACACATCCCTATGGCAAATGGTGTCTGTTATTATAACAGACAAGATAAAATGTGTAGGACAAACAAAACTCTCAGGTATTTATATAAACACTTGAAGTGAATAATTGCAATCTTAGCTGTGGACCTAACAAAAAATTGCAATCTTAGCTGTGGACCTAACTTGAATAAAATAATAAAAGAACATAAAATCTTTATATTTGCTGCTAAATACTTTTCTCTTTTTCATACAGTAAATGGGAGGAAAAAGAAATTCCTATAGCTGTTTATAAAATACAACTAATTTCAAGGGTATGAAAAAGACCATTTTACTTCTCCAAATATTTCCTCACTAATATTTAAATTCTTCTATTGAGTAAATTCAATAATAGTATAGTTTTACAAGAAATATAGACAATCCTGGAGAAATTGGTTCACTGAAAAGTTCAAATAAGAGAAATGATTGAGTTCAGTTCTCCTCTAAAGAATATCTTATTTAAGGGAAATAGAGTTTATACAGGTTTTCTTAAAAAGGGAGTGGTGCCTTGGCAGGTCTACAATTAGAAATATGATGGAATATTTGAAATGGGCATAAAAGATCTGTGTTATTAACTGGCTAAAAATAGTTCAGTCCATTTATATCCAAGGATGTGCTGAGGTTTCTAAAATCATTTCTTATTTTCTAATTAAACCTAAAACTATTCTTGTAAAGTGCCTAGGAGCCAGCAGGAATTATCTGCATTTTGTGAATAAAGGAACACAGTGTCTTAGAGGTGAGTTATTTAAGTGTGTAAAATAAAATCAATAACACTAAGAACAGATTCAGAAGGTGATGTGTATGGAGTGCCCTTTTTCCTCTTCAGGTAGAGACACCAATGAATAAGGAAACTGGCTGGAGTATGGTAGACGGAAAGTTGGATTTGGAACCAGAAAGCTTAGACTTAAGTACAGTTTCCCAGTTCATAAAGACAGAACTTGGCACACCCTGGTGGATGGGTCTGCTGCCTCCAGCAGAGTATAATCCACATATATCCTAAGGACCTGGGTTTGTCTCCAGGGACTGCAGGGAATGACCAAGATGCACAATTGAAATGAAAGTAAAAAAAGTGCTGCTTCCTCATCTTTTTCCTGCCTGCCTTCCTACCTGCCTGCACCTTTTCTTTAAAAAACAAAAAACAGAACATAAACAAGTTACTTACATTACCTATATTATCTATGAACTGGAAATAACAGTAATCACTTTATAGCACTGTGGAGACAATTAGATAATATTTCTGATTTGATGTGAAAGAATGGTGGATGAAAACCCTTGTTTCCTCCTTTGCTTGAAAACTCTCCCTGCAATGGAGTGTTCATGTAGACAGACTGGAAAGTCATTCAATGCCTCAATCTTAGTAGGTGGCACTTGCCAAAGATTTATAAGATTAATGTGCAGGAATGTTGCCGCTTCTGAGGCTGTGAACACTTAAAAGTATAGGAGTATTCCTACTGAAATAAGATTTCTATACCAAGAATCTTTGTTTTGCTATACAAGAACTTTTAGAAAAGTTTAAATACTAATCTGAGTAAATTCTAAGTTGACTGTCTTGGCTCTTTCATTTTATAGAAAAAGAAAATGAGGTCCCAGTATAATATGTGATACCCAACTGAAAAATAAATGAATGACAATGTTAAGACTGAACTCTCTCTCTCTCTCTCTCTCTCTCTCTCTCTCTCTCTCTCTCTCTCTCTCTCTCTCTCTCTCTCTCTCTCTCTCTCTCATTCTGTCTCTTTTCTTTTATTTTTAAGTTGGGATCCCTATCACATATCACTTGGTATTTTTCAAGAAAACATTTTTCCATGTATAGGTAATGAAAATAGAGTCAAAACTCTCAGCCACCAAAGAAATAAAAAGTTCAGCTATAGCTGTCTGAGTCAGGAGTCAGCTATCTATGCCAATAGAAAGTCAAACACAAATACAAAGGAACGCAAGTCAGCACACATACTCTCTCTCTCTCTCTCTCTCACACACACACACACACACACACACACACACACACACACACTCTTCCACATGGTTTGTCCTAGTTCATAGAATTTTGCTTATGGTTTGAGGTAAAAAACCCTGAGCAGTAATCTTCATTTGTGTTCACTTCCATTGTGTTTATATCTTACTTTCAGGGCCTATGTAGAAAGAGTTCACTAACAAGAATCAGGTAATCCTTGCTTTTAGGGCAAATACTATCCTAGAGTCTTAAACAGAAACAATATATATAAAATCCTTTATGAAATGTAAAGCACAATCTAAAATTTCACTTTCAAACCCATTTTAAAAGATTTTAATTCTCTTTGACATGTTCATACTCAGTCAGGTGCCATTCCACTAGTTCTACAAAGTAGGTACTGGGGTGGATATCCACCCACATGTACCAACTAGATGAATATTTGTAGTTACGTAATACTAAAGAAGGAATGCTGGTGAAATCATGTACACTGTTAATAAACCAAACTACCAAATCTGATGATCTAACTTCAAAAGATTTCCACTTGATGATATAATGCTTTGCAAAATGTAAGTGATTCTTCTTCTGGTAATTTCTGTTATTCTTTTCTTCCTCCATGCAGTCTATGACATGGAGAAAAGGGAAGATTAAGTAGAACACAGAATAAAAAGGAAAATTCTCAGCCATTGAGTTTCAAATTGTGCTTTTGGAATGCATAACAGAGATATTTTTGTGGGGTAAAATCTTTTAACTTGTAAAAACCTTGTATAACAAATCCGAACTGAAAATTCAAGGAATAAAATCTGTATAAAAATTAAAAAATAGACATAGAAGAATAAGTGATCAGTATGATAATGCTTTTATTTCCAGGAATTCATATTAAACCAAGGCCTAGCACTGGAAGTGAGATAGAATCAAATGAAAGAAAACTATAATTTGGTATATGTTCCCCCAAAGAGACATGTACCATGATTTTTAGTAATTTCTTTTCAGACTAATTTCCATGATGAGGTAAGCATTAAGATTCCTAAATGAGTTTTAGGATCCAGGAACACAAGGAACTTTTGCAATTCAACCCAGACAAATTCATGAAACTTGTGAAATTTTGATAAATGTCCTTCTGCCAACATGGCATAGGGACCTATATAAATTTCATAGCACTGTTGCACAATGAAGCATAAACAGTGATTTAAAATAACAGAAATATATTATCTTGTAGTTCTATAGGCTAGAAATCCAAAATCAAGTGTCAGTAGGGCCTTTTTCTCTCTTGACAATATGAGCAGAATCCTCATTTTTCCCTTCCTTGTGTCTGGCGGTGGCCATCAACCCTAGATACCACTGGCTTTGTATATTCATCACTCCATTTTTCTCTAGTCACATGGTTACCGTCCCTGTGTGTTTCTATTTTTATATCCTCTTCTTAAAAAGATGTCTGTCATAATGGATTAGGATCCACTTTAATCAATTCACCTTAACTTGATGACATCAACAAATGCTATTTCCAAATAAGATCACATTTGTAAGTACCATATATTTTGGGAAGACACAAATGAACCTATAGTTTTTGAAAATGCTGCCCTCTGGATTTATACAAATGTTCTTAGACAAATAGAGAGAACTTCTTTGACCCAAATGGAAACTTGAGACCAGTGAATTATTTTCATATCCTCAAGACTGATATGGAAGTGGTAAGAGGGAGGGGCTGGAACATGAGAGGACTCGTAATCAGGATAAAGCACATGAGAATGCCTTTTGTATGCCCAGAGACTATGTGAGAACATGGATTCCTTGGCAAATGGAAGTATATAGACACTGAAGTTTGTAATCAGATGGGATGATATACATTTAAGAGGATGCCAGAATGGATAGATGACTGAGAATGATGATGTCCTGCTCTACTTCATTGATGCTTGATGCTACTTGAGGCCCTCTGAAAAGTAGATTTGTGATGTACCCTGGAGAAAAATTGGAAGAGGTACTTTGAATTAACTGAAAAGCATGAAAAAAAAAACTGTCTTAGATTGTCAAGATTAAATATTTTTCTAAAAAGTAAATGAAAAACTCAAAAATTATTTGTCATTTTAAGAAAACGAAGTAAGTGATATTTCTTACCAACCTTAATTTTTGATCTGAGATTTGTATTTGTTACCTCTATAAGAAAGGCAGGAAAACCCTCTGGGACACACTGGGCAAAGCTATGTCAAAACAAAACTGTCTTTCATAGGACATGCTGTCAATGTAAAAATAAAGAATGTATTAGACTGAAACACTGGAACATGGAAAGCTGTAATTTTATAGGACTCCTGTAGACTCTAAAGTGTGTATCACAGTGGTAAAGACTATAATCAAACCTGGTTGCTTTTACTCTGGTAGTTCCTATCATTTTTATTTTGACAAGGGAAGATAGTTTGTGCTACAGAGATCAGGATACAGGTAGATTCATCCACATACAGCTTGCACCTTATGAAGTTGTGAGCACTACATAAGTGATAAAAGACACCACTTTTGTGAGTGGATTTGTCTGAAATGTAAAGTAGATAAAACCACAATAGGTGTGCTGATGTGGAGATTCAATAATAAAATTTATAGTTTTTCATGTGATAAATTTATATTAGAATCTCAGTTCCTACTAGTTGACAGAGAGGTAAGTTATTCAATATTCATAAACTTTAGTATGCTAAGGTATCACATGGCCATAATATGTAAGTACTAAATTCACATAATAGGATCTAAATGCGATAACTCACATAATGAGCACAGTGTAGGCATTCATTCTGTGTCTGCTAGTATTTTTATTCATTATTTTGCTCATCCAAATCAAGTGTTGTTTTTAAAATGACAAATTTAACAAGAGAGTTGGATTCATGTCATGGTTTTGGAATTCTCTGTTATTCAGTTTGTCAATTGAAGTTCCAATCCTTCATATTCTACATAACTAGATTGGATACTGGATGAACTTAGATGCCATTTCTAGGTCAGCAATTCTACAATTTGTAGTGCTAGATAGTTGATGAGGTATAGTTGCCTTAGAATCATACCAGTATCTAGTTCTATAAGACATTAATAGTTACCTCTCATCTAATAGAACCTAAGACTAGGTAATGGAAAGAATGTCTTAAACAGTCAAGTAAACTAAAAAATATTTCCTTCTATTCATTCACATTTTCGATAATCTCAGACTCACTGGCCTTGATGTCTATGCTAAAAATAGACTACAACCCATTGGTAATAAATGCTAAATTCTAGTTTCAAATTAATCATTTACACTACTATTTCTAATTCTGACAAGATGTCACAGTTGTTTCTGTCAGCTCATATTCAACAATTAATGAGTGTTGACTTTGTTCTCTCATTTGCCTTTTAGACACATGGAGTGAAAAAATCCCAGTCAGTCTAAACTCTGAAGTGAACACTGTCATCTTAACTACACTGTCTTTCCTGTCCCTGTGCCTCCCCATGTCTGAATTCTATTAAGACTCAGGTACTTAGCATAATGCCTGAAGAACAATAACTACTAAATATTTATAGTATCCCTTAAAAGAATGAGCAAGTGAATTTTATTAGACTGACTCATATGAAATTGACTTTTTGTAGTTAAAAAATGGACAAAGATTAAAAAAAAAAAAACAACCTACAAAGCAAATGTCAATTATAGAACTTATTTTTAACTCATTCAACTGTGGCATATTTCAACACTAATGAAAGAATGTTATTCAATTCTTGGCTTTCCATTTTTCCTTTCATTTAACTTCTTATTTCAACCTTAATGCTGTTCTAGGACTATGTCTCAAATAAGTTTGTTTATTTACTGAATCATTTATTTGAAAACTACTTATTTAATATATTTGTAACAGGGACTATGATAGGTTCTAGAGATACAATGTTAAACAAAAGCTAATGTAAAACATTAATGGAGTCTTTAAGCCACTTAGACAGACATACACTAATTAAATAATCACAATTACATATAAGCTGAAAAGACTATCTTAGGAGAGCACATAATAGAAGAAGCAGTTCTATAGTGGGGAGGGACAATTTTGGTTTTCCTGAGAGACTCTTAAATTGAAATTTGGAGGAAAAGCTGAACAGATTAGACTTTTTGCAGCAATATTTCTGTATATAAAGCTGAACCACTAGGACATAGGCAGTCCAAGATTAGCTCCAAGTAATCAATATAGTCTTTATATTTAAATGTTGTCTAATAGATTGACAGAGAGAAAGTAATTTCTGACAGTAAGGAGTATATACAAAATAATGGGAAAAACAGTACCTGTGAAAAACTAATAGAAAGTCAATGTAATGGAAAATCTCTGATAAGACAAGAAAGGTATTCAGAGACTAAACTATCTGTGATCTTGCAAACCATGTTTCATCTTAAGAGTAGCGGGGATATATTTATTACATACTCTTTAGCAAGTGGATACATAATATGTGCATTTTTCTCAAATCACACTGGCTACAGTATGTAATAGTGATGTAAGAACTGTGAAAATTCAGTTAAACAACTGTTACTATAGTTACTGTGAAAGATGAACTGTTAGCATTAACTACACCAATGATAGTGATGGTGAGGAACTTGAAATTTTTTATGGTACACATATGACTAAAGATAATGGTGGGTTAATTTGGGACATTAAGGATGATAAAGAAGTTCAAAGTTACTAGAAAGTATTTTTTTGGGAAAAAAAATATTGGTACATGATGAGTTTGAGTTACTCTGAGATATCTAAATGAAGATGTTGAGTGTACAGTTGGGTATCCATATCAGGATCTCAAAGTTGAGGTCTAAATTATAGGTACATAGAGATATATGGATATACACAGCTAGCTAGTTAGATGATAGATATTTGTGTATGTGAGGGGGTGGGGCTTATTTCAAAGTTGATGATAATTAAAGAACTGTGGGGCAGATTGCCTAAATAGCATGTTTAAAGTGAGCACAGACAAGAACCTTGAGGAATTTAATATGCAGTAATAAGCCAAAGGAAAACAAGTTTCATAGAAAACAAATATGAATAATTCATAGATAAATAATAAATAACAGCCTTAAAAGTCTAGGGAAAGCTAGATTTTCATAAAATATAGTGGTCAACTATGTCAAACTTAGCTGGGAAATAAAATGAGGACCATATAATAGAAAATAACTATTGAATAAGGGTACTTTAGGTATGTATCAGTAAGGGAAGAGCTGCTTTTATTTAACCAGATTAGTAGGTAGGTTTTAGAGGGAATAGGCTATGAGAAAGCAGAGATTTCAAGCATAAATAATTAAATGAGGAATTTTTGTTGAGAAACAAAGAAGAATGTACTTCGAAGGGAATTATGGAGAAAAGTTTTTTAAAAAATAGAAAAAAAACCCTTGTTTAAAGAGATAAGTAGGTAGGTAGATTTGGCTGGGTGGTGGGAGAGATAGAGAGAGAGAGCAATCATAAGTATAGAATTTTATTTGACAATCTAAATGAAAAAGAAAAAGAGGACAGGAGTCAAATTATATTGTAAGATTTCTGAAAACACAAGAGAGAATGTGTTTGTAAGGACAAGTGATGGGAGAAAGAAAAAAATTCTTACACACCGAGATAGAAAACATAATATATAATAATAATATAAAACCAATAATTATAATTATAAATGTGGTCAACACTAGTAGTGCTTGAAACAGTAGGACTGATGGGGACAGGAGACCAGAAATCTAGGGAGTAAGAGAAAAGTTTGAAACAGTCATAAAAATTTGAGAACAGTTGAAAACAGAAATAGTAGAATTGTCAGGCAATGTTTTGGACCTACCTGAAGTTGGTGGTCATGAATTTATAGTGATATCAATCTGCTTTGTGGTGTCACTCTCTTCAGTACTACGTGGCTGTTCAGATTTAATTAACCATCAATCAACCAACTTTTATTGATGCCTTTAGCACAAACGGGCAATATTAGATGCTGCAGGGAATGCCAACATCAGTAAACTCAGACTTGGACTTGGCCAAAATAATTAAAACTCCATGTCTTGGAGTTCTGATTCTAAATCCAGTGTAGCTTGTATTGGGCTACTCTATTAACAAATATTAATTTTAACTGCTGGGAAAAATATTAAAACCAACTACCCTTTGAAAGCTGGGAGCAAACAAAAGCATGGAGAAAGTACAGGTAATTCAAGCTTCCTAAGAAGTAAATCACATAGAATGAGAACCATGTTAATTTGATTTTTCTCCTAAAAGTATTCACTAGAACACATGACAAAAAGTTCCTTGAACTCTCATAGAAAGTATTATAGACTAGAGGGGGTCAAGGTACAGAGTTCAGGGTCACAAGAGAATTAGAAATTGAATGGGGAAACTAGAAATGAAACCACATAGTGAGGGAAATCTAACTCTTCATATGGCTTCCCTCAAATATTTGAAAAACTGTTGAATTATGAGAGGGAAATCCAAGGACCACAGTAAAATCAGGACAAAAATTTCAGTTGATATACAACGGTCTTTGGAATTTCAATATTGCCAACTTACAGTGATTGACAAAGGAGAAACAAGCATATAATCAGACACATCTAAATACTAATAATACATCCATACATTCAGAAAAAGTGTTAAACAAATTTGATATCCATGCATGAGAAAAACTTTCTTTAAAGGAAGGAATAGCAGAGAACTTCTTCAATATGATAAAGAACATCTACAGAAAAGCTACAGATAACCTCATCCTTAATGATAAACATATTTTCTACCTAAGATTATAAGCAATGAAATTTTATGTAACCTCTATGTTTAATTAAATATTGTACTGAATATCCTATCACATTAGAAGGGGCTAAAACAAAAAATAAAAGGAACACAGTATTTTTAAAGTTTTTTTTTTTCTTTTAATTTTATGGTGATACAATGCAAGATCACAGGATACAGGTCAGTGTAGAAAATTCAATTTTATTATTGCTAGCAATGAATAGTTGGAAATTATGCCATCAATGCTAGCATAATGAATAACTAGAAATTAAAAATGTGATGTTAGTTCTAATAGAATAAAAGCTGAATAAAATAGGAATGAATTTAGCAAATTATTTTAAAAGACTCTATATGACACAATTTTGCTGAGATAAACTAAAGATGAAATAGATGGAGTTACCATATGCATAAGTTAAACCACTCAACATTACTTAAGTGTCATTCAGTTCCAAATTGCCCTGTAATACAATTCCAAAAAATATCTAGAATGCACTTTTGTATATGTTCAAGAGCTTATTCTGAAGTTTGAATAGAAAAGATAGATAGTCAAAAGACTTCTGAAGGGAAATAAAGTTGCCAGTTTGCCATAACTGATTTCAAAATTTACTATAAAGATTCAATAATCAAGACAAGTTATACTAGCTCAAGAATACAAGACAGACCTGAAGCAGACATATATAGGGTCAATTTATTTATTGCTGTTGACAAATAGTCACAGATTAGAGAATATAAAAAATATTGAAGATTGGCTAAGGAAATCCAACATATGCATAATAAGAGATCAAAAGAACCTTGAAGGAACCACAGCAAAAATTAAAAATGATTATTTATGAATATTTTTCTAAAATAATATATATGTATAAATAGATACACAAGCTGGAAAAAAATAGCATACACTTAAGAATATAACTCAGAATGACCAACATCAAGAGATAGTCTAGTAAATAACCAGAAAATAAATACACAGAGTTCAAAGTCATAGAAAAAAAATCCTTTAGATTCCTAGACAAAAATGAGAAAATAATAAGAGAAAAAATACTGGCAGCCTCAGGCACTCCTTGACCTGTAGGTGGGATTCTCACTGTGGCTTCACATCATCTTCTTTCCTTGTTTCTATCTGAGTATAAATTTCAATTTTTAAAGCACACAGTTATATTGGATTAGAGCCAACTCTAATTACCTCATCTTAACATGGCCATACTTAACCATATATTTACAAACAAAGGTTGCATTCACAGATACTAGAAGTTAGGACTTCAACAACTTTTATGAGATACCAAGCATGGGATATGGCAAATGAATAATAAAAGTTTTAATTTTAATATTATTTTAACCTAGAAAATGAGAATTCTTCATGTATAAAAAGTAGCTACATATCTAATAAAGAAGTAAAATGTATTATCCTAACTGTATTAGTTTAGTCTCAACTCTGTGTGTGTGTATGTGTGTGTATGTATGTGTGTATGTGTGTGTATGTGTGCGTGTGCGCATATATACTCTGACTTTTCTGAATAGACCTAGAAACAATATGAATCTATAGACCAAATATAAATAGGCTATTTAGTATATTATATCTACTTCCTAAAGCATGTGTACTCTGCAGATGATCTGCAGATTAACTAGTTACAGAACAAAATTTAAGAATGCATATTGTGATTCAGGTGAATGTGGAAGATTCTATTAGTTACCATTCATCTTAAGTTTTAAAACTCATCTGATTGGATAATTTAGCTTTCCAGTACTTTGTTCATTCAGTATTTATATCTATTTAAGTACCTTGATTTAGTAAAATCTGGAAAGTGATTTAAATAAACGCATACTTCAGTACTGGGGAGAAAATAGAAAACGTTAATAGATTGAAGAATGTGTTGTACTGGGTTATGAAATCATAAGTTTGGATCTAGTGTTGGCTTTATCATTATTTACTAGTTTACCTCCCCAAATGCTATCTGAATAATAGAAAATATGGGAAAATGAATGACATTTTTACTTTCAAAAAGTGAATATGAACAGAATATGAACAGAATATGAACAATTTACAAAATAATGCACAAATTGTTTTTTACAGAGAAACTGGAGAATAAGTGAATTTTGAACCTTGGTAAGTCATTCAACCACAGAAACTCCAAGAAAATGTCTGATTTTGATGGCATTTATACATCGATACACAGTAAGATGATAAATTATTACTTTCAACACTTGCTGACACCACTGACCACTTGTATATAAAAATCATCATGAATAACAAAATAGGAATACATTTTAATTAACTGTCATGAAAAAATGAGAATTGGGCTGAACAGATAATGTTCTTCATTGCAGTAATGAACATATTATTTTAAATGTTAAATAAATAAGAATAGCAAATGCTGCCCATGTAACATCTAGCTGGCCCACAACAGCATGCTTCAATAAAGTATCTGAAGAAGACACAGAAATTTATTCAAGGGAGTCTTTTAATATTAACTAATTATAATTATTAATAGTTCAGATTATCATATATAGAAATAGAAACTTTACTGATTACTGATTACTATAGTCTTCTCGTATTTGAATCCTCATTGCAATTCCTTTGTTCTTTTTATTTTCTACGTTATATTTTCCCTTAATTTTATTTATGCATTATTATTACAATTAATGTCTAATACTTATTGAGCACTTATTATATATTGTTTTCTTTTACATGATTTACATATTTTCTTAAGAAGCTTCCAGAACAATACTCTGAAATGGGTAGTATACTCATATTTTCAATTGAGGATACTGAGGTATAGAAAATATAAGTAACCTTCTCAAACAAATTAAGGCTCTGCAATGTGATATTTGACATTCTTGACAGCAGAGCAGGAATTTCACCAATCTTTTCATACTTTGTTTTACCTAGAACAAGCCTCGTCTCTTGTTTTTACTTCAGGATCACCACCCAAAATGTACTTGATGAATAAGCAGGTATTTTTCAGATTGAAAGAGTGGGCAAAGACTTTTCCTGCAAAGAAGCAAGCAGAGTCCAAGCAGGCTAAAGTTGATAACTGATTACTGCATGGATTTAATGCATCTTACCTCATGCCTATTGTTTATGAAAATTTTTATATGAAAGAGTAATATCATTGCTGCTTATGAATCTATTCATTTTCTACTAAGAAAATAATAAAAGAAGAGCTTTGACCTATTTTCATTTTATGAACATTGTATATTGAATTTAAACTGTAGGCTAGAGTTTACTTTTACTAGAGACAGAATTAAAATTTTAATGTGTTTTCTGTGTACTGTGACAGCTGATTAGCTGAAGGAGTTTTAGACACAGGGGAACTCTTAAAAGTTGGAAATTAATTCAGTAGCTTAAATCTTTCATTGCTCAGGTCTTAAACCAACAGTAGATTATTATGAGAGTGAGTAGTACTTGGACTGCTACAAATGCATAAGTCAGGATTTATTTGGATGATGAAAAGAAATAAATGATAATCTGAATCATAGGAAATACATTGATTATAGCACTATGCTAAAATGAGTGTGGATGATTACAGTGAATAAAAAAGTCGAAACTAATTACTGTTGGTCAAATTGCCTGCTTTTACTACTAGGGCTAATTAGCATGGTGATCAATATTAATGCTGGCTTTATTATCTAAAACAACTTACTTCTGGATTTTAGAGGTAAGTAGGACTAATATGTTTGAAGCAGTTACTAATGATAATTGCCTAATAAATACCTAATTATTACTAGAACCACTGTAAAATAAGAAATTCATTTTCTGAGGAGAGAAAAAATAACTTTTCTGCATTGGTTCAAAATAACAGTCATAACTGTATAACAAAGTCCTTGAGGGGAATTAGAAAATACTGACAATTGATTCACAAGAAATATACTTATGTGTTTTCTGGACTATCATGCAATGAAAACTATATGATTATATTATCATCTAACAATAGACTAAATATAGAATATATGTCAGTGTGCATTTAATGTGTTTTAATATACATTATCAAAATATTTAGCTATCCCTTTGCAATCCATCAAAAGAGTTTAAAAACAACTTCTATATGTTTATGTATTAAGTGTTAGTTGATAATTAAATTCTTGTGTTTTTGTCTAAGGTGTATTTGCATTTACATTTTAATACTGCAGTATGCTTACTGAAAGAATATTTTGGTCTCTTAGAAACATAACTCATTGACTAGAGCAAGCTAGGATATTTTTTCTGCCTTAAAGTCAGACCAAATATTGGGTTTCTTGATTTGTGCTTTTATAAAATCCAGGTTGTTTCTTCTGTCTTCAAAATAAGTATGGACAACTATTTCTACTTGTCTTCTTTCATAAACTATGGGAGAAGGGTTTAGGTAGTCTTATCTTCTATTATATTCCATTAAAGAGTTTTTAAGACTTAAACTTACTTAAACTTTGTTGGAGAGAGCAATGAGAAATGATAATCAGGAAATGGAGGAATTTTGATTCATAAATAGAATACTTGGTCCAATTCTGGGAATACAACTAAATATTTTAAATGAGGAACCTGACTATCACAGAAAAAATAAGCTATATTTATTTTACAGGATAGTGTGGTCAGAGCCAAAAAAAACTCTATCTAGGTTTTATAGCAAATGTACATTTTATTTACTTCATTGTTATTTTTGGAAAGATTGTTCTGAACCCTTGATAATTTTTTTTTACATTTGCTTTTCCTAGCTGGCCATAATTTCTTTACGATACATAGTTAGATTGAGGTAGACATTAAAAGACTACTATATTGAAAAGATTAAGACAAAATAGAAGAGAATTTTTATTGGATTTCTGAGTAACTTATGGAGCCTATATATGGAAGTTTATAAATGGTTCATTTCTCAACAAATGTTATTTTTACCTTCAAATAATCCATGGCCATTTGATACAGTATAATCAGTATTTTTTCTCTCTCTCTTCCTCCCTCTCTCCTCATCTGACCATGATTCGAAGATTCCTCTATATCTGTTTTTTTCAACTTTCAATATATTTATTTTTTCCTGTTTCCAAATTCATCATTCTGAAAATTCTGTGCATTCATGCATATGGATAATACGATTTGGGAATACAGGTATGATTCTTTGGGCATGGAAACAATAATGAACTTTCTGTATCTTTCTGAGGCTTCTATATTTACTTTTTAGAATCACAGACACTGTGATTAGATTAGACATGGGGTTAGATTCTTGAACAGGATGCTCTTATCAAATCTCTGATAATGCCCTCCGTCTTGTGGCTGAACACCTCTAGTGGTGTGCGTCTCTCTTTTAAAAGGCAGCTAGATAGATATTCCCTGGTGGCCTAGTGGATAAGGCTACCAGAAATAGTTCACATACATCCCAAGAACCCATACTTAAGACCTGGGGCTGTGGAAACAACCAAGAGGAACAACTAAATAAAATAAATGCTTCTTTTAAAAAAAAAAAGAATTTAACGTGAGATGATTTTCTATCATGAATAATTATGGGCACTTTAAAAACAGAAAAGAAATCTTTCCTTCTTTGGTATGGAGAACTTCAATTATTTGCAAACTATTTTTTTCCAAAGCAAATAAATTTCTCTAGTTCTATTTATTATGTTTATTTGTCAAAATGTATACAACAATTTATTTTTGTGGCCTTTTTTTTCCATGCAGGTCCTTTATTTTCTGTCAATATTACTATTAAATGTAGTATTCTATAATGTGAGAAAGGAAATCAACATTTATTGAGTTCCAATGACATGCCAAGCACTGTGTACAATTTAAATGTACTATTTCATTAACTTTTTAATAGGGAAAGCAGTGCCATTTATTGGGCTATAACTTACACTTAGTAAAATGCATAAATCTTAAATGTGAACATTGATGCACTTTTACCTCCTTGAATCCACTATTCAGATGCAAATGTAGGACATCACCAATCTACTGGAGTTCCCCTAGTCCCCCTTTCCAATCAAAACCCACCACTCCCAGATGTAACCATGAGTAGGATCTTTATCACCACAGTAAGTTTTGCTGGTTTTTCAACTTGATATAAAAGTCATGTAAAATAGATCCTTTAGTGTCTGTTTTCTGTTGTCATTTTTCTGCATTAAATATCTAAGAATCATCATTTCATTTGTGTAGTAAGCTTAAAGTCAGAAGGATTCCCTCATTTTAAACATGAAAATACTTAGACTAATATAGGACTCATTTGTCCAAAACTGGTCAAAAATTAATCCTTGATATACCCAGACCTAAAATCAGAATATTATCACTAACCTGTAGGGCCCCATGGATTCCTTGAGTGGTTTTTTTGTGTGTATTTTTTTCCTCTGAATATTTCTTCTAAAATGTGAGTCATAATTCTACTCATATACAATGACTACACTCAGTGATTTCATACCTGCACATATCTTTCACCTTTGTAGAATACTTTTACAGAGTACAGTATTTTATGTGCTGTTTTGTTTCTTTTTTTGAATAGTTTAAATATTTGATTTCTCTTCTTACTTGCATGATTTCTAATTAATTGAATATAATTCTTATTCTTGTTTCTCTATAGACATGGTGATTTTTTCCTCTGAATTTATTCAGAATATTTTTAATTTTGGTGCTCTAGAATTTGTAACTGATAGGCCTCAGCGCAGTTTTTAGAGCTTTAGTAATATATTGATAAGGTGTGGGACGAGGTGAAGCATGTTATAATCCTATCCAATTATCTATCAGCATTTTAGTGAGTCTTTCATTCTGGTCTGTAAGTTCACAAATGTTTCTCTATTTTCCCTCTCCTCTTATATGGATGGCTAGAGTGACTGCAATTCCACATTTCCCTTATTCTGGGTCAGTTAGGTTCTGATAATAACATAGCAAATTAGATTATAATAAACTGGGTTCTCCAGATGGCAAACCATGTTAATAGCAGAGTACTCTGGTATATTTCAAGATGATTCTTTGTATCTTTCCCCTGGTGTGTATAACAAGGGGATTCTTTTCTAGTATGTACTGTGGGAATTTAGTCAAGCTCCTGGAAATTAATCTCACAAGATTGTGTATATATGGGCCGGTAGGGGGCGCAGGTCGGTTTCCCCATAACTGCATTTTCCTGGAGTTTTTAACTCTCAGAGTTGTCCACAATGAGCCTTCAGCAATTCTTCATTACAGTTCAAGTTTTCCTACCCTGCATTCATTCTGCTTATGAGTTTCTGTCTAGCAAACTGTGACTGCCTGTATGTACTTATTTGACTCCTGTAATGGGGCAACAATTTGCCTGGTGTCACCTTCTCTCTTACGGATTCAAGAAGAGATGTTGAGCTTTTAGTTTAACTTTTAGTTATTATTAGGATGAAATGGTGACTGCCAAATTCCTTATATTCAGAACCAGAAACTGGAAGTTGGTTTTTAGGAATCATAGAGACCAGTATTCTTCGGCATCTTCAACTCTCGGCAATGTTCCACAAAGTCACCCATATGGATAAGCAACTTTCACCTTGGTTTTAGCCTCTAATCTTAAATTCACCCTCTAAGATTTAACTCTTTCTCAGAGCTCCAGTTCTGAATTCCTGCAGTGATTTTAATATTATAAAGGTTATACAACTGTTAGTAGTTGTTCCCAGCTATCTATGCTTCAGAGAGATACGCTTGTCACCAGTGTTGTCCATGCACTTTGTCTGGATATCTGGTTCTCTGTCTGTTTCTACATGGCAATTAAAGATTAAAAATTTGTGCTACTACTGTCACTGTATCTCTAGAATCCTCCAATCAAGCACACTTTTCAGACTGAAATGTGGTGGTATTAAAAATGTTCTGTGACAAAGGCAAGAAATAACTGCTCTAGTCAGTCGGAAATGTATGGCCATTCTCTGTATAATATAAGGATAAAAATGAAATATTCTCAGCACAAAAAAATCTTTAAAGATTTGTTTCCTACTTACTTCTTTATTATATTGTGTTCAGTCAATGATCTGTATATGCACTATTCATTAATCATTATTACCTACATGCAATTCCCTAAATAAGAAAATATTTTTTCCTGAATTACAATAGCTAGAAAAAAATAGATGTGTCATTATGGACCAAAAATCACTGAGTAATCCTGGATAAATCATGAGATACTTAGGAAAGTTTTTTGATTTTCAAAATATCAGTGTTAGTTCTGGAACTGAGTATTGGTGACGGGAAAGGGAATTTAAAATGTCATTTATTATCACTTGTTTCAGTAGGGCTTAAGACAGGAGCCCTCAAGCTATTCAAAATGTGTCATAGCATACATATATTCTTAGACCCCAAATTGAGTACATGTGAGTGAATGGTTTCAGGAGTGGAAAGCAGCTTATTTTTGTATTCTTAACCCATTAGTGTGGGCAATTTGTTTTTCATCATATTCAGGTGTTTAAATGTGGAGGCTTATTTATTAAGTGACTCCATGTAAAAGTGTAAGGTAAAAGCATCCATCACTTGCATTATTTAATATATCTAAATTCAGGGATGCCCATATAGTGGGGTAAACCTCACTGCGCAAACGTTATTAATGACTTCTCTTAAACAACCTTTTGTCTATTGCTTAGCCTCTGCTTTTCACAGTTATTTCAAGGCGATGAGTTCAGAGAGTTAAACGGACTTTCAGAGCATTAGTTAAAATGGAGGACCTATATCCCTATTGCTCAATTGATTAACAGAAATTTTGGTTTCTGTCTTCATAAGGCTATTCTTGCCATTGATCTCTTGTATTCACTGATGCCGAAATTGTAACTCAGTTAAAAATAGGAAGCATTCAATGCTCATTTTCATTTTAACAGTATTGATCATTATTTTTCCTATTCTCAAGGAAAAATAACAAAAATATTATTTAAGAATTATGTATATACTTCCATGTTTTATATAAATTTCTTTTTATTGAATTTTTAAAAACTTCAACCGCTTTCTCTCTAGTCCTTCAAAATTTTTAATAAAAATGTCTTCCTTAACCATCAAAATTCTGCTTGTTTTTCATGTTCTGTATATCTCTAGCTCTTTGTACATACACCCATAAACTTTTATTTTACTGTGGTAAAGTGATTTGATTAGATTGTTTTCTCTCACTCCACTAGGTTCTCACATTCTTATGGATATCGAATATAACTATTCATCATTATATATCCAAGTATAGCATAGTTGTCAGATTTATAAAATTTAGTATATATTTTTAATAAATCAT
Organism: Solenodon paradoxus; assembly: GCA_004363575.1. NCBI lineage: Eukaryota > Metazoa > Chordata > Mammalia > Eulipotyphla > Solenodontidae > Solenodon > Solenodon paradoxus. The sequence continues at coordinate 319,905 of RJWH01000186.1, read as the reverse complement.
CAATGTATGAACATAATTTATGGATACATGCACATAAAACACGTTTACAAAGTAGGTACTAGCCAATTTCAATTTCAAGTTAAAGAACCTGAGGTTCAGAGAGGTTAAGAAATTGACCCAAAGAATACAGTTGATATGTGACCTAACAGAGTTATTTAAGAAAGAATATTTTAAATAGAGGAAATAATAATTTCACATAGAAATGGGCATACTGAGCAAAAGCAAGTAGCACATTGTATCTATTAAAGTCCACTCAGGGAAAGTGAAAGCTTACTAGGCATTTCAACAGAAATAAATTTAATACAAGGAATTTATTAAAGTTGGTTTGATGTTGAAAAGCTGAAAAAGCCTAAAAGAAATACTGAATAAAATCATAGATAGTAATTGCAGAAAGTGGCTATTGCCCATGTTATTGGGAGAACAGAAGAGGTGGAATTTCAGAAATTTAGGTCAAAGAAGACACTCTATAGATACAAACTTATGCTCTGATGAGTTTAAGCTCTGCCTTCTCATGTTGTCTTTGAGAGGGATTGTGGGGTTAGATATGGGAATTCTTCAAGAATCTGTGGTAACTACTTTTGCTGAATCATCACTAACAAGAGTAAAAGAACAGTAAAAATTCGTACCTTCTTCCTCTCTTTCAGTCTCGCTCTTATTCATGTTGACTGAACTTATGAGTCCATTTGTCAACAAAGTCTAAGAAATGTAGTTTGCAGAATCACAGAACCGAGCCTGAAAATATGGATTTGGATTTCATAAAAAAATAAAAAATAAAAAGGCAGGTATGCCCAATTTGGATGTCATTTGGATTCTATGAACAGAATTTAGGTGTAAGGGTAGGATCTAAAAAGAGCTCTCGCTTTCCAAATATCTAACTAAACACCAGACACCATATTTGCTTTTTAAACTATTTTTTAAACAATAATATTCTTTTAACTACTACTCATTCCACAAATGTGTTTTGTACCATAAGGACACTTCAAGTGCAATGGTAAAAAGGTAGACCTCATACTTTCTTTCATAGAATTTAGAGATTTTGGAAAAAAATTGGCAAATAAATATGTGCTTATGATAATAACTATATCTAATGGGTCATATAATAATCATAAAGAGTGACATGTAAGAAAAATAGGGGTAGAGAAGTGATTGATTTTTTCTACTGTCCTAGATACCAATGGGCCACCGACAGAATCTGAATCTGGAAATACAGGATTGAGATTCATGTCCTTTGTCAGGGCACTGCTCTCCCTGTTAGGTGAGAAATGTGGAATGACTGCTTCATCTGTTGCTATTTCTGAGTTCTGAAAGCTCATATAGGGAAATAAATTAAAAAGTAAATGGGTTCATTTGAATTTTTAGTCTTTAGCTTCCTCCAAAATAGCAAATGAGTATCTTAGAAGGATATCCATATCTAGGAAAAAATAATTTTCATTAGCTTTTTTCAGATTTCTTATACTCTATACCTGTATAGGCATAGCAAATCTCTTTCCGCATTTGGCACTAACCAGACATTTATGTTGATCAGTGGGTTTAGAAAAAACAAATCCTTTATTTCATCTGTTAGTGTGATTTCCTGAAAAAGCAAGGTGTTAGAATTTCAACTACAATAAGAAGCATTGCTAGAGGCAATGAACATTTTCTTTTGTGACACATCTGTAAAGTTGAGGGTTTGGGTTATTTTATTTATTTTTGTCACTTAAAAAAACTGTTAGCTATTCTTCATGGCTGTCTAGTGGTTTTGAGATCTATAACCAAATCACTGGAAAAAGAGAGCAGAGTTCATTCAGGCTAAAGGAGTCTTTAATGATTCAGACCATTTGATTTACTCATAAGGAAACTGTGACATAAGGAACATTAAGTGACTTATCTCAATTTTTCAGTATAAACTTGTTAGGGGAGAAAAATCTGTGAAGTCTTGGGATCACAGCATGTGTACCTATAGGTATAAGCCCTTTATACTACATCGTAGAAGTTACTTAAATCCAATTCTTTACAACAGAAAAAAAAATGGTTCAATAAACTTGTGAGAAAGGTTGAACAGCACTTAGAGACTTCAACAATGAAGGTATACTTTAAAAATTCCTTGAGACCTAGATAATAACACTCAATCCCCTTAACATTTAAACAGCATTTGGGTTTGGAAGAAAAATAAATGGCTTATCATTTAAAATGTCAACTCAAGTAGGTTAGATTGTAGGATGAGAATATTTTGGCCATAGACCTTTGGGAAGAGCTAGAAAGACCAAGGAAATTCTCACTAACATATTGGAATGGAATATGGCACTTGTTAGTGGTAAGAGGTCAAAAATATTGTGGAGAGATGGATGTGGCCAGAGTGGAATATTGTGATAGGTTCTGCATATTTTGATGTGAGATCCCCATGAAAAACGCATAGGTGAGTTATTTGTTTTTAAACCCCATATGTAACTACTGGACAATGTATTAAATGTTCAATGCCATATCAACCAGGAGAATAAGTTGCTTGATATTTCTTTTTTATATTTTTATATCTATATTATATATAGATATATATAGAATATATATATATAGAATAAAATTAATTAACTACTGAGATATTAATATCTGTCAGAAGCAAATACATAATAACCTTATGTCATAAATAAACTCTAATAGGCTAGAATCAGACCAGAAGAAGGCAAGAGCTCATTGTGACACTCTAATATCCTAATCTAGTGATGAGCTCCATGACAGCCCATCTGTTCTATAGAAGTTCTGATTCAAATTATATTTTGAAAATATCTTTTGTGGCTCTTGCTTTCAAGTCAGAGAGACCTAGATTTCAATCCTAAAACCTACGTTAAGCTACTGTGAATTAAGGAAGTTATCAAAATTTGTTGAGTTTTATTTTCTTCATCATTATGATAGAAAATATTAGATAAGTTTTTTGAAGATTTCCTATGACATTTATTGAGATGTTTGAGATTAAATTCCTAGAATAGTGACTGGATATAATAGAAATCTGATACAAATGTACTACTGAAAAGCAGCTGTTTTAAAATGACTCCAAAGTAAATATGCAGGTAATTCATCTTCTAACATTCAACATAATTCAATTCTTTTAGCACTATTAAACATATAAAGGAGGAAAAATTATAAATCACTTTCATTCTAAAAAGAATCAATAAAAGGGTAGTATAAATAAACAATAGCGATAAGATGGCTATGGTTGTGGCGATTCACCAAAATACTTTGTACATCAATTAGCTTTGACTTCCTCTTTATTGTGTCCCCAACCCCATGTGATAGTTCTTATGGGACACATAAAGTCAAATCAAAGAAAGGAAATTTTTATGATTCACAAACATGATAATTAATCAATTAATAAAAGCTTTATAGTTCTCCAGGAATAGATTTGCTCTCTTTACAAGAGATAAAATGAATTCAGCTTTATTCATTCATTCATTTATTAAATATTTTGAAGCATCTACTATGCATACTAAACATTTAATAGAAGCCATAAAGACATGAACTCTGACTTCATGGAGTTCAAAGTCTAGTGTAGGAAACAAATTTAAAATCACACAAATTTGTAATTATAAACTGTGATGGATCAATAGGATTAAATAAAAAGCACAGTAAAGGTTTAGAGGATATTTGGAGAGAGCCTGAAAAGGTCCAAAGTTGATAAATAACTGCACCAGAAGAGATAAATTGGCAGATATCTGAGAAATGGTGCTTTAAGCAAGTGAAAAAGTGGAGAAAGATCATATTGTTGTGGGGCCTAGAGGTAGAATAGAACTTGGGAACATTTGAGGAACTACATTAGAAAATATGGGGCTGGAACACAAATAAAAAGGGGAATAGATGTAAAACGTGACCTTAGAAGTAAAGAAAGAGGCTAGATAATTTAAAGCATGTAGGCATTAGCAAATATTTTGCTCCTTATATTAATTATTGAAGGACTTTACGTAGGAAAATGACATTATTAGAATCGCATTTTAAAATGCTAACTCTGACTATTCCCAAAGAATATTGGAGAAAGATAAAAACTGTGTCTGGAAGAAGAATGATGAGGCTCTTGTATGTGAGAGATATAAAATCTTAAATTAGGGTGATAATGAAAACGGGAAGAAGTAGGTGAATTCAAAAGTTATAAAAATAGGCATTTTTGCTTAAATTTGCAGGTGGACTAGATATGGCAAATAAGAGAATGTGAGTAATAGCTAAGTCTTTATTGTGGTAAGAAGAAAGAGAGAACTTAACCATAAGTATTAAGATGCCATTATAAACTGACATTACACTCTGACTTCTGTATGTCCTGGTTCATCCAAGAAATCTTTACTGAGAGAAGAGTAGGTAAGTATATGTAAATAAGAAGATCCTATCCACTAATTGGGGGTGTCAGAGGTATGCAGAATCTTCTGCGTATATTGATCAAATTTATTGGAATCCAATCTCTATAATTTGCCCCAAAGATTCTCACTCCATTTTACCATCCATGGGTGTAATTCCCCTCACACAGAATGAGGGCTGGCACCCATTTGATAAGCAGAATATGCTATAAATGATGTTTATTCAATTTATATTTAGAAAACATCTAACATGTTCTAAGCAAACTTAAAAGCAATGGGGAGCCAACACCATTATGTAGTGACTCAGTGAATATAGATGATGAAATGTAACATTTTCTACTTTATCATATGACAATTTTAATGGGTTATACACCGCTGAGGGAAAATTTTATAGATTCTTTAAGGTATTTTGTATGAATATTTGTTACTCCTGACACAGCATAATGCCCAGTACCTGGTAGGTTTTGTAAATATTTGTTACACTGGATTGATTTAAAAAGAGATATTTCAATATCAATTAATTAGAAATAAGATAAATGAAAATGAATTCTCTTCACTGCACATTGGCCTTTATATACAGTACTACATTACATATTGCAAATATGACTATTTAATCTTTGCATATGTCTATGATTTTGTACCTAAAAAGAATGGAAATACACCTGTATCTCTGATCTCATGTGGATGGTAGCTGCTTCTTGGAATTAGTCAGAGTCTCTCATTTGGGTATATAGATCATCTTTATCAGGCATTAAAATGCTTTTTTTCTAAGGACTATTACTTGTTGACATGATTTTTCGAAAATGGACAAGAATTATAATGGCAATTAGTATCAGGTGGGGAATCAATAAAGTTATTATACATGCACACATGCACACACAGAGACAGGGTTTTAAAGATCTCACTAAAGGATTGTATCAACAAATGAACCATGAATTTTCTACATAAGTAAGTTTGAACAAGCTAGACTGGTTTTTTCAGTTGTGTATTAAATATTAGAACTGAATGAAATATGGTACACACGATTTAACTAGTTGGTTTTATCTTGGGAAATTAACATTTTTGTGCATTGTTAATATAAAAGTATGCTATAGAAAATAATTTATAAGGAGGATTAGAAGCCTAGAGTGGCAATGATTTGTAAAATGTTAAGTGACTGCAAAAAATCATAGAAACGGAATTAATTTATCCAATTTTTAAGCAGTTAATAATAATCTGCATGAAGAAGTAGAGAGAAAATTTGTTAAATGACTGGACATACTAAAATAGAACTGTTTCCAGTACCAAAAAGAACAAAGCAACCATATAAAAGGAAGATTAAACTTATGGAACAAGAAATAAAGATGAGTTGAACTTGAAAAATGTAATGTATATAAAATTATTCAGAATATAAAGCTAATCAGATGGAAAGGGATAATTGGGAAAGTGTGAAAAAGAAAAAAATGTAGATAGCACAATGAATAGTAAATTCAATAACAACAATAATGTGACATGAGCAAATAATGGAAAGGTGTCATTGACCTACATATAGCATCATAACTCATTATGGAATCATAGCTGCCAGCCCTTTCTGTATGTATTGGTAACATAGGTTGCAATCTCTGTAGGTAGTTTGCAGTTTGCTAGAAATAAAAAAAAATTACCGAAATATTTTAAAAGAAGAGAACAAAAATAGCAGAGTCTTGATATCCATTAGGATCCTGAGAACTCAAATTTTAGGAAATCATTTCTTACTTTCAAAATTCAGTAAAGAAAGTCTTCCCTGGAGTTTATATGTAGACAAAATGCCACTCTGAGAGGCAGAGAAGAGCCAAATTACCTCCCTTCTTGACCAAAGACATGCATCCTAAATCTGGGGCCCACAATGCTAACTAATGACTCCAGGAAGTAAGGAAGTAGAGATTACTATATGTCATGCATCTTTGGAGTAATATACAAATAGTTCTAACTAATGGATCTTCATATTTACATCAAAATTCTCTGGTGTTCTTATTAAAATATAAATTTTTAGGTTCAACAACCCTGTATTTTAATAAGTACCCCATATTAATTGTATACAAGGTCGTCTTCAGCCCATACAAGGTTAATATCAAGTGTACAATTCTGAGGGAAAATGTTATACCTTGATTCAATGACAGCAAATAAAATGATTCAGCACTTCCAAGGATGAGTTGATAACATAAATAAATGTGAGCTGAAAACAAAAATAACACATTGTATAATCAAAGCATTTATGAAGGTTCTGGTGTAAAAATAAAAAAATGAGGGACTGATGACTTCTCAAGCATCCTTTGATGTCCGGATTTTCATAATGTTAGAGATTATTTTTGTAAGACATTGCAATTAAACTTTTTAAACAGAAGATCAAAAATACCTCATAATGTGATATAAGAAAGCATCCTTATTTAGCTGAAGACTGAGTAATTATAATTCCATAAATTGATAGAATTTCACCAATTACAAAACAGCCTCAATTCTCATTACTATTATATCAGAGTATAAATAGTCAATTATCATTTAATTGATTATTTTTTAAAATGCACACTTAGATAAATGCTTCTATGTTCTGTAACTATTCCTGTGGAACTGCTTTTTTCTGTTGTTGTTCTTATTGTTAAATAATATGAGAAGGTGGATGCTAGCTGAACCTATTGTAACCATATTACAAAATATGTAAATCACGCCATCATGTTTTATGCCTTAAACTTATACAGTGATGTGTTCAACTATTTCTTAATAAAATTGAAAGAAAAATATAATAAAGAAAATATGAGATGAACTAGCACTCCCTTCCTCATTCTCTGCCTGACTTCTCAATAACAGACAAAAATGTGCTCTATTTTAGGTCTGAATAGTAAACAAATAGCTATTTCCTACACTGAGGAATAGTATAATAGTGCAAAAATCTCAATAATTCTGTAGCACATACAGTTACATTACAGTTACAAGTGAGCAACAGAGATCAGCCAGAGGAGCAAAAAAATAATGAAACAAAGGCACATAACTCCTGACAGAAGATTAAAAAGACTCATAGCTCAAGGCAACTGATTTAATTGAAGAAAAGAAGTGTAGATATTTAAATTAGCCTCACATTGCTCATAGTTCTGTTTTAGAGAATACATTGATTCTGACAATATCTTAGCTAGTGTTGTTCTATCTTTTGTCTTTAAGAACTGATCCTGCATGGAGATTTCCATTAGGTTTTTCATCCAAAGATGGTATCAGTCTAACGTGAGGCATTTCCAACCTGCTACTTCAGCTACATTTAATGTTTTTCTGTAAGTGAGATCTTTCTCACTGATCATCAGAGCAGGTGAACTGAGTACAGTACAACAGCCAGAATTAACAGCAAGATTCCAAGGCATTGTGCTAATAATGTGTTGTCACATGTGATCTAGAGCAGTAGTAGTTATAGGGACAGATCCAAGTCAAGAAAGATAAAAATCTCACATATCAAGTGCAAAGTTCAATGGTGAATTTAAGTCGTAAGAAAGTAGAGATGTTGGATGTTTTTCATTAATAGAGAAACTTTCATTTCATTTCATCATGTCAGGAATTATAGGATATCAGGTAGAGGTAGAAGAGCAAACTAAAGTTTCTGGGTTCACTTCAAAGACATTTAAATATAGTACTCTCCCAAGGTTGAGGGTGTTTTGACCATGAAGTCACTAATCAGCCTTCTCTATGCTGTAGAACTGTATTACTCCATTGCTTTTCAAAAGCACCTTTAAGAATTAAAAATAAACATGTCTACAGTTAACCGAGCATATCATCTTCAGTGACTAATATTTTTTTTCATGTTGAACTACTAGGATATACTAGTCAACAACATTTAGGGTCAAGAGATTTAATGGGAATTAAATGGGAAGTCTGCTCTGAGATTCCTTAAGGGTGCCTGAGGAACTTAATGGTGAATAACAGAGGTACAATTCAGTTAGTTCTTTTACTTATGGAAAGCCTAACTTTTAAAATCACACCATTGTTCATGTTTTCTGATTCTTTTTTAAAATATTATGAAAAATAAGAGATAAATAATAAAATACAACAAGGCTAAGATAATAGTGTATACATGGGAAAAATAAATATTTAAAAATGGACAGCTTTGATCAAGCATACAATCAATCCAAATACTTAACAATCTTAAAAAATATCAAGACTTTATTCTGCACTTTCAGAATTCCTTAAAGCGATAGTAATTGTCACAAAACAGAAACACAGCAGTTCCATCTAGGAGTAATTTTAGGCCAACAACATTGCATATAAAGTTCCTATCGGGTGTAAGAATGCAGACCAAAGATCAGAAAAGGGAGACAGTTTCCATGAATTTTCTGAGACTGTGCCATATCACAGAAAAAGGACTGTTCTTTTGAATTCTAGACTTTTTATTAGCTATTTAATCTAGGATAAGTAACTGAGCTCCCCCCATTTATACATATATTTATATACATATATATATATTACACATACACATATATATACATATCAATGTATGTATATATACACACATACATACCACCTTCATACTTCTGGACAAATATTGTAAAGTTATAAGAGGCATAAAAATGTCACAAAATTGAAAGGTAGTATGCAAATATGAGTTATTACTACTTACCTGAGGTTGCAGTCATGTTTTCTGTGTTCTGCAGAACTCTGCTCTTCTATTCCACAATAATATATAACAGTCTGGCTCCTATGACATCTTTATTCTTCTCTATATCACCTCTTTGTCCTTAACCTGTCCATAAAGCAAATGCCATCTTCATTAGCAATTCTTCACAAACTAATTACTCTTAACAAGCAAAAATATACTAGCAGGTGAATACATAGGTGGCTTATATTTCTTGAAAAGTGATCTTGTCTCTGCTGGCTTTAAGATATTTTGCCTTGTTGGTGACTGGATTCCATGGTACACAGGAGACCTAAATGTTGACTTGCAGCCCATTCTACCCCTCTATAACCTTATACCAATTACACTTGCTCATTTCCATGGTCATAGGTTTCTCTTTTGTCTCCATTCACCCTTTTCAAAATGATTTCCCATAATCAAAAGATAGTACAGAAGAGAGATGACAGAAAATTCAGTTTCCATGAGGAAAAGAGCAATTCCATGAAGTGAATCAATTTTAAATGTCAGTAAGAACTCCAACCTCATACTGATTGACAGCCAGTTATTGTGACAGTGCTTATACACAAGATGCAGGACAATAATTGGTAGTATTCATTTAGGTGTTTTCTTTTCCTGAATGTTTCCTCTTTTAATGCCCATACATCCCAGCCTTATTCAGAGCTGAGGAGAATTTTTATGTTTGCTTTCTCAAAGGAGTTTTGGGAAAAGTGATCTGCGTTCAGAATTCCACAACTTCTGAGGAAATAATTTTGGATTCTCCCTGAGAGAAACATGAGGGAAAGGGTATTTGCACATAGAGATTAAATATATAGTAGAAACAGAGTTCTCCCCATACCTTTGTTAATAAATATTTCCTTTGACTTGAGTGAAAAATAAAGGAAGAGAGAACATTGCATGCATCCTGAGAGCAAAGAAAACCAACCCTTTGGTTTTTAGCAGCCAAGGCAACAGGACTGAAGAAAGGGACATCCAGGATATGGACCTCTAAAGAGTGCCACCCAATATTTTATAGACAAGCTTGGCAATGAAGAGAGAAATCAGTGAGCCTTGCAGGTGGAAGGGGCTATGCATGTTGATATGGTGGATGTCTCAGGGGCTACCTGATCCTTTAAGACCTTAGACAAAACTGTTTACTCCCTCACAATAACTCTCTTCCCAGAACAAAATATTACCTCTGCATTATTTCCTCAAACAGTGAATACTTTACCTTTCATGGCCCCCCAAAAGTGAGAATAAAATTTCAGGTACAAATTAATTTTTTTATCTTTGTATCTCTATTAGGCCTGTAGAAAGATTCAGAGTCAGAAACTACAGGATAAATAAACTGAAGAAAAATTATTTTCTTCTACCTCTAGATTTATAGGTAGATATTTATTCACATTACCTATTTAGTGCCTCAATTAATTCTTCTAACAGCATTAAAAAGGAGGATTAAAAAGTTACATAGATGAGAAAACTCAGATAGAGAAACATAGACAGCTGCTCGAAACAGCACAACCAGTTTGTTAGTACTGGGCTTTGGGACTAAATCTTTCTTACTCCAAAGCTATCTTATCTGATATCCTATTAGAAGTAAACTGAGTGAAATGCAGTGCTATACTACTGAGTTGTTTTAAAAGTAATATAAATATGTAACACATTCTTTTCTCTTAATATCAGCACAAAGTCAAAGTAAAAAAAAAAGATCTTTGGTTTTGTAGGGTCACAAAAGTAAATCCTACTAAACAATATATTTTAAAAATAACTGTATAGCTGCAATTACAAATTTGAAACACTAGATTATTCATGAGCACTTTATGGTTTAATTTTTCTACATGCTTGCACTTGTTATCAGTTTACAAAGGACAGAACTCAAAGATCTTTGTAGTCATTGACTAATCTAGATTAGAGACTTGATTGGTCTGAAGAAAATGTTGGGAAGTCTCAGGAGGGCAAGACAACTAGGAAGAGTCTGGGGCCCCACATGCTTCAGAAGAGCCTGACACCAAGTGATCATGGAAAAAGCTTCCAGTGAAGATGAGCATTTGTGCCCTGACACCAAGGGTGAAACAAGCTGCAAGGCAAGTACCAGCTAGATAACTAGTGTCCCATGAAAAGAGGGGATAAGTCCTTATGAAAGGCATACAAAGAAGATTTAAGTGTGGACATAGGAGATTAGAAAGAGATATAGGACAATAATCTAATCAAGCAAAATGGAAGATGGGACAACATGAAGAAAGGAGGAAGGATATGGAAGGAAAAGTATTAGCCTTTGTTAAGTTAAGAAATCAAGCCAGTTGGAAAATTCATTGGGCTAGTTCATGTTGTATCTATTCTATTACTCCATCCGGTAAGGAAAACAAAGACAGTAGAGAACTACATTCTTTATGCAAGGAAGGGAAAGATAGTACACCAATATATATTAAAAAACAGACCAGTCTGAGAATGGTACTGAGTTTGTCAATATATCAGTTCCTGATAACCTTGATATTGGCACTTTTGTAAAACAATGGGAATAAATGCTTGAATGAAGCAGTTTCAAGATGGTTAGGAGGAAAGAAAAGAGAGTATAATCAATTCTTTCACGGGATTGTGCCATAAAATGGATGAAATAAATGGAGCCATAGTTGAAGAGTGACATAAAGTCCTGAAGATATATTTTGTCAGTGGCATCTAATATTATTAAAAGGGATAAGCATATTTACAGAAAGGGAAGAAAATTTATGGTGGTGATTGTAAGAGTGCTATCCTTGAGCAGAAAGGCGAAGAAGGGATACACTATCCAAGAGAATAAACAGACCATTGGTAGGAGCAGAGGCAATTCTTTCAGGCTAATGGGAGTAAAGGGAGAGTGTTTGGGTGCAGAGGCACACATATTGATTGATTTGGTGTATGCAAGGAGAACATTCCCTCCAGTTCATGACTAAGCTCTCAGTATCTATCAACATGCTTGGCACACAGTAGGTATTCAAAAAGCATATTGGATGAAGCTATAAATTAAAGGAAGGAGTAAATCTGCTTCTGGAGATGTCCTAAAAATAATGCTTTGTTGGGGCTCTCCTTGCAATTGAGCTTAAAACTGCACTATAAAATTAGAAAAAGTAAGAGGAAAAGAGAGAAGCTTTTCAAATAAGCTTTAAAGATTTACTCTATAACCTCTACCCCTTGCCTTTCCTTCTAAAACAAAGATGTGGATACAGAGGTTTGGGATGTTGTACTTTTATTATAGAAGTAATTGGATATTTGTGACTCCTCTTACCCTCTCATAATATCTGTTGGATATAACTCTTGGCTTTCTCATCTTGGCTACATTCCCAGAACTGTATGTAAAGTGTTTTCCTGAAATATTGAAAAGGAACCTACATTTTAAGTTCATCATCTCTCTGCCTTAAAAGTGGCTTCTTTTCCTGTTGAGATTGCATTTTGTGTGGGCTCTTCTCTTTCTTTATTATTAAAGCTAAAACTTGGACACTGCAAAATCATACAAGTCAGGCATGTTGTGTTGAATAGTAGATACACAGAAAGACATATAAAAGAAAATGAAGATGACCGGAATGCATTCTTAATGGGAATTAATGGAAGAAGAAATGATCCAATGTTCACTGACACTACCAGGTAAAGGCTATTATGTATGTTATCTATTGTAGTCATTACACAAAAGAAACGTGGAAAGTAGTTATTATATATCTGTTACCAGGAATGGAACAAAATGTTGAAGTTTTTTTCAAAAAAAACACATTTTCTGCTGTTTCACTATTCTGTACTAGATATATTACTATGTACTTCATATGCATTATTGTCTTCAATTTTAGAATAATCATGAAAAGTATATATTTTTACTCTATCTTAGGAGATGTCAACATTGAGCATAAAGAAGTTTAATAATTTCCTGAGATTATCATGGGTAACTGGGAGTCAATTCTAGTTGTCGGGGTTATTGCAGACATATCCTCCTGACACACTATGTTGTTTCTCAAAGGAAGCAGAGCTGCCAGAAAATTGATCAAAACATAATTATTGAGAAATTTTGATGAGTAGCATCAATTATCCAACAGTTTTACTGATTATACCTACTAAGTCACAGTTAGATGTATTTATGTTCCTTCAAAAATGAAGAGAAAGTTACCTTTCATTTCCTAATTTCTCTCAAAATATTCACTTGAGCATTAGCAAAACTAAACTAGTGTTGTTAAGAGGTTCTTAAAATTCAACCCTGGATGGAAAAGATTTTGGTGGTGATCTTTCTGATACCTTAACAAGTAGGCAGCTAGAATATAAAAGAATGCAATTAAAGGAAACTTTAGAGATCATGTAAAAGTATATCTATGTATGCAAATACATGTACTTTTTTAAAGAGTTATTTATTCACAGGCAACCTGAAAGCCACAGTAATTAAGAACAGTGTTGTTAAAATCCACCCTGCCCTCACCAAATGGTGAACGTAAGACTTGCACAGACTGCTTAGCCTAACTAAGCCTTATGGTCTTCACCAGAGAGAAAAAAACGGCTCTATTACCGACCTCACAGAATTACTAAGAACAGCATTGAAATAATCCAGTTAGCAAAGTGACTAACATAGAAAATGTGCTCAATAAATTGTTGCTGTCTCAAATGCCATTTGGAAATAGAGAGAGTAAGGAGCTAATGGTCACTTTAGAACCTGTGACAAGCATGAAGATTGACCTCAAATAGAGTGCTGGTTTTTAAAAAGGTTCTAATGATTAAGCCTGATGCAGATAAATCACAGTATAGGCTGCATGATTAAATTGCACCTCCTATTTAATTGCATTTCAGGTGCCAGGTACTTGTTACAATTCCTATCTCTGTCTAAAGAAAAGGTTTGTGTTCTATAAACTTAACAAAGTGGAAAGGAGATGAAGATGTTTAAATATAGCCAAGACCTTAGTAAATGTGAACAAGGTCAATGTACTCTCCCAAGAGCATAACTATATATATATATAGATATATATATAGATATATATACACACACACACGCGCACACACATACACACTATATATACATATATAACTATATATACACACACATATATTTTACGTGTGTTGTATATGTGTATATATGTATATCTATGTATGTATAGCATATATATATTTTATAAGAAAATATATATACACATAAACACATAGATACACAGACACACATATATATAAATTTTTTGGGACCAACAATTTTCTACAATTATTTGACAAGTCAGACAATTTAAAAGAAAGAACTGATAAAATTTTAAACCAAATTCAGTTCTAGTTTCCCTAATAAGTCCACAGGAATCCTAGCCAACTCCTTAGGTCCTACGCAGCTACCACCACTATTCATTTAGGAGAAGAATCCATGACAACACTTAGAAATGGAATTTTCTCTTTCCAAATATCATATTGCTGCTGTACACTTTTTGCTGAGAACAGAACGTTGGGAAAAATGTCTTTATTCTCTCAGAGTTTTATCTCCAGCATCATAGAATCTCCACAAATGCAAATTCTGTCCAGTTTTTCTTGTTTCTATTCAATGTCACCTCCTTCATATAATTTTCCTTGATGTCTCACTCAGATGTAAACTGATCATGCTTTTCTAAATTCATAGAGCATTTCATTTTCATCCTATTTGCCTCTCCCTCATTCTCCCTTCTCTCTCTTCTGCTTTTATTTTTATCTATCTATCTTATTTCTACACGTCACTTCAGCTGCAGAAGTTCCTAAAAGACAGAGACTATCTTTTTTATGTACCTTATTTCTACACAAATCTTAACAGGAATTCTTAGACAAGTATAAATCCTTCTCTACACTTATGTTAACTATTCAATAATGTGTCTATAGACAGTGACAGAACAATTGATTATGTTGTATTGAATACTTTCCCTTGCCACAGTTGCTGATAAAGACCTACTGGATATTTTCTTATTCAGTGCTCAAAACTACCTTAAGTAGATCCTAAGATGACTTATATTTCTTACGTTAGGAGGCTGAAGCTTAGCGAAAGGTGAGTCATGGGCCTCTGATCCCACAGTGGCAGTAGTATCTTACTTGGTCTCTCTTAGCTCATGTACTTGACCACTATGCTAAACACAAGTACAAACAATCGATATTCACTCTAAAAACAGGTAAAATCCAGAACCTATGTTTTGTTTTGCATTTCTCAATTCTGAGGTTAGGCAAATGATCATCTTTCAGAAGACCAAGAATTTCTTTATATAAAAAGAGTAGACAGTGACTACTACTTTTATTTCTTTATCCTTTGAAGAATCCAGTGATTCATAATACATTGTGGTTACTACAGAGAGTATTCATGTTTATTTTTAGAGGCTTGTAAACTGCCAGCTACTTAGACTTAATGAGTTATTAAGGCCTTGGCCTTGTTTTGAAGTGAAGGAAGAATTTTTGACATCTCCTTTGGGTAATCAGACCAGTGACTCTAGCAATTAGCCTTCATTTTCTGTTATGAATACTGTATGATATACTTGAAGTCTGCTGTGAGAGTGGATATTATATATCCTCAAAACACACACAAGGGGTGGTGACCATGTGTGGTGATAGATAGGCTAACTAGCCTGATTCTGATGATCGTTTTTACAGTGTCTATGTGTATCAAATTATGTTACACACCTTAAATCTATGCATTTTTTCAATTACACTTTAATAAAGCTGGAAAAAATAAGCTACAATTTGTTTGACTCCAAAAAGAGGTGAAAGTAATGCTTTTCTACTTAAGAATCACAGTCTTATACTTGATTCATATTAATATGTGTCATTCTTTACTGGTAATTATAGAATAAAATATTGATCCATATCAGGGTGGGGGAATACAAAAGAGTATTAAAATGAAGGCTTGGTTATCTCAGAGAAATGCAAATAAAAACGACAATGAGATACCATTTCACACTAGTAAAAATCGCCTATATTGAAAAGACTGGAAATAGCTGGTGTTGGAGGGGTATGAATAAAAAACAACCCTCATACACCGTTGGTAGGAATGTAAATTGGTGCAACTTCTTTGAAAAACTGTATGGATATTCCTCAAACAATAAGGATGGATGTACCATTTGCTCTAGCAATCCTACTACTAAGCATACACCCAGAGGATAAAAATCTCTAATCAGGAAAAGCATCTGCACCCCTGTGTTCATAACAGCACAATTCACCGTAACTAAGAAATGGAAACAACCTAAATGCCCATAAACAGATGACTGGATAAAGAAGCTATGGCACATATACTCAGTGAAATTCTATGCCATTATTTCAAAAAATGAAATTTTGCCATTAGCTACAATCTGGATGGAACTGGAGGGGATGCTTTTGAGTGAAATAAGTCAGAAAGAAAATAGAAAAATACATGTTGGTTTCACTCATATGTGGAATATAATGAAATGAAACTAATGAACATACAAATTCCAATGAAAATATGATGACTTAGAACTAGTTACAGGGAGGAAAGGGGATGAAGAAATGTGGAAAAAAGTTGGTGGTAAGGGACACTGGAACCCTGGTGGTGGTGTCGTGGTAAATACAGACTGAGATGCAATTTCAATAGATAAAGGAATTTAGCATTGTGAACTAAAGAAGTAATAAATATTACTATACAATATATTAAAAGAAGAAGCACTGACTTTCAGAGAACTTAGCTTTCACTTTCCATGCAAATATTCCACAACTTAAAATTCCATACACAATTTAAAGCTTGGACAGAGCCTTGGTTGGCAAAAAGGAAACATGGCCTGTCTGGTGAGTATATTCTTCTAACCTCCTGTCCAAGAAAAGTACACTCTGAATTATTTTCTCATATTGGCATCTCCAGAGGGAATTTGATGAGGCAATACCATAGTTTCCGAAAATATAGATTAAATGCAGAAAAGAGAATTCCTATTAATACTGGCTAAGTTTGCATTACCATAAAAATCAGGATTCTGATTCTACAGGAAATACGTGAAAAGCTTCACATAGAAATTTGATGAGCATGTAGAAAGGAAATTAAAAGAGTGAAGGTTATTCTTGAGAGTATAAAATATACATGATAATCTCCACAAAGGGATACATAAAGGATTAAAAATACCAAAAAATTCAACATCTGAGCCCTTGTATTCTCTAAAGAGCTTTAACTCCCTTCAAGTTAAACTTACAAAATGAAACCAATAAATCTTCATCAAGAATGACAATGAAGGAGAAAGCAAAGAAATCAGAAGTGTATAAACATTTATATAAATGGTCAAATATTCTGTAAACATTACCTGGGGCTGAATGTGGGGTTTTAAATTAAACTATTTGACTTCTAATCCAAACTCAGCACATCCTAATTGTACCCTTTAATGTGATGTAACTTCAGTCAGTTTCTGAAGAGAGTAATGGGTTCATAGTCCTTGGCATATCTAAATAAGTATTTCAAATGTTAGCTACAATTAATGTTATTGTCTACTTTTAAATGATTAGAAAAACTACACTTTACTAGTAGAAAAGTAAAACCTTGTATGGAAAGTGAAGTAGTGCAGATATTGCTAGTAAAACTCATAATATGATACCATATTCATTTTAAGGCAAGTCAAGCAGTTATATAGAGAAGGGGAAAGGTGTCTATGTTTTTAGCTTTTGTTTCAGCATTCTTTTCATCTTTTTAGAGACCATGAACATATCTAAAGAAGGTGCCCTTTCTTTATAACAATTTTCACTATGCATTAGTGACAAGATGGCCACCATAAAGGCCTGAAAAGGGTACAATAACAGAATTCCAGTCCAGAAACAATTGTGTTTAAGATGTGTTGACTAAAACGCTTAGAGCACATCAGTTCTAGCTTAAATGTACAAGGACAGCTCATTGTTTATTATTAGAGATATTCTATAAGGCCCTTTTCCATTGCAAAAAACCACAAATCCTTCTCACATTACCTTAGAAAAAGAAGTGGTTTATGGAAAGGAAAAAAATAATTAAAAAAAAAATCTAACTCCAGGAATATAGGCACTGGGCAGCTTGAGAGCCCAAAGTTTCCTTCTCTTTTTCTTTCCTCTCTGTTTTTATTCTCTGCCTCTCTTCTTTCTCTTTCCCTCACTCACTCTTGAATAATCTATTGTTAAGAGCATTGAGTTATTCAGCCCATTTCCTACTCAAGAAGGTGGCTAGTGGGGAGAGTATCTAAGACTTTGATTGAGCAAGACATCCCGAGGCATTCCATCTCTTGCCTGATAAGCACTCATGTCCTCATAGATAAATCAAAAGTAACCTCTGTACAGCATTATTTATTCATCATATAGAACTACCATCAAACAAATTTAAAAAAATATCACTTCCAAATAATGTGAAGACTATAGGAATTTTTTAATTTTACTTATTCCAATTTATAACTTCTTCAGACATCCTGACAAAATAGTTGTGTGAGGTTGTTATTTGATTCTAACTCAAAACAAAGAAACCTGGCATTTTTATTAACAGGAACAGTTTGCCTCAGTATATGTGGCATTTTTTAAAAGTTAAAAAAAACATATATTGAAGCATGCCTGGGACTAAAATATACCCAATCCAGATATTACCCAGAGAAGCTAAAGTATGAAAAATTACTAATCAAATTCCAAAATTCATACAACAATGCTTTTCTTTCGAGGGTAAGGGTGAGGGAGCAAAAGGTTTCTAAGAAGTGGAAGTGTTGATATGGGTTGTACAAATCTGTGTTTCATCTGAAGATGAAAAGGGGAAAGAAATCATATTTGAGAAAGCTATGAAGCTGCCTGAGAGAGAATGTTGTTAGAGCGCTGTGTAATTGATGAAAATGTTTCTTGGATAAGTCTGTTCAAATGTGATTGGTACACCATAACTAGACAAGCAGAAAAAAATAAGCCATCATTTCCAGAAAGATGGGTGGACATTTTCCAATCATTTTCTGATCTTAAACTCAGCCTCCACATAGTATCAGAATTTTTAGTTGATTTTTTTTTTCCTGAAATATCACTTGTGGCAATATATATGGGGATTGCCAATTACCTTTTATTTTCCTCAAGTGTTTAATACAGAAATCCAGAAACAGAAAGATTTTCTAAATTTACTAGTTGGTCATAGACTCTAAATGTGTGATTAGAATATGCAAATAGAATAGTTAATTCCATTCATTCAGAAAATAATGACTATGCCAAACACTGTGGTAAATATTTAGGAGATGTGATAGAGAATATGACTATCATGAAATTTCTGTTAAAGAACAGTTATGGTAAATGCTAATGAGTCCTATACCAAATAGGAAAAATCAGAGTGCTATGGTCGATGATATCAAAAAACAGCTGTCTCTTCTGCCAAACTCATGAAAAATTACATAACATTCCCTGTAATGATTAATAGTGACTAGGTGGATTAATTTAGACTAATGATATGGAGTGGAGATTCTGTGAATCACTTCTGAATAAATATTTTAGGATCCAGGACATAATTTTCCTTTCCATGATGTGTGTCATCATTCCCAAGGGTGTCTGATTTGGAAACCTGGTCCTGAAGTGAAGACAATTTAGAACATGGTCATCACGCTAAATATGTAGCATGAACAAGAAATAAGCTTTCAATATATTTAACTTCTGATATCTGGGGTTCATTTCTGTAGTATAACCTAAACATTTGGGTGCTAGATAGGACCAGTAAAAAGGTATACTCAGGAACAATTAATGTTTCCTTGTATATTACATATATACATGCACAAGTTATTTCCATAATTACCTAGCACATACTCATTTTAAAATTATGAAGACATAGTATTTTACATAAAGCCTTTACCCTGTAAATTGGTTTAAGTTGGATTAAGTCAAAAGTAGAACTGTAGCCCTAGATATTCACCTTCATTGTTCTGGTATGCCTATTCACCAGAACTAAACAAATCTAGGTCTGCAGCACTACACAATTGAGGAAACTTACATATGTTTCTTTCTTTCAGTGGATATCAGATCTTTCATCAGTTAAACTGGAAAGATAATTTATGACAATATATATCAAATTTTTTTTTCGAACCAGGTAATCACAAATGTTATTTTCTCCCAGAATCACTATTCTCTGCTTCTTTTACACATTCCAATGCTGAGAAACTCTAAACTAGAGGTGAAAATCAATACATTATTTTACTTTTTCAAATTTGGAACACCAGACTACTTGAAAAATAGAACACATAATCACTTCTCATAAAAATAACATATAGCAAATACTTTTCCTCTTAAGTTATAATTGATATAACATTAATAAAGTGAAATACTGTATTAAAAATTGACTTTAAAAATACTTTCAGATTTTTCCAGGGTGACATTGCCAAGTGTCTGGCCTAAAAATCTTTAACTTCATTTTGTCTCTCTTTTGTCAATTTTATCATCTTCTGAGTGGTCAAAATTGCCAACTGCAGACCTAGGTCAAACTTAACTATGTTTACAGTAGACAGTTTGAAATTAATAGGAATTTTGCATGAGTATTTCTAATGAGTTTGGGAGTTAATGATTCAATGATATATTTATGTTTTCAAGTACTCCAGGTGCTGAAAATACTCTGCTAAGAGCTACTTCAATTCTTCCTACTCTTAATAAAGTTAAACTCTGCTTGTCTCCCATGAAATGATTTATAAGAAATTTCCCATTATCCTTGCTGGTAAGAATTCTTCCCACTTCACACTTTCTGCATCTTCAAATAGATATTCATCTCAACAGGGAAAAAAAAAATTCTTTTAATGATCATAGTGCTGTGATTTACAGCTGTTAGCTGAGAGATGATGAATCCAAAGAAACCTGATGAAGTCTAGGCCAACAATCATTGGTAAGAAATATCTAACCAAAGCAAAATGCTTTGGAATTGTGTTTCACCTTTGACTGACTCAGACATAATGTTACCGATAAAGCCAACTGAGAAAAAAATAGGTGAATTTTGTAAACTCTTTACATAAACCTCTGCTATTGAATGATAAAAACAAAAAAAAGCTCAAAAATAACTGTTAGCATCTCTCTGTGAATGTCTATCTGAGAGGAATCAGGAAGTCCTTGGCAAAATTTGTTCAGTGAATGCAACTGAAACCCATTTTGAAGTGTGCTGATCAGCTTGTGTGTTAAATATTTAAGGAGAGATAACATTTCAGTTTTTCTCACCCCGAATCTGCAGGCTCAGGCTGTTCACGTGTAATTTGGATGAGCACAAGATTAGCAGCCATACTGCTCTGATTCATGTGATTTTAATGGAACCCTTGGGGATTGACTCAGTGCAGCTGACGGGTTCTTGCTATATTAAATTGTCCCTGATCTGATTGGCTACATCATAATATAGACTATTTGTCACAGCATGAATCTACATTTGGTTCTCTGTGAGTTCAGTCAAGTTAGCTATTTCCTTAAAGATTTGATTCCTAATTTCAAAATCTGAGTATATGATCACCACTAGCAGGTCTTTGGGATTCAAATATGGAAATAGAGATTATCAACAAGGACACATTACTTCACCATTAAAATAATGACTATAGGTTGTGAAATTTTAATTTAAAGTTTTTAAGTCCTCTGATGCATTTTCCAATTCGGCTTCTGGCGTAGTAAGTGTGTATGCAAGTGTGTACGTGTGTGTGTGTGTGTGTACACACTGACCTGGCTTACATTTAGTGTAATAGCCTCATTTACAGGAGAGCATCAGTGTTTCATTTCATCACTTTCCATGTGACCCAATGCTAAAGATACACAGTATAAGAGCTGGAGTAATTATAGCCTTCCAAATCCTAGACTCTCAAACCTTCTCATTTCACAAGGCACCATTAGTTTACTTTCTCCAAGCTGATTCCAGCATTTTGGCAGATGTTTTATGAATGTTGTGAATGGGTACAAAATGGAGAAATATCCTAATATTGAGAGTAGTAAATATCGTTGTCATGAGCCTAAGGCTTCTCTATATACATTAGAAGAAAGTACTCTCTAAAGAGAATGGTTAGGAGTTAAAAGAGAATAAATCACTATTGTAATAATCATAAAAAAGAAATTGCATGCCAGTATTAGATATTCTCTGGGTAACCAGGTGCTAATAATTTTACTATATTAATGAAGACTTAAAGTCATATTGGTCTACTCATTTAAATGGTATTTGCTTCAGCATTAGGAAGACTTGATGTCTTCCTTTTTAACTCAAGTTATTAACTTGACCCTGTTATGGAGAGATTGCAATACTTAATTTAAGGGTAATTCACAATGGCATCTATAACATTAGATACAAATGGGACATTATCTAAGGATGAAGTGGAGGACATTCATGCATTTTTAAACTCTATTATGACTGACAAAGGATTATTTCTGTGGTACAGATAGCAGATATTTACACCCTGCCTTGTCTCTGATCCTCCTTAGAGCACAAACTTCAGAACACGAAGACCATGCAGAAAAAAGAAGATGAAGACATCTGATTCGTTTCACATTAAGTTCAAAGGTCTAAAGCATTGTTTTTTCATCAGTGTTAAAAAATCAATTCCTACAGAAGTTGATATACTAACATTTTACTGAATTTTTTAAGATCATCTAAAGCCTTTCAACACAATATTTACCACAATCCCAAAAGATTATTTAAAACATTCTGTTTTAGATTTGAGTAAACTTTATTTTGATTTTATAATAAAAAAACCCTCTAAATAAACAAAAGATCAATAAGGATAAGATCACTGAATCACACAGTCCTGAGTGGTGATTCGGTATCTCCAAATCAAAGCAAATATGGGCACTGCCAGTCAGTAAAAGAGTTCCAAAGACAGCTCTCATGGTTTAATTATCTCTATGGTAGAGAAGGAGGGGGCACCTGCTATTTCTTTATCTGTTTTTGACCCTTTTACATCACTATCATAATGTGGGTAAGAATGAACTCTACCTTGAAAATATCCCAGCCCTGGCTACAGACTCAAATCATATGGGTTGCTTTACACACACACACACACACACACACACACACACACACACACACTGATGTTTGACCTCCATCCTAGGCCAACAAAATCAGAACTTCTGTGGGATAGTTGAGGTTTTAGTCTCCTCAAGTAACTCTAAAGTTCAGCTAAAGTTGAAAACCTTAACCTGCTTATTTGTTTTAAGAAGCAAGAAAAATCACTCCAGACCAAAAGTATTCTACTAACTTGATGTAATACCTGATATTCCATTATTAAAACAATCTGTATATGTCTTCTACCAGCTGTATTGTCCAATAAATACAGTAGCCACTAACTACATGGACTATAGTATGCTTGAAATGTTGCTAGTTCAAACTGAGATGTACTATAAAAGTAAAATACCAGATTTCAAAGACATATAAGGAAATAAAATACAAAAATGATACCATCATAATTTCAATGTTAATTGCATGCTGAAATAATATTTTGAATATACATTAAATAAAAAACATTAAATCAATTTCACTTTTTTGCTTTTACTATAGAAAATATAAATTTTTCCTATGTGAATGTATTTTTATATTTTTTAAATTACTTTTAGAAACATTTGTTAAATTTAGTTGTTCATCTTGGCTGTTCCTCCTGGCCCCAGTTCTTGAACCTGGGTCCTTGGGACATATATGGACTACATCTGATGGCCTTACCCACTAAACCACCAAGGTATGCCACCTTTTTATATTTTTATTGAAAAATTGATAAGCTAGAGACATGATTTTGATGTGCTAAAGATTTTAGATTGGGAAATTTGTACTGGCTTGTTTATAGATAAGTCTATTTAAAACTATTAGTTTCATTATCACAGTGGCAGAGCAAGAGGCTTTGAGAATCTGGAAAATCTGATGGTAAATGTTGCTACTGAGGCTAAGACTAAAACTATACAGATTATGGAACATTTCTTTCATTTGGATGAGGGTTGCTGTATCGAGCAAAGTAGTCAGTCACAGGAATTAGATTAACTCTGCTTCACAGCTAGAAACTATTCTTTACTTTTTTTTCCCCTTCTGTTAGTGATAAGCAATGTTTTCATTTTAAGTTATAATATTAGAAACACTATGAATATCTTAATTCTGCTGATTTGAGCTTATAGTTCAGTCATTTTCACACTGCCCATGTGATCTTGGGAGGGTAGCTTCACCTTTCTGATCCCATGGTTTTTTTTTGTTTTTATCTCTAAAATAGAGGTAATACAGATGCCTGGGTTAACGAAATGTTCTATAAAATAAAACCCAATCTGGTGATTGCCACAGAGCTGTGTTCAATGACTGTCATTCTTTCTTTCCCTTTTCACATGAAGAGCACCTATTCACCATTTGTACTCAAATTAAAAGTCCTGTTTTCTGTGTGAAGCCAAAGTGATTTTCCAAAGAAATCATCCACATTTGATTTTAATTATTTGATGATATCTGTTTTTCCCATCTAGACTATCATGAACTTCCTGGGGTCAGAAGTTCTAATTTTAATTTATTCTAATTCTTTGTAGCTCTGGTGTCTAGCACAGAATATAGAACATAGAATACAGCCAGTGTTCAAGATTTGCTGGATGGATGGGGAGGTGGGAGTATGGGGTTTATGATTCCAGCCTTGAAATCTACTGGATTTGGAGTACAATGGAAAAAAAGTTAAATTATCCAGTAAATTACAGTATATCAGTAAGGTAAAAGATGAATATAAAACCTATGTTTTGTTTCATTTTTTTATGATTGCTCACCTGGGTTTGACTAGTCATCTGGTGAACAGTTTCTCAGGGACAGGGTGATCATTGCTGGAGGAATCCCTAGCAAATACTCAGCACTGCATCACTCTCTATCCTCCCATAAAATATGCAGTCTGAGGAACCATTACTCCCACTGTCTTTTTATATATTTTTATTGTAATTATTTTACACATTAATTTCCTACATATAGGTTCCCTATTTCTTAGACATATTTCAACACACCATGCCCTCCACCAAATCACCAAGCATTCTTCCCCATCGTCCAGTACCCCCACTGTCTTTTAAGCCTTGTCTCCCTCTGCTAACATAGGCTCCTCTCTCTGCTATACTCATCCTCAAGATTTTCCCTAGCAACACTATTCACTTTCTCCTTGTATGCAGTTGGTCCTGTAAATGTTCCAATGGAAGTTTCTCCTTGTCCTATTCTACTTCTCTATCCCTACCTCCAACCTGAACATTGGTAAATCCTATTTAAGATATAGCCTAAAGTCTGCTTCTTCCGTCTTCCCAAATGATACCAATATAATCTTTAAAAGTTTCTATCCTCATGCAACACACTGTTTGCAATTCCAAATGGCAATCATAAGTCTTTTTGATTCATCAGTTATTTGTTCTTGTGAAGTCCTCTAGAACATAAGATCCTAGAGAGAAGGCACTACTTTCCGGTGATGGCCTGCACTTCATTCTCATTAAGAATATTGCAGGAGGACTAAAGTGAATCCCCAGGATAAAACATTCAAGCCAATAGATAGCACAGCTTTCTAAAAGTCTTAACTCTATATATTTAAAAAAATCAGTTCTGACTCTATTTGTAGATAGCATGTGAGTCTAATAGCTCATAACCTATGACTCTTCCTAAACACAGAATTCTAAGTTCCCTTTGAATAAAAAGAATGTGACCTGAACATTATATATCTTGTATGCATTGACCATCACTGAACATGCATGAAGAAGAAGCATGTGGAGCAAGCCTATTGTTAGCAGGAGCAGGATCTGATGATATCAAAATGTACAGTCTCAATGAGAGTTCAAAATCACTATTGTAGAATCAAATAATTACAATGATGACAATTTAGATCAATAGATGTAGGATTTTAAGTTTGACTATACCTTTGACTCCTGATTAGGATTACATAGGAGTGCCTGGCCAGACAGAGAAGTCTTGGATAAAAGCAATTAAAAAAAATCTATGTCCTCAATAATAATTTTACTTTATTCAAAATTTATCAAATTTTTATTTTGTTCAGAATTGATATATAGAGAAATGAACTATTTCAATTAAAGATTGAATCTCTAGGTTTCTAATATCAGGGATGTAGCATAAGCTTGCCAACATAATATTTGTATACTTATTTGTCTTTTCTTTCAGTAACTAGTAACTCCTAATTAGATAGCATTAGGTCACTCTCACTCAGGATAGAACTATATCCTCAAAATTAAAAAATTTTTTTCTAGGTAGATAGCATTATACCACACATTATCCAGTTACAAAATATCATCTCTTGCAATTATCAGTTCACACTCGCAAATATGCTGTAAATTTGGTGATGCAGCCTCTAATAGCCAGAGGTAGAAATATTAATTAATTGGCAACAGTTATTATTCTGATTTATCTCAGTGATGTTTTCTTGTTACTTGTTATCCAGGACTGCTGCCTAACTGGTCAGAAACTCCATTTGGGTCCTAGACAGCTGTCAAAGATAATTCAAATTTAAAACCCTAAACCAAACCTATTGTCTGAAGGGTGATCAATATAACAATTGAATTTGAGCATCTATTGAAATTATTCATCAACTTTCCCAGTTCTTTGGCCTAATTACTAAGGAATCTTGGTGTGTTGCTAGGCTTAGCATTTACCTTTTATGATGGCTGTGAGGATTAAATGAGATAATTGTTAAGACAAAGAAGAATCCTTGATGTTCAATTACTTTTTGATACTATGTCACAAAGCAGAGGAAGAATAAGTCAAAAGTAAAATGAGGCCAGTCTATAATATGTCCCCTCTAAGAGATTGTCACATAAACCTCAAAGTAAAAACGGTGCAGAAGCATGAAATGGATTTTTCAGAGCCAATTCTGGATCTGAATCCCATAACATATTTTACAGGCTACAATTTAACAGACTGCGTCACTGCTCTGAGCCTCCATTTCCTTCTCTGTAAAAAGGAACTAAAATAAATGTTCCAGAGGTTGTGATGATTCACAGAAATTGTATATGTTAAGTTCTAAAATTTAACAAATAAGAAATTGAAAAGGGTTAAATTTGTGTGACACTTAAATGTAGGTTGACCTGTGATAATTGTTGATATTAAAGATGCTATTTACTCATTCATTCTCCTTTGAACATAAATGAAAAGAAGAAGCCTTCAAACCACCAATTTTAAAACAATCCCCAGGCTGAGCTCCCTTGTTATCTCTGTTTGTGCCAGGACTGTATTTACCTGTTGAATAGCTAGGACATCAATGACCAGGCAGAATGCTTTGAAAAGCTGATTGTACCCTGTGCAGTTGTGAGGAAGAGGCTGAGTGGGCTGATGGGTGCCCAGGATGTTACTCAGTTCACTGTTGACTGGATCCAGACTTTAAAGACATCATGTCTCAGAGCTTCCCTCTGACCAAGTTTTTGAAATATCTTTTCTAAAACACACAAATTCCTCCTGGTCTCCCTGGGGCTCTTTGATATCTCTAAAGGCTTTTTATCTTGCTCTACCCCTTTAGATAATTCCAAAGATATGATTTACTTTAAATCTCGCCAATCTGTTAAACCTCAAACATTGGACAAATTAAGTATTCAGTAAATATTTGTTGAATAAATTGTTTAAAATATATTGTTATAATGAAGTATATTTGGAAACAATGGAAAATACATAACAAGAGATACTAAAATGCCCATACTCTCTGATCCTCTCATTTATTCCTATGAAATAATTTAGTAGAAAAATAAAACTCTATATGACGATGTTCAGTGTTGGGCAGTATTATCTAAAAAGTGTAAATAGGTAACAAAACAGAATTATTCAAGTAGATTTTAATATCATAGTGATATTCTATCTACCCTAAAGGGAATAATTAAAAGTACATTATTGTAATAATTTACAAAACATTTGATAACAGCTTACAAAATTCAATTATGCTGTGTTAATAGCTACATAAAATACACACAACCATGTACAGCTACTGTAAAAGAATAAAGAAAAGTTGTTGATTTAGGATGGTGAAATTGTGAGCATTTTCCTTGATGAAAATCTTTATTATTTTACTTTTTACATGTATAAAGAGTGAAAGAAGAACTTTATTATTATACCTGTTATATAAAACATTAAATACCAAAAATGGGTCATCATATATATCAAAGACTTACTATAGAATTCATCATATTTTGTGATGGTGACATAGCTCATTGTGTTCTTTCCTCACTCGTGTATAAGGTTTGAGAGGCCCTGTGCAGGCAGGGAGTATGTATGCCTTATTTAGTGCTTATCTCCTGCATTTTTACAATGACATTTCCATTGTAAGTAACATACAATGTGTTTATTTAATAAAGAGGAGGGTATTCTGTCAAAACACGTCATTTCCATATATAATTGGCTATTATTTGAAAATCTACTGCAAATTCATCTTTTTAATTTCAAGGGAAAAACAGCCTTAAACTGTTAACTATTATTTACTGTAGTATTTTGCTAAGAGCTGACTTTGATAAGGCAAATTAGTGTTCTTAAGTGTAATGAGAATTAGGAAAACACTAACTTTAGTAGAAGGAATACCAAAGAATGGATTTCCCTACTTTACAATGTTGTGTAGATCTAGTTCCTTTGATTTGAATTGTTCTATTAGTAACCCAGTTCAAAAAAACCAGTGCAATAAACCAGTACTCGAATCAATAAATAAGGAATCCAAATTACTCAAATATGAATTGTTCATAGTTTGTGGCATGCTTATAAATGAAAAAATTCAGTTAATATTGAATATTTTAGAAAAGAGCTTTCTATTGGAGAGCCAACACAAAGTGACTATCTTTCAGATCTTTAATATCATATATTTTAACTTTGAAGACTTTTGAAACCTAGAAAGGACATCAGAGATAAATACTCTGATTTTTAAAATGAAACAAGTCAAGGAATATATCCAAAACACAAATATTCAACTCAACTTTGAATCAACAACACTTTCGCACAAACCAGTGACTTTCTGAATATCTCAGAAACATTGTAAAATTCAGTTTAAGGACCTCAAAACAGATCACCCAAGACCCTCAGAATTGGTTTCTTGTACACACCCTGCTCTGACAGAATTATTTTGAGTTGCAGGAATGGCCACCCAGGGCTGAAGGAGAAGCACCACCTACCTTTCTCGCAACCCTTCTGCGCTTTCCTGAACCAAAGAAACAAAGGATATAAATCTTAGCCTGCCCCAGTTACCTCATAATTTACAACCATGAAAATTCTCCATCTGTGTGTAAATAAATTTGGACTTTTCCTTTACTAATCCTGCATGATTTTAATTTGTATGTTCATCCAGCCTGTAAAGAACCTCATGGGGGTGAGGGAATTTTTCCTTCACTCCGACAGGGTAAAAGAAAATTAAAAGCTGATTTAAAACTGGAAACGTAATTTCAATAGTATCACATCTCTTAAAACCTCTGTTTCTGGGAAGATAAAATAAAACTAATTTCTAGGTGATTTTTCCAGCAGTGAGCTTTGAAATTCATTCTTCTAATATACAAATTCTTTGATTTCTAGTGGTCACTGTTTGATTGAAAACAGTACATATTGTGTAATTTACAAACTAAAGACATAGCTAACTCTCTTCAAAAGATTACTTTGAAGATGTTTACTTAGAATCATTTCTGATGTTCAAAGAAATAAATAATCACATGGAACTTGGGTACATATTTCTCTATCAATAGGGTAATTGCCACAAGCAATTATAGAGCATACATTTAATGTAATACTGCCTTTGGAATTTTCAGACAGTTAAATTAGTTTCCCTTGTCAGTTGCAAAGGTGCGAGGTAAAGGGACATTTAAGACCTATTAAACTTAATGACCCTTCCATCTTGTTAAAGAAAATTAAAGGACAACTTCCTCAATGAGACTTCCACATTTAAAATGATGAAGGATCACTGAAGATAAATGATTAGCAGAAAGGATGGTGCACAAAAGGAAAATCTGAATTCTTGGAGCTATGTCTATAAATGATTTTTCAGATTATTTGCATAGGTCATAACAAACAATGTTGAACATTCTAACTGGCTTTAAATAAAAGTATAGATTTGATATTTAAAAGCTTGATTTGGAAATAATTTTAAGTGTTAATTCCAAAATTAGTAAATTCAATGAGATTTAAAATTTGATAAGAGCTAAAATTTGATGTTATTTTATATTTTATAATTTGCTATGTTTTCAACAGAAGAATGTTATATACATATAAAATTAAACAAAAATATGGCTGCCTCCTCTGTTTTTAATCCATGTTGCTTTTTTTAATTTACAATGTTAAAATTTGCTCTTTAATTTCTAGTTTGGTGTTGCTAGTCCAATGTTTCTTAAAAAATATCATTGATAGGAATTTACAAAAAATTTCAGTTAAGAATATTTTATGTTAATATTAAGTAAGATAGTTTACTGAAGGAACTTATATGACTTTTAACATGCTAATGTTGTGAATCTGCAACCCCCAGTATTGCATAAAGCATTTCCTAAAACTAGTTAATCACAATTTTCCTTTTATGAAACATATTAGAATTTACAGAGACATCGGTAAGAACTGGTTAAATTATAATCATGAAATGACATTTTTCAATATTTATGGTTCTTAGAAATAACAGATAAAATATTAAAAATTATTCATGCACATGCATACTAACACACATGCATATTCAGTATATGTATACACATGTATTCATGTGTGTACACATGTGTTTACCTCAATATGCATTTAGACTTACCCTTTGGTAATGAATTCCATTTCTAGCTGACCACTCTCTAACTTGGTTTAAAGCCTACATCAATATACTCCTCCCATAAATAGTTACATAGAGTATTAGATATGCAAGTAGAGGCATGAAATAATAGCTTTGAGGAAGCCTTAAAGGTAGCTTCTATGTGCTCTTTGGTACTTCTGCATTCTTTCATCCATACTGCTACCTCAAGTCCGGACAGAATATGTATCTGGAACAGGCTGCTATGTCACTTCCTTCCTGCTCATCATTCCACTATCTCTAGGATGTGGTCTTCATCTTTACAGTTCAAAATGACTTCTCTAAGAATTTCTTCCCTCTCTAAACAGAGTCTAGACTTCCAGCAGTCACAAGTCAAGGCAGTTGCATGGACTCCACTGGTTAGTAAATTCTCTCGTCCTGATTTTGGGAATCTTTTATATACAAAGAGGAGAGTCTTGATAACTTAGGTTTGGAATTGAAGCACACTAGAAGACTGGTCTACCAAAAAATTATATCCTTGAGTATCCCACAGCTGCCCTGGATTTTCTGCCTCAACCAGGTAGAGTTGCTTTCTATTACTTATAACCAAAAGAATTCATTTTCATTAATATATGGTGACATTGAAGGAATAACTTAAATAACTGGAAGGTATTTAACAACCACATTTAGAAAAAATGGAGTTTAAGAAATCAGACTCTTAATAATATTACCTAGGTTGTTCTTCTCATCTGATTATTACAGATTGAAGACTACAGTAGGGAACAAGTCAAGATATTAGACCATTTGTAACAACACAATAATTCAAACCTCTTTCAACTCCTATTCCTAATATTTCCAGTAATCCTGGTATCACCTAGTGTTTGGCCATTTCCTCAAAATGGTTAAATAAATATAGCATAGCATAGCACATTGTGCTTATTTTAAGAAATCATCAAAGCCATGACACTGACCAGTCCATGGCAATGGAATTTAGAACCATTTATTAGAAAATAATGATGATTGGACTGTCTGGACTATAGAATGTCTACAAAAGGAAATATAGAAACTAAGAGAAGACAGCAATATGGAAATGAAGAAGAGCTAATTGTCAAGAAGGCCATATCAAATCTCCACCCCTCCACAACATGACAATTCTGGTTCAATTTAAATTAGGACTGAAAGAAGGCATGACCCAATGTTCCAGGAATGCTTTCACAGATTTTCCCAGAAATGTACAGAAATCACAGACCTAAATGTTGAGTCTTCCCTCTCCTTCCTTTGAAAAAAAATATATAATCTATTCCCTACATGAATGAGGGAGTTGAGGCTGACTCTGGAGCATGAGCTCACTTCACCCTCTTTAGCCAAAGAATAAATGCATTTTATCAGTTTCTACTTGTGGTCAGTGGTTTTTATTAGTTGAATGGAAAAAGAATTAAGATAATATTCTAAGATTGGCACCCATAAATAAAAAATGCATTATTCCAAATGCTGTCCTAATTTTTTTTTTAAATGAAATAGAGGTCAGTTTACCTCTTAAAATATTATGTACATTTCAGTCAGACAACATAAGTATCTTTCTCTTGCCAATTAAGTTCTATGTATTTTCTCTGGGCTATTCAAACTTGTCTCTGTGCTATTAATTCCAACAGCTATCCCTATGTATAAAAGGAAAAATAATCCTCCTATCTTTTGAGTTTTTTGCTAAAAATCCAGTTATGAAAGACAGACTTACGAGATAAAACAAACAGAAGTTTATTAACAAGTATGACTCATATTTACATTTGAGATACCCAGAGAGAAAATGAGTAACTCCCCAAGTTGTCTCAGAATTCAGTATTCAAAACATCTTTTTAGGGAACCAGAGGGGACTATGTTTAGTGAAATAAGAAGGTGAAAGACAAATACCAGATGATCTCACTCATGTAGAATATAAAGAAACAAAGCAAAGGAACAGACAAAAGAGAATTCAAAGGAATTGACAATAGAAATTTGGTTACCAAAGGGGAAGGCGGGTTTGGGGGTGGGGTGGAACGCAGGTGGTGGGAGGATCCAATGGACAGTTGCAAAGAACTTATGGTAATTTGTATGTGGGCAGAATATACTGTCATATATTTGATTAATGGTGAACCTGAATATTTGGACTTACTTTCTAAGTCAAAGTTAACTACAATAAAGATTAAATTAAAAAAACGAAAATAAATTTAAAAAAATTATTAGGCTAAACAGAGGGAGGATGTAGACCTCTTAGGTGGATAGTACATGCAGGAAACATGAGTTGGTCCTTAGACTACGAAGTTTTAAAAAAATTTAGCCTAAATGTGGAGTCAATTTGTAGTCTCCTCCATGGTTGATAAAATGACCAGGGAAGGCACCCGTGACGCTGAGTTCCCTCTGGAGAATTTATAGTTAAGCAGATAAGGGGAATTTGAGAAAGTTCTCCCTGAATTTGCTATTTTTCAAGTACCGACAGTTCAAAATACTCAACATTCTAAAGTGACATATTTTGGGGTGGCAAACTGCGCTACCTTTCACCTGTCTTAACCACTCAAAGAGATCTTTGGTTAAATTCCCCTTAATAGACCTGAAACAGCTTAATTTTCACAATGTATTTGTTTTTTCTTTTTTTTTTTTTTTTGGTTTTGGAGAAAAACAGACAGATTGTTACTAGACTGTTAACGATTATTCTCAAGTCCCATAAAAACCTGTCCATTTTTCTTTGAAAGAGACAACTTTCCATACACTTGAAAGAAATGGACTATGTTGCAATTTTTTTTTCTGTGTGAAATTGCTTTTAAAATTTTCTCCCAGATTACAGTTAAGGTAATTCATGAGAAGAAAGAGTAACTAGCTCATCTTTTATGAACTACTTGTCTGTTATTGGGTATCACTGCTGCTAATCATTTCTACCAAAGAAGAGGTTACAGAAAGGCCAAGATTCCTTATTTCCTTTGAAACATCAAACCTATTTGCATCTACTTTTCCCCAAAATGAGAGAATCCCAAACCTCACACTAAATGTAGAGAATGAGAACTAATTTGGCAGTATCTGAAAACTACACAGGATTTTTTTTTTATGCTTTTATCCGATTAAAAAAAAAGTAGAAAAAATTGGACTAATTTCTAGGTCAATTTTATTTAATTTTTTTGCCTATTGCTTATATTAGGAAAATAATGAAATTAGCCCTAGTAAAATAAACACAATCACCTCAATTTTGATCAGTACCTAATCCTATTTCATTTTCATTCTGCGCTAACTCTAGGAGAAAAACAATTGGGGCAATTGCTTGCTCTGGATACCAGGTCTTTAAGGATAGCTCAGTGTTAGGATTTTATCCTGCAAAAAGGAAAACTTGTTTATAGATTCATTCAGTACACTAATCTATCAAAATCACCAAGATAGTTCTATAGTTCTGTGGGGATTCTACTATTGCCCCAGTCTTTTTCCTTAGCAGTTATTTTGGGTTTTGTTTTGTTTTGTTTTTCTCTTTCATTGCTAAACATGTCAGTTTTAATCTGCTTTTAAGCTGATGAAGTCAATTAGGTCATATTGTCCTGAACTGAAACAGATAGGCAAATTTTGAGTGTCCCAAATTTCCTGAACTCCTAAAAAAGAAACTGTTGTCTTTTAGCAGTTCGGAAAATCATTTCTGTCTCCAGCCATTTTTATACTGTTCACATTCTACTAAATGCCGTGCTACAATTAGCTAGCTCTCACAGGTTATTGTTTCTTGTCACAGCTTCCAGCTCGGCTCTCCTGAAACTTCTGACTCATATTAGCCTTTTTCTATTATGCAGTTGTACTTAGAGTTGACTTGGGAAGAACTTAGTTTTGTCTCTTATTTCTGCTTTATTAGATTGTAAGCTCATAGATGAAAATTCTAGACCCCATTTTCCAAGAGTGCTTAGACTCACTGCTCAGTCAATATTTCTTGATTGGACAATGCCAAGAAATTGATTTTGTCTTTTGTCATTGATATTGATTCAATAGAATGCCATTACCTACCTTACACCTCATGGTCAGGACCCATACTGACCCTTTATTTGAAATACCCCTTATCCCATGTTTTGCTTAGTGCCTCCTTATCCATCAGATCTCCTATTAGATGTACTTCCTCCAGAAAGCACTTCTAAGCTTCAAGCTAGTTTCTCAGTTCAGGATTTTCCACAATCGTGGTTGAATAATTAGCCAATTACTGCTGCTTAATGGATTCTCAACTGTTTTTACTTCAGCCCCCATAGGGGACACGTGGCAATGTCTGGAGACAGTTTTGTCACCACTTTGGTAGATAAGGGTCCCTACTGGCATCTAATAGGAAGAGGTCAGGGAAGCTGGCAAACATTCTGCAGTGGATAGGACAGGCCCAGACAACAAATCCTCCAGCCCAAATGTCATTCGAGTCAATATTTAGAAATCCTGCATAGCTGACCATGGCATAGCATTACATCAAATATGTGTTTTGACCTTCACCCTCAAACCATTGAAAAATTCTAAGACTCAGTTGTTATAAAATTTTGAGATATTAAAAGTATAATCTGCTATACTGAAGATTGTTTCATGTGAGAAAAGGAAAATTATTTTCCTTAGGAAAAGTCATACTTTAAGAAACCTTTAAAATTAAAATTATCATTTTTTTCTCTATTTCTTTGACGACAAAAAAAATGGAAAGCCAAATTTGCTCCCACCTGTGAAAATCATATAACAATGATACTAATTTCTACTAAATTTATTGCTGGCTCTATTATTTTCTTATTTGTATTATCTTTTATCCAAATCTACTCAGTTTTTTCTTTCCTTCTGTCAGACACATACAAATCCATTATTTAGTAGAGACACATTCTTACATATAAATAATTCCTCATCAAGTGCAAAGGGGGAATAGCTTATCACTAAACAATATACTTGGGATCAATATAACTTTCAAAGGAAGAAACGGGAGAATAATTTTGTTAATATTTTCAGAGCTATGAAATAATAACAAATATAAGGCAACCTAGGAGCTGATACAGCAAAGTTTTTCACTTCAGTGTGAAGGAAAGCTTTAGTAAATGCATTATCTGTTTATACAGTAGCACCAAAATTGTAACTGAATTGTCTATACTTGCATTTTTCTGAAAGTACCTAATAGTCAATAACACAGATTTCCGCTTCCATGTTCTTCTAGTACCTAGACTTATGGGAATACAAAAGATTACCATTTAAGAAGTTAACATTTTAAACTCTGAGGCCTCAGATCTCTGTAGAGAGAACATCAAATAATAGGACACCTACTCCTTTAGATTTCTGTTGCCTTAACTATTTATTCTCCAGCAGAAATTGACAGGTTAAAATACTGATGATTTATATGACATTCTTCGGGAAACATTGCATTAATTAGTGTTTGTTCCCCTGAGATAAGTAGATGCAAGTATCTCATAGTGATTGAGAAATCACTTTAAAAGAAAAGAAAAAACAACCTTACAGATGCCTAAAATATATCTCTCCTTGAATCAGTTGTATGGCGAAGGAGAATATTGGGCTGCTGGGGTTGAACGTAATGTAGTATGTGTAGGTGTTAATTTACAATGATGCACACCTTAAATCTACATAGTACTATAATTCAGTAAAATAAAATTAAAAAATCATATGGGCCATGATACTGTCTTAAATAAAATAGAATTAGCAATTCTATTTCATACTGTCTTTCAAATAACTTTGTGTTTAATCTTTTTATTCACTAACTTGTAGAATCTTATTTTTTGCAGTAAAACACAAGCTTTAATTTTTCTAGATATGTTGAGATATAATGGATATATAACATTGTAAAAACTTAAGGTGTACAGCGTAATGATTGGATATGTGTATTTCCTGAAAAATGATGACCATTATAAGCTGTCAGGGGAATTACTTATATTTAAATTCTTCAGATACTAAGTTCTATCAGCACTTTATTATTTGGTTTCAATTTATCAGAAGTATTATATATACTATCTGTTTTGAAATGAAATTCAGTAAAACAATTTTTAAGATGCTAATCATTATTAAAACACATATTCCATTGAGTATATATGTCATTATCAATTTTCTCTCTAATGTGTTTTCATAACAAAGTAATGGATATTTTAACTCCTTTTCTGAAACTTTCAACACTTCTCCTGCTTTCTATTCCTTTGCTTATGTTCTTTGCTTAATTTCAGAGGCACTCACCTTCCTTCCAAGTCTGCCCTGAAGGAGGAATGACCAGTCTGACTGGTAAAGATGAGCATTAATTTACTTCATTTTAGTAGTGGTCAAGGAGGTTACTGTGTCTTAAAGTCCCAACCCAAGGTTCAGAACAGTGAGGGAATGTTTCTTTTCCTCTCTGATATTTTAGGTAAACAACCCTGGTTATCTGTATTTTGGGAAGAGGGCACAGGGATCCTCTACTCGAATCTACATTCTCTACAACAGCTTTTATTTATGTAAACATCACCTTGCACTGTATGAGGAAGAGGCATGCCAGAGACATTTGGGCATATATCACTAATAAATCAATGAAATGTTTCCCATTAGACATCTTATTGGCAATGATTTTTTTTAAATTCCTTTTATTAAATTTGTATTAAGAAAAATGGAATCACTTTTATTAAACCGAACTAAAGCATTTACCTAATTTCATATTTCTTAATGGCCTGTTTCATTAGCACGGTCTCTTAATAAAAAGAAAATAGCATCCTTTATTTTTTAATTCATAAATCCAAAACCACCATATGGAAAATACTACCAAATCCCCCTCAATTTTATTAGAAATACAAAGATGCTTTTTAAACATTGACCTTGAAATTAATTCTAACAACTTTGGTGTATAAACACAGAATCATTGTATAAACTGAGTAAATGAAAATTTCTTCCTCAAAAATAATCATATCTTTTGTTGCACATGGTTACTTTCAGGAAATCAAAAGGTTGGTTACAAAAATCAAACAAAACTTTGAATTTTTACTTCTGACTAACAGCTAGTCTTGTTTTACTTTCAGATGTAAAATACATATAAATGTATATATTTCATCTTTTCTATAAAATCATCAGATTATTTTTCACAAAGGAAAATATTCTTACAAATATTCATATAATCCATATACACAGTATAAGAGCTTGCCAAGGTTGTTTCTTTATGTCTTTAATTCTTAGAAAAGAGTCCCCGTTGAATGTCTACTAAACAAACCAGCACTGAAAATCTCAGGTCTAAAAAAAGTTAAATAGCTAAAACTAAAAGAGACTCCACTTAAGAAAGTATATCTTTTACATGAGCAACACATTACAAATATTTGTCATTCTGAAAAATATAGTAAGAAGTATTTCCTCTGTTCATACTTCAGCTATGATTCTATGTAAAAGTTTATTGCATAGTTTAAGAGTGGGTTAGCACTTTTGTTATTAACCACATTTTTCAAGAGTTTATAACATTGTTGAAATTTCTTTTCTACCTCTGTTACTGGATATTACAATAAAATGTAATTGTTTTGAAACTCAAGAAGACTCATTTTAAAGGTTTTTATATTTTTCTTTCATCATTTCATGATGAAACCAAAATAAACTTTTCTCCCAACAACACAGGTTAAAATTTGAAAATTCAACAAGAATAATCAAGCTATTTTATTCCCATACATCTTCTGACTTTTCTGTATTTCAAAAAAATAATTTAAACAAAAGATTGGAGTAAACTCTAGAAATATTAAAACTTTTATTAAATGAAAACTTCATCATTCTATCTTTCCTCTTTTTACTGTAATGGCAATATTATTAAGCCAGTTTAACTGTACAAAAGAGGATAGCTGTATAAGAATAAATATGAAAAATCCCCAAAAGATTTCAGAAACACATTTCCTTTTTAAATGAAAGGTACAGGCAGGAATGAAGGTGAATAGGTAGGTAGGCAGGAAGAGAGAGGAAGAAGAAGCATTTTATTTTATTGTTATGTATCTTGGGTTCTGCCCCTCCCAACCCACCCCAAGTTCTTGAACCGAGGTCCTTGGGATATAGGTGAATTGTGCCCAGTGTATTAAACTAGCTGCTAGACCACCAGGGCACGTCAGATCTCAGAAATATTTACTGGTTGCATTTTTGACACTTTGGAGATATAAAACATAATTTTTATGGATACATAATGTTTCATAATCAATTTTAATACTTCATATGATTTATGCCCCTAAATATATACATATCAATTTCTTATAAGTATATTTGATTATTATGACTAATGAACTCTATCATTTTAATGTGCTCTGGTAATATAATTAGATATCACCAATAAACATATAGAAAAATTGTCTGTTATCCATTTCAACTGTAATAATAGTTTAACAATAGAAAATAAATTTTTTGCATTTGTTTGTGCAGTATCTTATGCTCTATGAAGTTATCATTGGCAGTGTCTAAAGTTAGTGTAAAATGGGAGATGGAGAGTTTACATGTGATATCTAAGATATGTTAGTCTTAGTAAGTCTACATCATGAATAATTCCAAGGTCAATATGAACAATATGAATCCTATTAGTTATATTCAATTTAAATTTTTGGTTAGTAGAAACTGCTTTCTTTTTGAAATATTTTGTGATTACATTCTAGAACTCTGGCTTCAAGAAGTTCATATCATTATTATTGATTTAGTTATTACTATTGCTACCACCATTCTTTTAATTATATTATTATCATTATTTTTGAAGTACCAGATACCAGGAGTACAGATGTGTTGGTTTGGGCATCACTTATTCCCATATCAGGTGTGGTACTTTGAGTGGATTGTTGATGTCAGAATCTCAATTCCAACAAATGTCTGTTTTCTTTATTCATAATTAACAATTAACATCCAAATGAAACGAGTCTAGCCTTAGTCATGCAGTCATGATTATTTTTATGCATATAATATTTGCTACTCTTTTGTGGTTGAAAGTAAAATTTCAAGTTAGAATGTGAGTTTTAAAAGTATATTCCGTTAAGTATTTTCATTAGTCTACAGTGGCTTCAGAGTTAAACACAGACTACAGATGGTAGTACTTGCCCTTCTAAGCTACCAGAATACCTGGCTGAGCTGTGGGTCCCCAGAAAACTTAAAAATACACTTTAGTCTAAAATATTAAGTTAAAATTACAGAACAAAATAGTTTTTCTCTAACAGAGAACAAAAGAGTGTGTGTGTGTGTGTGTGTGTGTGTGTGTGTGTGTGTGTGTGTGTGTGTATTGCCACATCAGGCTAGAACGACTCAAATTCACCATGAAATTCAAAGATCAATTTAAATTGTGTTATGAAACAACAGACTCTTTCAGTGTTGGTCATTTAAACTTATACCTTATCTTTCAATTATATATCTAAGTTGAATCTATACAGCACAAAGGCACAAGTAATCTCTACAGTGTGCTCTGTAAGAAATGACAAATTATTTTTTTTCATTAAAAATCTCTCTCAGTAAGTATTTATGCCTGAAAAAAAGTTCATGGATTTTTTAAATCCAATAACAAATTGGAAAAGTATAAAAAGCAGCATAGACTTAGATCAAAATTTGTCAGAAGTATTGACTACAATGAAAAAATATTCTTTACTGAGCCACTTTCAAAGATAAGTTTTTAGTGAAAATTACTAGTTTAATCTTTAGTCAATAATAGGATAAAATGATGTTAACACTAATGGAGCAAAATTTAAAAACAATTTGACTTTAGCATGTCTATTTCAGATAGTTAATATATTTACATAGCTAATATATTCAGCTCTAAATTGATTTTATTTACAACATTTAATAAAAATATTTTCGTACAAGATTTCCAACAAATTGAAAATTATAATAATTTGCATAACCCCTAAACTTGACTCTGCTAATAATTAATATGAGGCTATAAACACCTATGATTTGTTAACTGTCAACTCTTTACAATAATCTTTAATGACTTACTATTGTAATTCTGTTAACAAATTTAAATTTTGAAGTCTAGTCTATATTCAATTCAAAGAAGTGCAACCAAATTAATCTAAGCTATTTCACCAGTCAACTGTGAAGTTCAGACAAGACTTGGTGTCTAAAACTGCCTCATCTATAAATCAGATATTTGCTATATACCACATAAAGTAAGAGTTATGGAGTTTTAAGAAACTTTTGGCTTTTAGTAAATATATAAACTCTACCATATGAAAGATGTCTTTTAAATATATTCTTTACCATCTCTCCAGCACACACAAAAAATCCATAAACCATTTAATCATTTGTCAAAATATTTTAATGGTTTATTCTTAATCCTCACATTTTCATATTGTTTTATTTATCTTTTAATGGAGCAGTACATACTCAAGCAAAAATTTAGGTAACAGAATTGAATTAATTTGAAAACCTTAAACAGTTCTCATCGTTCTTTATCTTTCTTACTGGATTTTCAGACCATTTCTTGGATCACTGTTTTTATTTTAGTTCAAATAACAAATAACAACTGAATCCTGATGAAAATCTTTCACATATAAAAAGAGATATAATATTGTTCAGAAGCTTTTGGCTGGAAAATATGCATAAGTATATGAACTATAGATCTCTCTGCTTTATATTCTTATAGAAAATACCTTAGTTTTATTTGGGTACTGTGGTGGTCTTCAATTTTTATCAATGGCATTTATTTAACTAGCATTCTCCTCAACCACCTGTCTATTTGATAGTATTTGACCATTAGTTCTTTAATCTTCTTAGTTGGCATCTATCACGTGTTAGATTGCTTACTAGCTCGCCATTTCTTTGTTACTTACTATAACTTCTATGCCTGTCTGTTTCTACCCTCAAAGTTATTAGCAGATTTTACTTGTCCATTTTCTTTTCTCTGTACTTACTATTTTAAGATTTTCTTATTTCTTCAAATGTCATCTCTATTTACTAGAGGACCAAATATGTCTTTTCCTCCAGCACCAGTCCTGCCTCACTTACTATCTAAACACCCCTAGATTCTAGGGGTGTTCTTTTTGTTGAATATCCTCCAACTATTAATACCTATTGCATGTCCTCCTTCTACTTTTACTCTTATCACAATCTCCCTATGTTTCCCAGTCTCCTGCTCCAGAATGGCAAATTGCTTTTATCCTGTGTCAACTTCAGCTGATTGGTAGTGGAAGCCCAGAGTGTTACCTAGGGAAAGATTTTCATTTATTTGGGCTCCATAGGAAAGAGTTCTATGCCAGATTAGTGAAGTCAGTCCTGTGGCACCTGTCCAATCTCCCTTCTGTACCACTGTCAGAGTGATCTTTTTGAAGCACAGCACAGATCATATTAGTGCGCCACTCAAAGATCTTCATTTGCTCCCAACTGCCTGGAAAATATCCTACAAGCTCTTTGAGTTTTGCCTTTCAAAGGTTCACAATGACCTGGCTCCAAACATCACCTTACTCCTTTATTTCTACTTCAACCTCTTTAAGAATGCTACTATTTATTATACATTACTGCATTTTCCCTTCTCCCTAAAGCTTTACTCATAAATAATCATAGATCTAAATCATATCCTATATCAGAGACAAGGTCAAATGTTATTTTCTTTATCTGACTTCCCTGGATTATTCAGGCACTACTGTTAAGTCTCTACAACTTTTCCATGGTCTTTTAAAACATTCCTTCATGACACATATCCCATTTTGCTACTATTATTCAGTATTTTAAGGAATGTGCATTTTTCATCTTTGGATTCCTTCAGACTTAGCACACCTCAGAAAGGTAGAGACACAACAAATCTTTGTTTTATAATGGATTCTCATGAAGAAATCAGAAAATAATTTGAATCAACATGCATTTACAATTGTAATTCTAGCAACCTAGCCCAATTTTTACCTTTTGCATAAATGATGTATTTTGTGACAGCTAAAATTAAGTTCGAGATACCACACTGAGTAATGCTATAGTCAGAGGAGTACAGAGGAATTGTTCTGTTTAACTTATATTAGGTATTAAGGAGTATGGTTCTTTTGAAGCCAATTACTATAGTGTGTTTCTGCAGGTGTTAAAATTTATTTGCAGATGGAAATTCCAACTTTGCTAAAAAGGAAGTATATGCAGAAAACCTGGCTCCAGTTCTAAGATAATTCCTGGATGATATAAGACTGTGAAGATGTCCTAGAGTCTTGCTATAAAAGTGTGGTCCATGTACTAGCAGCATGTCACAACCTAGGAGTTTGTCAGAAATGCAGTTCTACTGACATCAGAATCTATTTTTAATAAGATGCCCAGTCAGTCACATATGGATTAATAATTGGGAAACAGTGGTCTAGAAAACTGGAATCAACAGGAGCTTTCAATGATACTGATACATGGATCATCACCTCAGATTCTGATTTAATTAATCTGAATGTGTCCTATGCTTTGGGGCTTTAAAAATCTCCTAAGTAATTTTATTATGCAACCAAGGTTGTGCAAACTTTGGTGGATATTGAATCACCAGGGAACTTGGTAGAAATATCAGTGCAATTACTTGAGTATTTACATGCATAGTAACTAATCATAGAGGGGGCAAAGAGGAAAACAGAAGCGATGGAGCAAAAAGGGAAAGCAGAGACATTCCAACTGTGAGAGTTAAGTGCACATAGTTGGTTCAGAGGTATAAGGATCATGACCAAGGAAAAGAGAGGCATTCAGGAGACCCTCAACTGATAACCAGCAACAGAATAAGAATATGAGTCCTACAGTTGTATAAATACTATCAAAAATTACAAAAGCTAAGGAAAAAAAGCTCTATGATAACACTGAAGAACAGAAGAGACCTCTCATAAAGCAAGCTATTCCCTTCCCCCCAAAGCAAAATCTAAATTTAGATAAGCCTAAATTTATGCAATGCAAATATTGTAATGCCTTCCTTTATAAAAGATATTCTAGAGAATAAAGGTTTGATTAAAACAACAGATTTGACACTTAATTTGTCTCGTTTGAAATCTCACTAATAGTAAAAGTAAAAATAAATCA
The DNA here is from genome assembly GCA_004363575.1 of Solenodon paradoxus. Taxonomy (NCBI): domain Eukaryota; kingdom Metazoa; phylum Chordata; class Mammalia; order Eulipotyphla; family Solenodontidae; genus Solenodon; species Solenodon paradoxus. The sequence goes on along the minus strand of RJWH01000186.1, from coordinate 276,511 downwards.
AAGTTAAAGTACAATGATATAAGAAGAATAGATAACAGTGATTCTTAAAATAACAGAAGGAGAAGGAGGGAATGAGTGGTAGAGACTTAGCTAACAAGGAAAAACTAAAACCAAATGAGTAAGGTTAAAAACAACTAAAAAAAAAAAGGATTCAATCTTTTTTAGTGATTCATAAAAATCTTGTTTCATATACAATTGTTGTAACAGTTAAATCATTTATTTTGCTTATATTGCTGAATTAGAGTACTGAAATGGTACCTCAGTCTGTGTATTTTAAATCACACTGATTGAATCTTATAACTAATAAAAACTCAGAAATTGGAAGTTATCAGTTAACTCTAAGAGTGAGGTGTACAGCACTGAAGCTGTTAACTCTCCAGACACCTTCCCAATTCTATGAAGTAAAGAGGCTAGCCAGGTAAAATGCTACACTACTCTCTCAAGACACGAACCCCAGAGTGTCTGACTTGGATACATCTGGCAAAAGTCAGCACAGCAGTAGAGCAACTAAAACTTCAGATTTTCACTTCCATTTTTGCTTTCAGGAAACTGACAGGCTTATGATCAATAGTCAAGGTTTTTTCACAATTTCTTTCCAATACAATTAATTCACTTGAGAAAAAGAAAAACTTCAGTTGCTGGCTTTTGGTTTTTCCTAATGCCATGTCACAATAGTTAGGACCACGAGTCCATTAATTCTTCCAATGTAGAGAACACTCAATTAACTTTTTTTAATTCCTTCAATAGAAATACACAACTAATAATCTCCAGAGCTTTCAGGAATAGCCCTTGCATGGAAAGCAATGATTAATACAAAAAACAAGTAGGAAAACGAGTCGTCACGCCATGGTGAAGAAAACAATATTACAAACTTTCATGTACATCTTGAAGATGTAAGACATGAGAATGTATCTATCCCAAAAAGCAGAGCCTGCTGGCTTTTAATCAACAGAAGAGCTTGGAGATACCATTGGGGTAACATCCCAGAAACGGCAAAACAAAAAGGTGAAAAGAGGGAAGAATATAGAAAAAAAGATTAAAGGTAATAAATAAAATATCTATCCAGGAAAACCAAATTCAAACTAATAACTTGAAATAGAAAAATCATAGAAAGTGCCAATAAAGAATGTGAGACGCTTTCCCCAAACTGAGTCTTCAGATGATCATGTCCACTGAAAATAATGAATAAAAAGTAAAATATACACACAATAAGTGGTATCATATTGATATTTAAGAACACCAAGAATAAAGAGACAATTGAGAAAGAAACAAAAAACCCCATCACTACAAAAAGCTGAGTTTTAGAATGCTATCATTCTTTTCAATTGCAACTCTGGAAGTTAGATATTAATGGAGCAATTTCATTAAAATTATATGAAAATTACATTAACCCCATAATGCTAGCTAGTCAAAACAAGAATTGTGTTTTAGGATGAGGTCAGTGTTTAACATCAAAGTCTGTATCTTATGAAATTTGCACGGATATAAATCACCAAATCAAAGAGCAAACCAAAAAAAGAGAAGACATCAGATCCAGAAGTGAAAATGAATTAACGCTGTAGTGAGAGGTGAAAGGAATTCCCAGGATCAGTAAATGGGTATTCCTGGAAGACAGTTGTTCAAGAGGACATAAAAATCAATCAAATGACATTGGAGGAAAGGGGCAAAGAACTCCAAGATATCTTCCCTTCTGCCATTCTGATATCTGCCCTGAGGGTTTATTTAGAATAAAACTCTATACATTATTATACATTGATATTTTGAAGTAAATTACTTCGGTTAAGATTTGTTGATAATGTAGAAAGCACAAACATTTATTAACCTTTCTATAAATAAAAATTTTCTCTTAAAATATTTTAAAATAAATAAATCAGTAGAGACTAAAATGACCAGTTCTCATTTACTTATGCTTTATTTTTTTTCAAAAAATCTCTTTTCAGAAAGTATAGACTCACTTTACTAACACTTAACTTTTCCATAATTATTCCAATTTAAGTCATTTATTTAATAAAGAAAATCACTGACAGTGTCTATTTTGAAATAAAGTGGAGTTATAAATATATAAAGGAATAAATCAAAATCATGACAGGAAAAGAAAGAGAATTTTTCTGCAATAGTCACTTCTTGCTTAGGAAATGCAATATTATTTCACCTGTGTTAATAAGTCAGTAACCAAATTAGTTACAAAATAATTATTAATAATACTTGTCACTCATATTGATTGAAGTGAATGCACTGTTTTGATCTTCATTTCTTTGCTTTATTTATAGATTTCTCTTCAACCGGAAATCTCGAGTAGAGAAACCTCACATTATCAAGCTGACTTGATCACATTGCTACCCAGCCTCTAGACAGAAACATTATATGAGGCTCAGCTCACTCCCTTGAGCAAATCATGCTAAATAAAGCGACCTAGAACAGTATGTTGTCCAGGACAGAAAGAGGAATAATGATAAAAATCAAACATATCTAACACTGTATAGTTGCTTAGAAGAAAGACTTACTTCTCTCTTAGACTTCTGACATATTAAAACCTATCACATTTTGTCAATAGCACATTTCCAAGTTAGACTATAAGACATGGAGCCACCTAAATGCTGAAAGCCGACTTGTAGAAAGAAGCATAATGAAGAAATAGTATATTTTCCCCCACAGGCTATAGTAAAATTTCAGTTAAGATATCTCTAAACACTGCTACTTCAAAAGTACATTTAGTTGAATAACAATGATTTTTGGTGTCATTCCATCTATTTTAATCAAGGTGAACAATGTACCTTCTAGTTTCTGATCAGACCTACTCCATCAGTCCAAAGCCATGAACTAAAATAATAGAATCATTTCTGCCGGAGACACGTTTTCAGTTGGTTTTGCATAGAAGCAGGGAAATTAGAGTGGGGTGAGATGTTAAAATTCATTAATCATTTCATTTGGAAGATGCCAATAATGAAGTTTGGAGAAAAATGAATGACTTGTCATGTACTTTTCAGTGGAAGTCATGTTACTCTTTGTAGCTATCTGAATTTGTTTCTATGTGATACTAAGAATACTATAATATATGAAACACTAGAATATTTTATGTACATTATTAACAATACTAAGTGTCCCAGTGTTAAATTTATACATGAAGAACAAGATTCTCAGAGAGATAAATAAGTTCCCCAAGGTCACATAGCCAGTCAGGGATGAGACCCTCAAAGCCTGTGCTGGTTTGTGGTGCCACACCGGGTCCCAATAGATAGTTTACAGTTACCTCGGTCAAGTTTTTCATAAAAAAATCATAATTTGACTCATGTATAGTCATAGAGGCTGAGTGAAATTACCACTTGCTTCAACCTACTGCTGTATGATTGATTCCCAAGAGTAAATAATATTGTCATTTTTAAATGGTGTACCAACTTTGTAGGACACTGTTGAAACCCAAAGTTTCTTTCGTTTTAAAGAATCCAGGTGTCCCAGAGTTTAAATAATGTTTCTCAAGATCATAACTTTTTTCTCTGGATTGTCCGATGTCCTATGATTAGGTTTTTTTTTTTTTTTTTTTAATTATAAAGATGCACATCAACAGAATAATAAAAATTCTTCTACCATAATTTTATACAAAGATTTTGTTAAAAAATGGAATCAACTTCAATTACATAAAGCAAAGAACAGTAAACATGAGATACAACCGTAAGTTACCATAATATTGGAATAAATGTATTACTATAAAATAATTAAGCAAAATAATACTCAAGGCAAAAGTATGGAAAGACTTTCTTACTGAACCATTAATAGAAAGTAAAATTAGCATTAACTGCGTACCTACTAAATAGACTATAGATATCAGTTTTACCATTTTAACCAAAAATATGATGATAAAATATAAATATAAAAATGACATAATTTTGCTACCTTTAGGTATTTAAGAAAAGACAGCTTTACCTATTACAGAATTTATCAGTTGTTGTAAGTTCATGATAACTATAATTTAGAGTATTTGTTCTTAATGTTTAAAATTAGTTATTGAAAGTATTTCTTTACTTTTGATGGTGAAAAATAAACATTAATACATGCCCTAAAACTTGTTAACTTCTTTAAATTACAAGTCTTTTTGGAATTCTGATTCAATCTAAGGAAATTTTACCCATAAAAAAGCACTTGAATTCATACATATACAACAATATTGTTGACCATTTCAATGAACTTATAAATCTGTTATTTGGGTACACATGCCTTCTATCAACTTGAAACAGAAAAATATTAGGGGCCTAAATGTTATCAGCATATAATTCTCCTTAAAATTTCTGATTTTTAAAACACCATTTTATGAATTAGGGGTTATCTCAAGCTGTAGAATGTCTTTATCCACATTTCACAGCATTTAGAACGGACATTAATTTATCTCATTATTTTTCATGAACTCATGAACTGAGGGTCAGCCAGAGTGGATTTCCTTTGTCTTTCTTGGGGCACTTGCTACCAGTCTGAAAAGACATTATCTAGTAGCTACCTTAAATTATTGTACTTTTAATATATATATATATATATATATATATATATATATGTATATACCTTGCTTACTATTTTATAAGCCTCCTGAAAACAGTATCAAGTCTTGGTTATTTTTTAAATTCACATTGTCTAATAAATTATCTTATATATAATACTTGCCAAGTTAATAAATATGGTGATGGATTATAGTTTTAGTACTTTTTACCAACAGCCTTTAGTGCCACAATCAAGCATTTCTGTTAGGTTGTGGGTTCATTTTCAAGGAAATTACTTCTGAATTTAAAGTTTTATATTAAAAATGAACTAAAGTAAGCAAAAGTAGACTTTAGTCTACAGAATCAAATTAGTGGTCACAAGGAGGGAATGGGGAGTAGTGTGGGAAAATTGGGTAAAGGGGACAATTATATGGTGAAAATGGAATTAAGTAGTTTGCTGTAAACTTAATGTATCATATACAGATGTTGATTTACCATGATGTACACCTTAAACCTATATAATGCTATGATGCAATGTTCTTCCAATAAAATTAAAAATAATAGCAATAAATATACCAGGTCATCCAAAAAAAAAAAAAAAAGAGAAAAATACTGTGTAGTTTCAGTCATCAAAGAAACAAAGCAAACTAACAAAACAACAATAAAAAACTCCCAGGACTCTGATCAAGACTATAATTATTGGGAGCAGTTAGAATGAAGGACCCTCAGGTTGAAAGAGTAAAAATGACTGAGGTGATGAGCACTAAAACTCTGGTGGAGGACTTGGTGTGATATACACGTTGAATAAAGTATGAATCTATTCTATGAAACAGAAAAACAAATGAAAAATTTTAAATATGGTAACTCAATCATAAGAAGCAATTGCTAGCACAAATGTACAAATCATTCATTGCTTTTAGATTTAAGAACTCACCTACTACTTCCCTATTTAATAAACTAACCATGTATAAAATGGTATTAGAATGCACTAGTGCCAGTGCTAACAATATTAACTACAATGCCTCTCAATAACATCAATTCATGATTCATCAAACTATGATTTAGCATTGTTATTTTGTGAGTTAAATTCTTTGGGGTAAGAAATTTTGTCCTATACCTTTCTTATAAAATACTGTTTCTAAAGAACTGTTTCTGGCTTTAAGTTCTCTATAAATAATTAATAATAATAATTTTATACATTCTGGGCAAAATGACAAGAGAATATTGCTGCAATTTGCACAATTTTTCAGGAACAATCACTAAACCAGATTGAAGAGTTTCTAATTTAGAATACAATAGTGCAGGAATGGTATGAGAAAATTATATATTAAGCTTTAAGAATAGATTTCTGAAAAGTATGAATTATTGGTTTGGAGAATGGACCTAAGTGAAACAACATATATAAATGTGCAGTTTCTTAGAAAAAGAATCAACTAAATTTCATAGAAAGGATGTATCAACTTTCTAGTTCTTGTCCTTGGTTTTAGTGTTAGTCCTCTGATACCGTGCCCAGCCTTCAGAGCAGGGATAATGCTCTTCCAGGAAAAAGTCTAACCGCCCTCACCCCTCACCCCCAAAAAAGAGCATCTTGTTTAAAAGAGAAATCAAACAGCATGTAAGTCATCAATGTGGGTTGGGAGTGGGGTGGGCTTCAGTAAATTATACAATAGTCTTTATATTGGGAAAAGATTACAGCCCACTCAATCATATATTGAACTAAATTGTGAGATTTTTATCACTTTGTCATCTTCTTGAGGAAAAGATGATGTGATTAAAAAAAAATAAACCAATACCTGTTATGAACCTACAGTTTCTTAGACTTTTCACATACTATTCTATGCTCCCAAAGTATACTGAAGGACAATTATTTCTGTATTATCAATGACGAAAAAAGATAATCAAATTGCTCCAAAACTCACGGCTACTAAGTTTCAGAGGCAAAACAGTCAAGGTGTATCTGAATCAAAGTCTTTCTCTTTCCAGGTATTATATGCTACCATCTAGTATGTGAAGAAAATGAAAAGAGTAAAATAAATAACATGCATGTGACAAAATATCTTGGTTAAGTTTGAGAGTGATGGAGATGGAGTTGAAGAAAGGAGACAAAAATCTATGATATCTAGTTTTTATCTTTTTTTAGGTACTAGGTTTTACTTCAGTAGTGCCTATGTCATTGAGCATAAAAAGGAAACATGTTCCAGATAAACCGCTAAGAGTGAATTTAACCTGAATCTGAAGAACTACATTTGAGGTCCAGCAAGAAAGCAAAGATCCGCAGGAGTTAGAGTGAAGAAGCAGCAGACTATTTTGGAAGCTAAAGATGTAAAATCCGGATGTTGTACATAGATAAGACTTCTGAATCAGAGATGATGAGAGAAGCACGGATTTCTAATATAGCTGATTATGAGGTGTCTGATTTCTGATATTTCTTCATGTTTCAATAAAGTACATTATCTTTTCAGTGGCTCAGAATAACCTGTGGGTATGCCTTGAGTCAACAAAGCAATTTTCTGCTTTTCTTTATAGAAAGGAGGAAGTTCTCAGGTAAAGCTGATTCTTAGGCAAAGTATTTGTATTTTCATTATTTCTTTAATAGTGTCTATCTTACCTCATTAACTAGAGTTGAGCACACTTCACAGTAGTTAAATTTATGACAAATTTGACATAAACATGAGGGAATCTTTAAAGGAAAACAACACTTACGCCTCCTCTCATTACCCATGCTAAAGTGTCATTTCCATTCAGTCAGTCAGTATTGGAAATGGACAATAAATAACAGAATAGCGAAGATAAACTCGGTCTTTCCTGAGACGTTCCACTGATGAGTGCACCAACAAATTTGAAAAAAAAAAATTAAACGGAGATAAAAGACATCTTGATCAAGAAATACAACATGCTGTTTTGTTTAATGTCGTTGTTATAATATTGATGGGGGGAAAATCCCAGTAAACATTGAATGAAAATGTTATTCAAGGATCTGGTGTTTGGTTTTGTTTGTTTTTTTAAGAAGCATACTTATTTAATTTGTATTAAGTTGCTCACCGTGGTTGTTTCCTCAGTTCCGGGTCTTGAACCAGGGACCTTGGGATATATGTGGGCTATGCCTAATTCGCTAGGTCATCAGGCCCCGACCTGGTTTTTTATACATTATTTTGCATGAAGTTACATTTTCCAAGAATGTTAAGAGGAGGTTTACAATAGGGACCAATCTTAACTAATATAATCACTCTTGGTAGCAGTGAGATACTTCAGATGAAATTGTTTCAACAGTCTGAGAGGTAATAGGGAACAAGATCATGTAGAATCTTTTCATAGTCTAAAAATTATCTTAGCTCTTGGAGGATTGAACAGTGAAGATATAGACTGCAAATTAAATTTCAGTGAAATTATTCTGGTTACAAATTTGATAATAAGCTAGGGAAAGTGGGGTAAGAGTGAAAGTAGTATGCAAGTTCATTAATGAAGCTACTGAAATTAAGCAATACTTGTAAGATTCTTAATGGAGGGTAACAGATGGACAGTGTTTGAAACATAGAAAGAAAAAACTCTGTGGCAAAGACTAAAGTAATGATAGTCTAAAGGTCTGAAGGGAAAGGTCCAATGGAACTTGCCAGTGGGATTGATCTTGCTCTTGAGCAAGATGTTCCAGATGTCATGAACAGAGGAATTGCGTAATTGGTAGCTAGCACAGGTCTACATAACTCTGTCCATTGACTATTAGAATAGCCTTTTAGGAAGACTGTTTAAGATCTCTTCTGGAATCCAAATGTCTCTTTTCTTCTGTTTTCCCCTATTTGAATCCTGCTAGTACCTGAATGCTCCACAGTATTATCTATATAATGAGCTTTGTGGAGCAGAAAAGTAAGATTTGCTCTCATTTCTCTGAACTACCTCAGCACTTTGTAAGAATCCTATCTTCCTTCAGTTTATAGTTTGCCATACAATATCCTTATGACATTCTTCATATCAAATACTGAATGAGCACAATGCTGTTAAATTTTATATGGTATACTTCTGAAAGCATTTCTGTAGTAACTTGAACATGGAGGTGCTTTAATAAATGAGGAGTTTGGTTGACAAAGGAGTGGAACTTACATTTGTTAATATCTAAGCAAATGCTTCCTCTTCTATTCAGTATCTCAGCAAACATCCTTTCCTTTGTAGAAGTAGCAAATTAGCTTTATGAAATAGAACATAAAATAGTAAATGTACATTTGTTTGTCTTACAGGACCTATTTCATGCACCAATTTTCACAAAGTAAGGCAACACAGATGGAACACCTTTTAAATCATTTAATCTATAGAAGATTGCATTATGCCTACACTAACATTTTTTACCTGTAGCTTCTGAGAAAACACAGGTGTAATTATTATACTTACATTACAATAGATGTGATTTGATATCACTTTACACGGGTCCCATTCTTCATCTCTACTTCTTAAAGTTATCATCTCCACTTATTCTTAATAACTCATAAGAAAATATTATTTAAAAATATCATTATAGTCACTGAGCATTCACCAGTTTCCAAGTACTTGATCTGTGTTAGCTCTATACTTAAATAATACATTTAGACAGTATTTTTCACATTTTACCAGTTGAAGAAACTGAACCAAGAGAGTGTAGGTAATTTTCCTAAAAACACCGACCTACTAAATGATAAAACATGTAACAGTTTCATATCTACATTCTTAGTTGTAAACATGAAATCCTACAGTCCTAGTTTCCTAGTTCTTAGGAAATAAAACCTCCACTATGGGGAAAACCATAAATTCCCATTCAATAAGTATCCATTTTCTTCTAGCCCCAACAACTAGAAATACTTGGAAAATATTACTTAGGCCTTATATTAAAAATAAGTAAAAAAGGAATTTGCTATAATTACGAAAAACAATTGAATTTGCATTAATTAAATAAAAGTACATATCATATAAGACTGACTCTGATGGACAATGAATCAGAAAATAAGTCTACATGTCTAAAAACAACACATTACAAATAAAAGGCATACCACCAAGACCCAAGAAAAGATGCTACATCCTTGTCATTTAAGGAAGAAATATGCACAGCATTCACTTTAATCAATTAATTTATAGAAATTTAGTTATAATTCCTAACTTTGATAACCGTCACACAAAAAGATATTTTAAAAGCATTTAAAAGGAAATTTTGAGAACTTGTCTCAATGAAAAATGAATGATAACAAGTAAACAGTGATGACTGGTGAACGCAGTTATATGAAACTAATACAGAAGTTTGTATGCACAAAAAGCAGATAATCTAGGAGTTTATTCCATCCCTGGTTATCATTTTTATATATTTTTATAGTTTATAGAAAAATCATATATTAACCTAGGATAATTCCCTAAATGTACTTAGGATGAATATGAGAACCCAAGGAGTTTAAGCAATTTGTTCCAGGTCACGGATTTCCTTAGTTTATTAAGAATTAGAATATAATATTCTTAGACTATTATCATTGACTAATAATATCTAAATTTGATGATCCAACACGACTCAGGGAATCATTCATGTTGTAACCTTTGATGTTTCAGATTTAAACTTTCATATAATTTTTTCATTCTGTGTCCATGCACTCAATTTCAAATTTAGAAACTTTCATAGAATTTCTGACTTTCATTGTTAATTAGATGAAGAATTTTAAATATCTAGAAAGACATGTAGAATATTTTGTGAGGAATAATTAACTGAAAAAAACTGCACCTAGGAGTTTTGTGCATTGCAGGTGGGGGAGCAAACGCAGATTCTATATCCTCGGGTCATCTAGTATGATGCAAAATCACCAGTAAGTGGAGCTTAAATCCTGGCAGACTCTTCTAGGTGAGAAATAAGGAGTGCTATATACAGAACTGAAAGTCTGAGATGGAGAATTTTTGTAGTGTTGAGGATGAAATATTCCATATTCAGAGGGGAAGAGCATCTGGGAATTAGGAAGGAGAAACCACAGACATTAAGAATTGGTGCTTTGGTTGGTAATTCAAATCTCCTTTACTGTGTTTCAAGAAATGCAATTAAAGATCGGAAACATTTTGCTATTAATTGATGAGCAGTACTTTGAAAATGACAACATAGGAGGTATGATCTGCCTGGGACATTAGCTAATATTCATCAGTGCTTGTGATTAATGACCCAATATAGGGAAGTCACCATTGGCACAACTTCTGTCACATAAGCAGTTTTTCCACTCTGCTGGTCTAACAAATCAGTCTACACTATAAACATACTGCAATTTCCATGGATCATACTCTACCCAGTGTATTATTTCAGAGGCTTGGCCCTTAAGACATCCATGAAATTAGTGAAAAAGTGGGAGCAGAAATGCAAGAGGTTGGGATGGGATATAGGTAGGAAAAAAACATCTGGAGTCTTTTCCATTTTTAAACTAAACCACAATAGTTAGAAGTCCAATCCTTACACACACACACGCACACACACACACACACAACCACCTCACCCCACACCCACCCAAAGCTTCCAATATATCCTTCAGAACATGAAACTCCCAATGTGGGGTCAGAATCTACAACCATCTTATGTTTTAGAGAGAAGAAGGAAAACGAGCTTCCCAGTCCATTATGTTTGACTCACCTGAGGACAAGCTTGCTGTGGGTTCTTTACCTAATCTTTCTGTTCTAGCCTTGTTATATGAGGCTAATGTCTTGTCTTAAAACTTGGTCAGGCTATGATTTAGACCTTTTAAGCCTGATTCTAACCTGATTCTTCTCTCTATGACAATATCTCTGAATGTTTGGCCCCTAACTTAACCATATGTTCTCCTGGGGTCAAGCCATGACCTCCGGAACCCTACTTCTAAATGAATATTGTTTTGTCATGTCTACAATCAGGGATTTGAAAGAATGATTTCTTCAAGTTCTTACAAAGCACAAGAACTTTTGGCTTATCCTATGCCAAAAGTTTATTCAGACAGACAAGTACTGACTATTGTCACAATTGTGTGTCCCTAGTAAAAAATTCGGTTTCATCATTATAGTCCCGCATCTAGGCCCTCCTTTGGCTGAACAAGACCAAATTACAATAGGAACAGAGAAATATGACTGAATTACAATGCAGTGACAAACATTGAATTAGCATATGATTTGTGGATATCTTTGAGTCATGTGAAAAAAGAATTATTGTTTCATTATTGCTATAGAATTATAATTTCTTACATTGTGACATCTGAATTAGAAGTACCTTAGCCCTAAGGGGGAAAATCTCATTAAGATTTATGTTATCAATAATAGAAACAGTTTTAAAAATAATGATGTTGCTAATTTCTGCATAAATATCATGTACTTTCTAGTCCCCTCTGCTATAAACTTTTATCAAACACCAAGGACACTTGTTTGAACTTTGTAATTAGTATGATTCAAGGAATGAAGAATATTAAAAACATCAAGATCATTTTCTTTATCTTGTAGGCCTCTTTAGGATGTGACTCATTCTCTCTTCCTCTCCCTTTCCCTCCCCCTTCCTCTCTTTCTGTATCTCTCTCCCCTCTTCCCTCTCTCTGCTCCTTCCCTCCCTCCTTCATTCAGAGTAAGAACAATGTGACTCATTTTATAGAAGAGCTAGCTGGAATATCTAAACTCTCCTTGGTGGTGGGAGTTAATGTAGTCTAAAAAATTAAAAGCATACTAATAAATTAATGATAATTTAATCTATCATTTTCTTATTTTCTCTTACTAGCTTCTCCACAAGGGGTTTATTATCTGACTGACCTTCATGCTCAGAAATGGTTCAGATGACTATGATGAAAACACTAATGAGAAGCTAAAAACTCAAAGAGAGACACTGAACAAGTAAAGAATTTTAAACATTGAGATAGATTTTAGGTGCTAAATAATGAAACTACTTTAAGAGATTATAAAGTTAGGGTAAATTCTATTCTAGAACTTTCAGGGTACTGATTAGAGACAGTTGCCTAATTTTAATTCTCTATGTTCATAATCATCATCACTGTCAAGTCGTTTATTTGGCACTTTATATATAACATTAAGAACATTTCTACTTACTTACATTATTTGAGCCTCTCAAAAATTGATTTTCTTTTACTGGAGTTTAAATATTAAGAATGTCCCCATTTTATATATGAACCAAAGAATTTTCAAGGGATTTGATTAGTGATTGATAATAAAGGCGTTACACTAGCAAGTAGCAGACCTGGTAAGAAGTTTTGGGTTCTCTGTCTCTCTATTGTAGAGGTATTATTAAATCTAAATATATATACTATAACTTGTAGGTATTTGTAATGTCCTTTATCAGGTTGAAGAAGTTTCCTATTATTCCTAGAGTTTGATGTCTTACTATGAATGGTTTTGAATTTTGTTGAATGCTTTTTCTTCATTGATTGAGATACTCACATGACTTCCTGTCCTTAGCTCTGTTATGATTTATGACATTGTGTTTAAAATATTGAAACAACCTGTATTCCTGGGATAATCTTTACTTGGCGTGATGCATTATCCTTTTTATATATGGCTCAACTTAATTCTCTTATACCTTGTTATGAGTTTTACACTAATATCTTGAGGGCTATTGGTAGGGATTATACTGGTTTCATAAAAAAAGTTGGGGAATTTTCCTTTCCTCTTTTTTTCTGAAAGAATTTATGTAAGAGTGGTTATTTTTATTTGCTTAAATGCTTTATAGAATTCACCAATGAAACCCATCTAGGTCTGACTTTTTCTTGAGAAGATTTTAATTATTGAATTTTTTGAAGATATCTAAGTACTACCTTTGGCATGTCCCGGTGGAATAGGGGTCAGTTGCAGTCCACATGTATCCCAAGGTCCTGGGTTCATGTGCTAGGACTGGCAGGAACAACCAAGACGAACAGCTAAATAAAATAAATAAAAAATGCTTCTTCCCCCTGTTTCTTCCTGCTTACATACTTCAGCTTGCCTTCATTCCTGCCTGCACCTTTCCTTTTTTTAAAAAAAAAGATATTAAGGACTACTCTAGTTTATTATTGCTATTTGCAGGACAATTCGCTTGACATAACCTCTGTGCCTGACTAAAATTAGACTGAAGAATGATCATTTGAAGAACGCAATATTTTATCAACTTTTGCCTGTTAACTCATTCAGTGGTTTTCTAATATCCTTAGGCTGATCAACATATAATATGGTCAACAAGCTTCTCTTTGTCTCCTCTCCCTTTCCCTCAGCAAACAACATTAGCTTACAACTTCCAGTTGCACATAGCTTACCCAATGTTGCACAAAACATTAGCTTACAACTTCCAGCTGCACATAACTTACCCAATGTCACTTCCTCAGGGAAGTCTCCCCTCATCTCTCTGATTAAATCAGGTGTCTCGGTTCTGTATTTTCATAGCTCCAATTAATTTTCTTCTTTTGCATCTGTGACAGTTTATAACTATATAAAATTGTAATTAACTTTTATCACTTGGCTAAACACTCAATGAGAGCTGGGATCATGTCTATTTTACTTATAATAGCATCTTGGGACCTAGTATAATAACTGACAAATACAGCTTAAGTATTTGTTGAATGGTTGAACACATGAATTGATGAATGTGATATAACTTTGGATATTCCTACCTGTTTTCATGCTTCCGTCATTATAAGCTATTGACTACTATTAAAAACTAATTCATTGTAACATTTCAGTAGAGTATGATGATGCTGTACTTTTCTTGCGTTAGATTATATTTAAGTTGTTACATTAATATAAAATAGTACAGTAGGATGAGCATATTATGAACCAAATGTGAAGAATTATTAGGTCTCTGTTTCCACATTATGCTATATAGCCATAAAACTACATTGACCATTAGTATTCACAAGCTATGTGATTTTAATCTTGGTTATGAGATATCTAATTAATCTAGTTTCTTCATTTGAACCTAGAATAAATAATGGTATCTTTCCTGGCTTGTAGTGTGTGAAAATGTTTGATAAACCAAAAAAAGCTACAAAATCTTAGATGGCTACAGTAATCTTGAAACTGGAAATGTTTATCTTGAAAGTATGTATTTGTGTTTCCTTTAAGTGCTAATTAAAAATATATACAATAAAATCTACAGGAAAAATATTTTTATGTGTAGAAAAAATGCTAGACAAAAATATTGCCAAATTTTCTCTAGAATATAATAATTTCAATTTATTGTGATAAAAATAATTTAAGAAAAATAAAGGCTTATGTATTTACAAAACTGTGACTATGCCATTAGAGTCTATTACACTCTCTTTTTTCTGAGTTATCAGACTTTCCTGTATTTTTTTTTTTTCATAAAATTCTGATCATTGTACCACTAACATGGTGGAAATCAACCCACCACACCCTGGAATTTGACAGAGAATCCTATTCAGAATCAGGAGAAGGATAAGATACATTGTTACCTAGCCAGACAGTTTAAATTCTGATATTCTTTGAGAGGTGGGGAAATGAAGGGGTTCAATGCACATAGTCCGAATAAGCAATTCAGAAATCAAGTGGCTGCTTTGACTTAGTTCAAGGAAGATGGCAAAACCATTAAGCAATTTTACCAGCAAACAGGCAGTATTGACCTTGGAGAAAAGTCATACTGATGGTCAGAAATAATTTCAGCTGCCATCAGCCACATTATATATTTATGAAGTCATGTTTATTTATTCTTTGCATCAAATATACTTACAAATTAACCAAGTACTTAAGCAGTCTTTGACCTCTTTGACATAGTATGACAGCAACAATACACATTAAAAATCTTTTAAATGTACAGAAAACAGCTAGTTTATAAAATATGAATATCTAACATTGAAATGTTTTTCCTCCTACTCTCCCCACTTTCAACTGAGCATTGCAAAATCTTCTTACAGTTTTCACTGTGTGGGTACAAATATTTCTTAGCTTCAGTTAATTCCAGAGGCAAGATCCATGTAAAATTTAGAAGGAAATGAAAGGGATAAAGGAAGGGAAAAAACCCCATCTCTGTACATTTAGCTAGAAGGAAACAAAGGCCCTGAAACAAAACACACTCTATGTTTAAGTTCTCTCTTCTAATTATATATGTGGAATTTCAAAATAAAGGAACATAGTTAAGTGACAGTCTCCAGAGGAGCAATCAGGCTGGCTTCCAAAAGGCTGAAAGAGGACATTTATTGAATTCATGCCAGTCTAAGATCTACCCATCAGTTACATAGGTCCAGAAACCTGATTTATCAAATCTGGAGTGAAGTAGGCAGTTCACATTGACCAAGTATATAGAGAACGGCATGTAAAACATACTATCATCACATTAATCAACAATGAAAACTCTAAAAATCATGAAGAATCACATGACTAGAATATTCTCTATCTCTTGAATGATCTACATTGGGTGGTAAATCATAATCATTTAGTTGCTTAGAGAACAAGAACTCGAAGGCAAAGGGTCGCCAGGATAATTGACATATTTAATGTTTTCAGAACAAGATGACTAACCTCATGTGTCCAAATTTGTTATAAGGGATCTGCTTGTGAACTTGTTCAATACATTTTTGATCAACACTTTCTTCTCATTCCTTTATCAACTAGCTTACTTGGAGTTTTGCCATAAACTTGAAGGGTGATTTTAATTTACTCTGGTTAGTCAAAGTTGACTTTCATCGATCATCAGGGACTGATCAAATCATTAAAGACTAATTTAAAAAGCATCAAAACTTTGAATATGTGTATATATTTATATATTATATTGCTGGGGAATAACACATTACATATGCATGTGTGTATATTATATATATATGTATATACACTTAAATAATGATCATTTTAGAAATCTAGCAATTTTCACTTCTAGCTATGAGTATATCACAGAACTTGAACAACACGGAAAGGAGTATAATGATGTGTTTCTTTCTCTCACTCAACTTTCCTTGAGATTATAAAACTCTAGGACTGAGTTGTAGTCCTCTCTACTCTAGAATTCATATCGCAATACCTGGATACAGAATCTTTTTCTTCACTAGTTGGTTAAAATAATGAATTTATGGAGTGACATCATTTCCTAAAAGTAGATGCCTATGAGGGCATGCTAAAGACTTTGGGTGAATCCTGAGAACCTGTGTGTAAGGGAGGGATGAAGTGAAAGAACGAGAACTAGAAGTAGGTCTGGAGAACAGACTGAAAATGTTGGGAATTTTAAAAATATTAATCATAAACATACTTAAAAATAGGACAGTCTATATTTTAATACTCTTCCTGCTAAGTGAGTTCAGGGAAGCCTGAGGAGCAACCCCTCCCCAACTGTTTTTTTTTTTGTTTTTTTTTTTTGTCTTCTCCTTTCTCTATGAATATTCCAGGAGCATTCTAGCTCCAGGGATGATTGCATGGAAAGGAAATAGTGAAATTAAAGTGAAAATAATTTTCTCAGTATTTACAAATTGAATTACTACTTTGGTAAAATAGTCTTTTTTTCATAGGGATGGAAGTAAATGAGAATTTACCAGGATTCAACAGAAATTTTCCCACTTTTCAAGGATAAAGTCGTAAAGAACTTTGCTAAATTACAGAAAGCCAAAAGGAAACATTTTATATTAATTATACAAAGAAAGAAATGCAGACACCATAAAATGAAAAAAAATAGCTTAGCTATAAATTCAGTAACAGTAAGAGCTACAAATTACAAATTTAATCTGACAAACTACCGGAGTAAATAGATTCCATTTTGCCCTTGAGATATCAACATAATTGTTTATTTGTTCTTCAACTTTTATTACTTTTTAACAATTGTGTAACTAATTCTCAGTGCAATTTAAGAAACTAGGTAAGAACAATGTGTACATAAATAGGAGCTTTGGCATTATCTAAATTGACCTGTCCAGGATTATAGTCCACTTTGGTCTAACCTAGCCTATACAAACTTGATTCATTTTTTATCAGTCTAATAGAGACAGTATACCTATTCCGTTTTAATTTTAGAATTCTTCTAACTCATAATAAATAAATGTCAGAACGCAGACTGATTTTCAGATTTCGGCACCCACGTAGTTAAGTGTAATATATTTTGCTGACAGCAAAAGAGTTCATGGAAGTCATGTGGACCCTAAGTGAAATAGTCCAAATCACTTTCATAATCCAAACTTTACAAGCAGATAATTTATAGCTGTCAATTCTCAAATAATTTTCTTTAAATTGCTCTTTCAAACTCTGAAACAGTATACAAAAGTTTGAATAACAACTTTCTTACAAAACTTTACACAATTTAACATGGAAGAATTAGGCCTACCCTGGTGAAACAGGGGTTGGGCACAGTCCACATACATCCCAAGGTCCCAGGGATGACCTGGGTGCTGGAGCCAGCAGGGACAACCAAGATGAACAATTAAAATAAAAATGCTTCTTCCTCCTCTCTGTTCCTGCCTACCTGCTTCTGCTTGCCTTCATTCCTGCCTCTATCTTTTCTTTAAAAAAACAAAAGGAAGAATTTGTGAGGGGAATCAATTTTTTCTGACTAATAAATGAAACAGTGGTTTAAGACATGGACACTGCAGTCATGCTGTCTGGGCTTGAGCCCTGAATTTACTGTCTTTTAGCTGTGAACCACTGGGCAAGTTATTAAATTCTTTAAGCCTCAGTCTTCTTGCCTGTAAAATGGTGATAACAACAGTCCTTAACTCAGAGAGTTATGTTGATTAAGAAACATAATATATGAAAAAGTGGCATATATTAAGTGGTCTATACAGGTAGGAGTAGAAAAATCCTAGACATACATGTATATTTTGTATGCTTCAGGGGATGTTATTTAGAGATTTTTAATGTTAAATAAGTAATACCAATTAAATTCTATTGATGTCTATTTTTTCCCCAGGAATAAAACATTGACATGGGTACACAAAATTTATATTTAGGGGAATAATAAATATGCACTGTCATATTTTGGACCATCTTCCTGAATGGACTCAGGACCTTGGCACATGAAGTCAACAGGAATGTCTTCTGGAGATCATAGACTTGTCTTTGCAAAATATGCTCAGAGAACAATTGTTTTTTTAATCCAGAAGAAGAGATTTCCAAAGATGTAAGCAACAAGATTGATGAACAGTTTTACTTTCCTAGTCCAACTTGAATTACTTGAATACATTGAGATAAACAGGAAAAACGGATGAAGCTAGAAGCACTGCTCACTTTACTACTTACAAGCATTTCATCAACTGTCTTGTCAGTCTTCCAGCTACACCGTAGCTTTTCCTCCACTGCCAGTCACGTGTCATCAGAGAACAGGAGGCTAAGACAGCAATGCTTGCAATGAGAGCAAGACACACATGCAAGACTCATGGAAAGAGCAAGAAACACACCACAAAGAAACAGATGTAAATCACATGTTCAGAAAATATAACCATGTCCTTACTTTCTAAGAAGTCTATATTATTATTTTCAGTGAAATGCATCAAGCAAAGGCATTTTAGCAATAAGGCATGGTGGTACAACTGTGCATTGACTTGACAGCTTTGGTCAGAATTACACGTTTTGTGACTGGAAATGTTCACTGAGTTTCAATTTACTCACAAAACAAATGACTAAAAATGTCTCCATATAAGGAGTATTGTCATGATTAACTGAAATGAAATATATATAACTATACATAGCCTCATACTAGAATATGAAAGCTATTATTACTAATATTTGCCATTTAAAATATCTAAAAGAATTTTACTATACTTTCCTATCTGCAATGCTAGACACTAGTCTTCTGCTGTTTTTATTTTTATTTTTTAATTTGAAAAACAAAACAGCTATAACCCAAACATAAAGCAACATTATAAAATAGGAGAAAGCAGTGCAGTGAACCAGCAAAGATTTCATTTTAAGACCTTTTTATGCAACTGTTCCAATTTAAATGGTATTCAACACAAGGGCAATGCTTCTATCAACCTGAAGATTATAGAAATATATAAAATAAACATAGAAAGACATGAATTTATAGATTATATAAGCTGGAGAGGAATATAGAAAATATCAAATTTTATACACCCCTCTTAGAGGTGAGTAAATTCATACCTAGAAAATGGATATTCCAGAGTGGTTAGTCAACAACACTAGAAACCAAATACCTTTCTCTAAGGCCTTTCCTCTAAGACCACTAGCTTTTTACACAATTCATTCCTGGCCTTAATTACCAGCTACAGTTTCTTGTTAGGAGTGTAGACTTTTAACACAATTCTGGAGTGCCTTTGAACACTGACAAAAAGAAAAAACGGTCGCACTTTACATTAAATTTCTGGTCTACTTTAGATAACGTCATTTCCAATTTCATTGCAAGACATATTTGTGGATTTTATTCTCATGACTCAAAGCAATGAAAAAAAGTCAAGCATAGCAGGTAGTATTTACCTGAATAATTGGAACAGCTTCTTATGAGCTGTTTTATTTACTCTTTGAGTAAATATATTTATTATTCAGACAGTATACTTTTATGCATTACATATTTATATAACATTTCAAATGCATATGGTTTTATAAACCCTTCTAATGTACATTGTATGCTGACAAATACCAGAATTGAAACACATCATAAAAAATTGTATGAAACTTCAGAGAATTCGTAAGCTCTTCAATTTTACTACTGTTATAACTACTATGGGATTTACAGGATGTCATGCAAAACCACCAGAAAGAACAGTGTTGTTTTTTTTTTTTCCCCCTCTAGCTAAATACTTATAGATGAACACAAAATATTTATAGTGAACTTCTAAAATTGGGGATGATTTTTACACAAATAATTATAAAGTAAGTATTTTCAGGTTATTCTTTAAGCTCACTCAATAACATTATACAAAAGATTTATTTTTCTCTTACTGTATCAAGAATTATGTTAAATAAAAACTTTAGCTCAAGGTTTCTCAGTTAAGTACTCTTGCCACTTGAGGATGGAAGATTATTTGCTCTGAGGGGTTGTCCTATGCCTTTTAGGATGTCTTGCACCACTCTCACCTCTGCTTTCTAGATGCCAGTGGCACTCTCTGCTAGTGCTGTCAATCAGAAATGCCTCCAGACATTGCCATGTGTCCCTTGGGTGTCAAAATTACCCGTTGAGAATCACTGCTTTAGCTAATTGTGTTTTCTCAATAATCTCATGAGGCATGTATTATTGTCTCCATTTTCTAGATGAGATGACAAAACTTAAGAAGTTTAGCAATTTGCCCAAGGTCACACAGATAGAAAGTGAAAATCAAATCAACTACAGATCCCAGTAATTGAATCACTGAAAGACACTAACTCACTCCAAAGACCCACATGAACCTAATATCAAGTTGTGTGTGTATCCACAGAAGAAATCTTCCTATTCATATGGAAATGGAGAGACTGTTTTAAACAGGAGTACATACCATTTCTTTTGAAACTTTTTACTCTTATATGCAGTTTAGGAGTCATTTGGAGTTCTGCTACAACCACAAGGAATGTTAGTGACTAGATATCAAAAATGCATTTCTGGCTCATCATACTGATAAAATCATTGTGAAGTGGCATGGACTTTGCTCCAACATTTCAGGATGCAAGTAAAGGATAAGGACCTGGAAGGGACACAACAGAATCTGGTAAGGTGATAACAGGTCAACATGATGCCATTAAAAGATTTTGCTCAGAAGTAACACAGGGCCTTTCCATGCAGTTTAAATAGTTAAAATAAGTCAGGTGATCCACTGTGAAGTCAGCTGGTAGCAAGGTAAGTATGTGTGATCCCTTAAAGGGAGGTCAGTTGAAGAGAATCCAAGTAAGGAAAACAATTTTCTTTAAAATGGAACCTTCGTACAAATGCATCAAGAAGTGAGATACTATCATATAGAAAAACAAGTTGCTTTTTTTATTCCAAATGCCCACATTTGTACATTTCCAGAGGCATCTGAGAAAGCAATCCTGTATGACAGACAAGTGCCAAAGTGGAATTGCCAGAATTCAAAATTCTAGAACGCCAGAACAGTACTATAGCAGAGAGCGACAGCACAAGTGGACACAGTCTTCCAGTTCTTTACTGATAGTCTTCTTTTGAAAGCCTGAACAAATTCCTTTCCTTCTCTGTGAATCTGTGGCATGATCTCTTAAATGGAAACTCTGAAAATGATTCAATTTCTACCTAATTTCTAAGCTATTCTGAGTAAGCAGCAGATAAACATCTAAGAATAAAAGGAGCACTTGTGCTTGATACTTGTTGAGAAAACATTTCATCAATCATGGGGGTCTGTGGATACATCACAAGATATTCATTTTAACGATTTCAGCACACAAATATTTCACTCCCTACCCCACCTCTCTCTCAATTTTCTATCTTTCTCCCTCAGATACAGATACACACATAATAACATACCCCACAACATCTCAGGAAATCTTATGAAATAAAGAATAAATAAGCCATTATATGACAAAAATTATTTTTTGAATGTGCTTTATATCAGTAATTAAATGGAATTGAATAGTAAACACATACCACTTAAAGTATACTTGGGAGGAAAAGAGAGGATTAGAGAAAGAGTAAAGGGAGGGGAAAAAAAGATGGAGCATAACAGATTAAAGATAGAAGCAAGTCCTCGACACTCCTGAGATGTGAAATCCAATTTTCCTATCCTTGAATTTGAACTGGCATTAGTAACTTTCTTGATCACCAGAATGTAGCAGAGGTGGCAGATTAACTATACTTTTTTGCAGCTTCAGTCTAGGTCATTATGAACACTTAGCATTGTGCGTTGAACTATGTCCCCTCCAAAATTATTTGAAGTCCTAACTCCCAGTATCTGAATATAGCCTTATTTTTAAACAGATCTTGCAATTGTAATAAAGATAAAATAAGGTTACACGACATTAAAGTGGGAATCGCCTAATTCAGTGACTGGTATTGTTACACTGAGAGAGACATAGGAGACACAAAGACACACAGAGGGATGACAGTCACATAAAGACAGGGGTAGACGCTGGAGGGAGTGTAACTGCAAACTAAGGAGTGTCACCGAATGGCAAGGATTGCCAGTACACCACCAAAAGTTAGGAAGAGGCAAGGGAGGACTCTTCCCTGAAGCCTTCAAAGGGAACATGACCTCACCAACATTTTGGTTTTGATCTTCTAGCCTCCAAGCTATGAGTTAACACTCCTCTGTTAAAACGAATCATTCAGTTTGTGTAAAATTGTTACACCAACCCTAAGAAACATACACACTTGGCATTGATACTCCCTCTAGGAACCCACACTCTATCCATACTATAAAAATCACAAGACACATGGAGAAACTCACCATACATAGACAATGTTGAGTTTCAAAGGCTTCCTTGTGTAGCATTTGGGTGAGATTCTCTGGGGCTTCTGTCTGTTATTCCGGTGGTGCCTTTTGACCCTAGGTCCTTTTCTTAGTCTTTTCTGATAAGGATCCTCATATTGTTTTGACTAATGTCTTGTATTAACCTTTTAATGAATTTCTTAACAGACTTAGTCTCAACAATCCAGACTCTGAGTAAATTGCAGCAGTTACACACCCTGAATCAGAAAGCCTACCCAGCCTCCTACATTCCTTAAGACCTGCAACTTCCCCCACCCTCCTATAAAAATACCCCAAAGTCCTTCCCCCAAGGTTGATGTACTCTTTTAGTGCGCCAGCTCACTTTGAGACTCCAATAAATCCCTTTTTAGATACTCAAAGCATTTCTGGTTCACTCCTTCCACACTTGTGAACCAAGAAATTCTCAAACCTTCTGGGGAACCTACCACCATCAATCCCTGGTGTAAATTTCCAGACATCCCAGTTAAAGCAATAGGTAAGAATTCATCTTGGACGCTGCCATTCTGTGGCTATGTGATGATCTGCCTGCCCAATCCCTTTTGGAATTCCTGGTTCACAAAATTGTGAGTAAATTAAATTCTTGTTTAAACTACTAAGGTTCGGGATAATTTTGCTACATGATCAGAAATACTTGGAACAGATTTTAGTAACTGAAATTGGTTATATAAGAAAAACCTATATCATCTTGGTTTTAGGACCAGGCAGCAGGTAGAAACTGGAACGACTTGGAGGAGTCTCCTTGATGCTTAAAAGACAATGTGGGAAAATATCATTGATTCCCAAAGGGAAAAGGCCATTACTATGTAGTCTTATAAACTGGTTGCTTGTGATAGTAGGAAAATAAAGTTTGCCTAATGAACTCTTGGATTTGTCTGGAAGGTTTAGAGATATAATGTATAAATTGTCAACCAGGTTTTGTCAAATTTCTGTCAAATGTTTTGTCAAATTTCTGATAGAGAAAATAGTAAACACAATAATGTTTTAAGTTACTATGGGGACAGAAATGAAGGAAAGGAGGTAGAACACAGAAGGGAAGTGAAATAGATTAAGGATGATGACAAATCTTTGACACTCTTCCAATTGAGATCTGAAGCTAAGCTACCCTTGAATCTGGCCTTGTGTTACACAGCAGTTTATTATACAGCAGTGAATAATTGCAATAGGGCAAAGGTAGTAAGAGAACTATGGAGGAAAACCAGCTTAAATGATAAAATGTTCTAAAACAAGAATCAGTGTGAGATGTCTGTTCCTTAATACTTTGAGCATCTGTTGAATGTTATTCTAATGTTTAAAGATTATATATACAGTCACAGATGGCCACTAACACAAATCAACTACTTCACAAAATATTTGACCAAATAAAGCTATGTTTAATTCTGGGAGAAAATCTCAGTTGTATTTATTGAGAACTGGCAATTTTATTTCTGAAATTGTATCTATCTCCCTAAGGAATTTTCAAGGGGAAACTTCTTGCCTTTGGTACTGACTTTAGAATCTCAACTTGACCTAAGATATGACTTCATTATGTCCTTTTAAGCAGAAAGGATTCACACAAAGTAGAAGACTGCTGGCACGAGTTTCTGAATAAGTGTTAAATGATAAATGCAATCTAATACTTGTACATTCATTTATAGAGAAACCTCCTTATTCCAAAAAGTAATTAAAGTGATTCACATGATGCAGTCAATATTTGATAAAAAATAAAAACATAAAAAGTTCACTATCATAAGCATTCAAGAAAAAAAGCAATCTATTAAGAATAGTCACACTAATGATATATAAAGGTGAAATTTGATTCAGAGTGTCTAGCCAGTTAAAGACAAAAAGGAATTAACTATTGCATGTTTTTCTTTGAACATCGGAAGAAAATATTTCCAGAATTGCAAAAGAGAAAAGTATTTTTGTCAGAGTTCTGAAAATTATATTCCATAGGGAATTGCTACAGAGGACACAATAATCTTATTAATATAGATATCTTTTAAAGATATACATTTCTAAGAATGATTCTTCAAGTTTTCACTGACTGAACATAATTCTAAAGTTCAACTCAGTCATAACAATATGCAAAACTAAGAAAACACCTCTAACAACAGAGCTTCCCCTACCCTCTGTTAGACTATGAGCTCATCAAATTAAAAAACATCTTTTTTTTCTTTCAACATCTAGTAGCATACAGTTTGTTAGGTGTGACATATGGTATCATAAAGATATGCCAGAGTTTTGTTTTCTGATAGGAGGATTAAGGCAAGGGTTTTTATGATTAAAAAAAAAGAAAAAGAAGTAGTCAATATTCACTTCCTTTCATAAGTATAGGACTGCCTCATCTTCAGACTTAAAAAGAATGACTACATGAGTTTTTATGTTGTTTTGGAATGCTTAACACATAAAAAGTTTGTGCTCACATATGGAATTCTGGCTAACAAAAAGCTAATATTATTGTGGGAGTTATCTGGATACACTTCTCTTTCCTTTTTCACAATGCATTGCAGTGTGAAATGTTTATAGTCTCTAGCTCATGCAGAACTAAAGCAGAGTCTCACTAGAATATTAAAGAACAAGTGTTTTATGCTGGTTAAACATTAAAATATATCAAAAGATTTAAAAAAGAAATCAAGACCACCAGCACCATTAAAAATAGACATTATGAGTAGCAACTTCAGTGTTACATCTGAGTTGTGGTTGGGAAGAGGAAATCATTGCATAGGTTTGGAGAAGATTTGCAGAAAGAGCTTCATAATGCTGTTTAGTGCTTAGATAGCTGACTTCTGTTACTATCTCAAGGGCCAGATCTGACTAAAACGCTCCCTAGTCTTTAATTCACAATATGCTAAAATGGAATGGGATATCCAGGCAAAGAGATTTAGTGTTTTTACCATATTAAAAAAAAAACAACAAAAAAAAACACACACAAAAAAAATTCTCCTATAGAGCCTCCTTCTAAGTAGCACTTACCTTCACAGCAAGGAGCAATTTGTGCCTGGTGGATGGGAGTGGAGGGAAAGCAGATCATTCCTTCTATCTGAATGCCAAAGAAGAGCAGATTCCACTGGAAGAATGCATGCATCCAAACAACTAGTACTTTCGTGTGTGTGTGTGTGTGTGTGTGTGTGTGTGTGTGTGTGTTGAGTGTTTACTCAGACCAGAGGACACGGGCAAATGAGATGTCCAGTGAAAATACAGGGTTCTTTTCCACAGGGACTTATGACCTATTTCAGAAGAGATGAATACCAGAATATTCTAGAAGTCTCCTAAGGGATCATCTGGTCTGGTAGCTTTTAAATTCTCCTCTTTATGTCCTAAAAGAGTTCCTCTGAGGCTACCACAGGAGAGGAAAGAAGACCAGTTCAGCAGAAAAATCTCCAGCACCCTCACCAGCTTTAAACAGAGCATCTCTCCTTCAAAATGTCCTATGTATTGAATAAATAGACATCACACTTATTGCACGTTCATTGACAAAACAATTGGAAGACCTTTTAAGAAACTTATTGCCATAGAAATCTGTTGTTTTGTTTTCCCAGCATCTATGGCCTCTTCTTGGGTTCTGCATCTGCTCGAAGGTGCTTTCATGCCTCCATTGTTTGTGATCTGGGGGAATGGTCCTATCACTGGCTACTGCGGTAAAGTAGTCAACTGGCTTCCATGATGCAGTCTTTCTGGCACAGGAACTGGTCAAGGAAAGAGTATATAACTCAAGGGAGATCAAACAGAGCCCAAAAGACTGAGTTCAGAACTTCTATGACATCTCCTAGGTTAGAGGTAGTTTTATCTGTTAGAATTACAGGGAAGATGGAACTGAGCCTAAAGTTGCTGGAAAATACCTTCCTGAGAATAGCATATATCCAGGGGAAAGAGTACCTTGTGGTCTGCCTTCTGTGGGGCAAGCAATATCTTTGTGTTTTTAGTTATATGACAAAAATTACTTTTTTAGTCTGTTTACTCTCATTTACAACCTATGAATCATGCCAACCTATGAATCATGTCCCATGTTTATTTGGAAAATGTAGAGTGTCAAGGTCTTCACATTAGGTAAAGTGATGTGCCCAGGGTTACAAAAAAAAAAAAAAAAAAAAAACCCACACACAACAAAAGCAGTTTTCAATGTATATACTCAGTTGATATGATGGGATTCTAACTCTAAGCCTCATACATCTTCCACTTAAATCATCTCACATGTGCAAATCAGTATATATTCACAGAATAAAAGGCATTTTATCATGCTGTTCCTAAAATCTAGTGTATATAACTATATTGAATTTTAAATTCACCAGAGGAACATGAAATTTAAGGAAACATGTAATAATGGATCCTTTTATTCTGTTTGTAAACTCATATTTTTATACATCCTCACCTGAATATTAGACTTCCTTCTGATGTCAGCCCAAGACTGTGGTTCAGACATCTTGAAGAGGTGGCCTGTCTGAATCATCAGCAACTTTTGAACACCTTTTGGCATTTTGAGAGCATGCTTTTGCTCACCCTGAGTCATTGACTCCTTAACCTTCTCCCTCAAAATGGAAATGTAGGTGCAATCATTGACCATGGCAGTGTTAAGTAGATTGCTTCATGAGAATGGTAGCTCAGAAAATGCTCCTTCCTTCTTTGTATTGTCACCTTTGGGGGGGATAAGAAATTTTACAAACATGCTACTACTGTACAGTTCATTTGTTCAACTACTAACTGGTTGCCTAACACTGGGCAAGAAAGTTCATCTCTCAGAGTTCATTTTCTGGGTGTTATGGTTAGGATCGATAATGTCTAAAGTTCCTCTCAGATTTAATCATCTCTGAAACTATGGATTAAAGCATATCGTAAACTACACAGATCTAAACTGTGATGAAGCCCTGACAAGCATTTTGGTGGAATGGAGAGGCAACTGGGGGCAGCTGCTGAAACAGGACTCTTGTGCTGTCCTCCCTTAGAAGTCTGTTTTATAACTGTTTTTGTCTGTTTTTCTAAAAACTGCATGGAAATGGTCATGGTAGACAAACAATTTCTATTCAAAAGTAATTCTTACAAGATCAGAAGAAAAACAATGTTAAAAAATAACTCTCCATAAAAATATGATGACCTGTAAGAAATATGCAAACCCAGGGACCTTTTCCATTCTATGCCTGATACACTTTCCAAAATTTCTAGGGGACGTATCGAATATTTTAAGATACTGACTTTGGGATAGGAATGAAAATCTCCAATAGTGACTAAGTAAATGCATGGAATAAATTGTTGCATTTTTAAAAATCATTTAGTCACCATGATCATAATTCTACATAAGATGAAAGCACAGTGTAATGAAAAACAGCTTGATCTTTGGACACAGACCTGACTTTGAACCAGAATTCAACTAGAAAATTGAGCAGAAGAGCTCTTTGGCTAGCTACCTAAACTCTGAAGTTCAGTTTATATTTCTATATATACAGTGTATTTCTGTTTGTCATATACAATGGGGATACTAACCTAATTGATTAAAATATTTGAGGATTAATATATCAAGTAGCATCTGGTAGACATCACTAAATGCCAGTTTCCCTTTGTTGCCCGATAATGTAGGTCTTTCTCCAAATGCTCCAGAGGCAGCAGGAATGTCCCAGAGTTGATTGGCTTGTTATGTGACAGATTCTGATGCAGTCATTGCTGCTTCCATATCAATTTCCTGACTTACCCTGATAACTGCCCTCTTCGGGAAGAGATATTGAGTTCTTACTATGCTCTCAAAGGGATATTTGCACTTATGATTCTATTTAATCTTTATAACATCCTGTAAGTTATTAGCACTACAGTGTCCTATGGTATCAAAGCAGAGGACCACTCCCTACCCTGTGAGTGTCTTTTCTAGTCATGTGTATCAACTGTTCAACACTCTATTCACTCTATTCTGTTTGACACGCTATTCATTTTTGTACTTTTTTCCAAGTGAGCGAAGGTCCTAAAAATAGCAACTTCTAGTAAGTGAAGGAACCACTGTGGGATACAAAATATTTCAAGTATATAAACTCGAAAAACAGACAGAAATATATGGCACACAAAATGAGTTTGGGGCATCCTCCATGCCTTTCTCAGAGACTCTTTTAAGAAGGGATAACTTCTACCTGATTAGCTAGAGATTCTTCTTGGTCTTTCCATAATTCTTTTCCCTTCTATATCCAAGTGCAGCATCTGTCATCTCTCATTGTCCTTCTATACAGGTTTCATTCCTCCTCCCTCTCTCACTTCTGTTTTTCTTTCTGAGTCTGATTCATTCTCTACTTGTCAAACTGTCTTCCATGGAATTCCTTCTCTATTCCAAAGTCTAGCTTTTATTTTAGTCCAACATGTTTTTGCATATCACTCTCCTTTTTCAACTTTAGCATGAGAATTTACCTTATAATTAAAAGGATTCAGCAAAAGGAGATAGAGTACAGGGTATCTTCTGAGACTGTGGGAGGAAGGAATTGGCACCTTCAATCAAGGTCTGGTTTGGGGAAGTGGGAGATAAATCACTGTATAGATGACATGGGGACAACATAGCGTAGAATCTATAGAACAGTATGCAGATGCCTGAGTGGAAAATTAACTGACAAAACCTGAGACGTCCAAGAACAAGGACCTCAAAAAGTAATGACCAAGTAGCAACTTGGCCCTGGGATACATCCCTAGATACTTGCACTATTTTAATTCCAAGTAACCTGGACACACCCACAAAAGGAAAAAGCCCTCACCCCTCATATATATGCAAGATTCAATCTTGCCTGTGTGAGGTGCCGGCAGACATGTGTGGTACATGCAGGTGTGTATTCCAGTGATGTCACTTTCCTGACCTGAGGGGAGCTTAAACTCACTGTTTCTGCTTTTAATAAACCTGCTGTGTGATCCTGACCAATAGTCTCTCCGCAAATTCTTTCTGGATGTACCCATCGTCTTATTAGTGTGTCTCAGTTCACCCTCACCCACATCATACAGGGTTCAAGCTTTTGAATGCACAGATTTCAGAAATTCTTTGTATAAACAAATGGGGACATTAGAATGTTATTAAATAATAAAGAAACATTTGGAATCACAGAAGTGAAATATTGGTAAAGGAAAAACACTTTAGGAACTCAAATTATTACCTTCTACTGGCTTTTTTTTCATCCTTATTCTCTGAAAGGACTCATAAACCTCTAATAGATCTGGCCCCAGCTTGAAGGAGTCAATTGGGAACTCAGTTAAAACTAGCAGAGGAGAGAGAAACTTCCTGACAAGAACTATCTTGAAAATGTTCTTCAAAATACTCTCAAATTAGTCACAGCAAAACTTCTATAAAATTCTCAAAATTGCACTAAAAGTGTAAAAGCACTTTTAACTCTGATACTAAGGCCAGTTAGCAGCCTATTTGAGCCTTTAAAATTTGAGTTGACAGTTAAACCCAAAAGTCGAGCTAAGAAAATTATGATTCTGTGTATGAATTTTGATACAGTTCATTTAGAGAAAATAATATTTACTTTGACGATTATTTATTATTAATCAGAGACCACATTAAAATTGTAGAAGCCAGTATATTGTATTTTTAGTTGACAGAATAAAGAGGGTTCTTTTTTTCCACTCATTGGAAAGTTTTATTGAAAAAAATTCATTCATTTTAAGAAATTTTATTCTAAGTTTGTGATTTCAATTTCTTTTCATTTCCTTTTGGTCTACAGTGATTTTCAAGTCAGAATGTAGTCAGGATATGCTAGGTTATGCAATGAAAATAAATAACCCCTACACTTCAGTAGCTTCCAAAAATAATTTATTGTTCACACTGTAAGTCCATCCTACATAACATAGGGATTTTGCTGTAACATTGACTTAAAAAAAATCACTATTTTTAATCTTTCAAGATTTGATAATCTGTAAAAGGTGTTAACTGTAAAGATACTGAGATTATTATGCCCTCAATGATAATTCCTTA
This sequence comes from Solenodon paradoxus, assembly GCA_004363575.1. Lineage (NCBI taxonomy): Eukaryota > Metazoa > Chordata > Mammalia > Eulipotyphla > Solenodontidae > Solenodon > Solenodon paradoxus. Next base: position 245,867 of record RJWH01000186.1, on the reverse strand, counting down.
AGAACATCGCTTTCAGAATTCTGTGACAAAACAATGTACCTAATGATTGCACAAAGAAAATGTATATATGTTTGTCAAGATACAGATACGTACAGCATATATATATGTACATCTATATATGTGTGTGTGTGTATATATATATATATATATATATATATATATATCTGTTTAGACTGGTTGACTTTGAGGAGAATAAATAACTCAGAATAGGACTGGATATAGAATTCTTTCAGTTATGTCCATCTCTATATTTTTTGTACTGTGCACTTAAATTTTCTACTAAATAATCACTAAAATTATCTTTAAATGTTTTTTGTTAGGACTGGGATATAAGAATATGATCATGGAATATGGTGAAGTTGATTAGTTGATACAGGCATAAGCTCATGCCATTGGTTTCATTGTCATTTTTAGTCAATACTTGGAATAGACCCCAGATAATATAGATTCTGACTCAGAAAATATAATGACTTTCATAATATTATGGGGTTTCCACCACTTTCCTTACTCCACTCCACACACACACACTCACACACACACACACACCCCACACCACACCACATACCCACACAAAAAGAATGAAAAAAAATGAGAAATAATTTCATGAAATCTCAGGTCATGGAGAAACTGGAAGTAATCTGGATTACTTCTGGGTATTAGAAGATTTTGAACAGTTCTATATTGCCCTGGAACTCACTCGGGATATAAGATAGCCACGGGTACGGGATCAGCTTGCTCTTCAACTAGAGCAGTTTGTCTTATGCAATGAGTTTTTACCAAAAGTTTTTGTCTGAAGAAATCATTCCAAAAATGTTTGAAGACCACTGATGTGAGAATCTCCTCTATAATGTGCTGATAAGAAACAATTCAATTTCGGCAGATGGAACTTAAATACTAGGGAATTCACCACCTCATTACGTGCTTGGATAGCTCCAACTTTCACAAAGTTCTTCTTAAACTAAGCCAAAATCTGCCTCCCTTTAACTTTGATCAATTGGTTCACATTCTTACTTTGGGCTATTTAATTGCTGGTAGAGATTTTAGTTGATTCCCTGAAGGCAGAAGACTTAATGTTTTGTAACTACTATTGATCTTTGGCCAGCTTTGGCCTGTAGCTGGGCAGCTAGATAATTTATTTCTCTTTGAGCTTTTCTGATACTATTTTTGGGCTACATTTTCTGTTTTGCTTCTTGAAGCTTTCATTTCTTTATGTAAAGAAATTTGAACACATGATTTTTTTGTTTATGAGCTACACTATTTTACATAGATACCAATTAGCTCTTAATTATTAAATGTGTGGGTGAGAGGGCACAGATACATATTTATAGCTGAAATGAAAGCTTGAGGTAATTTAGGTTAAATATTATGAAAATCTTTGTAACATTAATATTATAAAATTAATATGGAACAAGCCACCAAGAAAGGTGGCATAATGACTGTCAGTAGAGGTATTCAAGGCAGAAACTGCCACCTGTGGGAAATGATGGGTTATAGCTAATTACATCTCCTGGTCATCATCTGTGGATATTTATACAGACTTCTTCAGGTTACTTCAAATTTTAGTTATTTCAAAAGGTTTAATTTAAGCATATTCATCTAAACACATGACTGAACCATTCCTTCAGTAGTAATTTTTAAAAAGTTGTCACAAATGCTTAACATTTTCAGTTCTTAACTGAATCATCAGGAAATAATCTCCTAAAAAATGGAGACACGAAAGTGTTCAACAAGCTTTATTTATGTGAGTACCTAACATATGAATAACCTCAATGTCAAAATATAATGAAATAAATAGCTTATGGTACATTCATGCAAGGAAATATGAATAACCAATTAAGTTGTATACCTCGTTTTAATAGAAAAATCTTACCATTAAAATATTAAGTGAAAAACCCTAATATTTATTCATCTCTTCTGTTTTATAACTATAGAATTACTGTTTCATTTCAAAAATCATATGAAATCTGCTATTCTGTTATATATACAAAATCTTTATTTTGACCTTGAATGACAATTTGTGAATTTCACTTCTTTCTTGATAAGAGTGAATTTGTTCTAAAGATTGCTTATAAAATTGTAGACATAGCCATAAAATCAGACTTATATTAAAATTCAAAATTCTATGTGTGTAGTAATTTTGTTACCTGATATTTAATTTAGTTGCTAGAAGGGAATTTTTCTCAGTAGGAGTAAAGATTTGGCAAACAGGCACAAATTTTAATTAAATGTTAAGTTTGATCCAATGCAAATATACAGAAACACGTCATTAAAAGCAGTTTCATTTTTTCAATCATACATGAGTCTTTCCTAAAAGTTGAGCATGAGCTGTGCAACAAAGGGAATCTTAACAATACTGTAACTATCTTGAACAATAGGCTCTTTGACAATAATGTTATAAATTAGAAATGCAAAAAAAATTCAAGATGATAAATAAAAGTATAGAAATTCAAGAATTGTTCCTAAATGTTTAATATGTTAAAGAATTCACATTTTAAATAATTATCTGCTTAAAACAACAAGTCCTTTGTACCTAGTAATTGCATTTATAGAGGAAATTATTGTCTTAAAAACATACATACAATGGCAATCATCACCAAATGGTGCTAAGCTAATGCCAATATATATGTTAAAACACAGATCTCTACCTCACATCAAAAAAATTAATTAATTAAAATATATCAATTAGTGTGAAAGCAAAAGTATACCTTTTAAATTTGGGGGAATAAATACTACAGATTATCTCTAGGACTATGGGACAAGATGGATTTCTTAAAGAAGATATAAAAAGTGGAAATCCTAAATTAATATACTTATGATTCTGATTATACCATTTTTAAGGTAACAAAAGATATCATATATCAAGCTTAAAACATCAGCATCAGAATTAGAGATGATATCTGCAATGCATAAAATTACTAAAATTAATTGATTTATTTAGACAAATCAAACTAAAGTCAAAGAATACAGCACAAGAAAATTGCATGAATATGAACCGGCTGACAATAAAAGAAGAAATAAAAATGGTCATTATATTTATGAAGTGATATTTAGCCTAACTAGTTTTTCTGAGACAGACAAATTAAAACAACAATGAGGTAACGCATGATGGCAAGTAGCCAAAAATAAACAAAATCTTAAGAATACTATATCTGAGAAGAATGTAGAGAAATGTATCATGGCTTACATAGCAGAAAGAAGTACATATTTAAAAAATGCTATTAAAAACAATTTAATACTGTTAAATAAAGCTGAAGATAGCTTTTGTCTGAACACTTGCAAAATGTCTATTAAGGCATACTGTGTGTATGTGTGTGTGTGTGTGTGTGTGTGTGTGTGTGTGTGTAGAAGCAACCTAAGTATTCATTGGCAGGTGAATGGCTAAACGTATAATATTTATACAGTGTAAGTCTTTAGAACAATCAGATGAATGAACTGCATTACCCTGATTAAACAGATGAATTTGAAAACCAATGTAGAATGAATAATGAAGAGGCAGAGCCTTTATGTACAACATACCATTTATATAAAGTGCAAATTCATACATACAAGTCAGAAATCTATATTGTTTGGTCATGGACATGTATATCTGTGGTAAAATTATACACATACCTCCAGATAGTGGTTACATCTCAGAAGAGAGGGATAGCAATGAAGTGGTATGCAGTTGGGTTTCAATTATACTCAAAATCTTGAAATAAAAAAAGACTGCAGCAATTATGGCAAACTGCTCAAATTCAGTTAATCTGAATTATGAATAGGGTTTGTTATGCTATTATGGCCCTTTGTACATGAGAAATAATTCAGAATTTAAGTTTATATTAAGAATTAAAGGCTTCTTTTGGTGAAAGGAAATATACAAGAATGCTATTATTTGTTGTTTCTGGGTGAATAAATTAGACATCTGTGTTTTAAACATTTATATATCTAAATATTTCTGATATTTCTTTAATTACAATCTTTTGCTCTTACGATTAAAATGAAATTTATTTTATTTAAAAAGAAAACATATTTATGGCTCCACTCTGAAGATTCTTCTGAGATTAAGCTGTCATCACACTGCAGGGTGAATAAAGAGGGTATCATTTCTTTGAAAAGTTAACAGGAGTATATTTTGGATTCTTTTCAATCTCATCGTGAGGGTTGCCTTTACTTTTGCTAACTGCTGACATGGATGTTAAGATTTATTATCATCAGAATCAGTGGGGCAGAATAAGTCTTTGGCACCAAACTTAGGTTATCGAGGAATACAACGTCTTCCAAAAATACAAATGGTCACATTGAGTGCACTCTTTTTTCTCTGTATTTCTGAAGATTACTTGGACTATATAATTTGGCAGCTTGATTTGCTGTAATGAAATCAAAATTTGTTGCCTGAATTTGACTGATGCTTGGTTGTCTGGACTTATAGAGAGGATTCTCTAAGTGCTTGTAATGACACTAGATTCTTAGACTGTTATATTCTGATTTTTCTATTAAATGGTAGTATTTTTGTACTGAGTGAAATACCAAACCCAACACATCAATGGAGAAAATGGATTCCTGATCTGTAGAAAGCATAGCTGTGCATTCATATCTTCTCTACCACCCAGTCAAGCTTATTTGACACAATTTACACCTAAATGGTTATATTTTAGAATTTTTGCAATGGTTGTATCAAAAAAATTACATTTGCTCTGTGGGCATTTAATATATCACTAGATGATTATTTATTTTTGAAAAGGTCTTTCAAAAACTTGGCATTTTTTAAGAGTAACTGTCACCCTTAGCATCTCTTTCCCTAGACTGAGAAAATGATTTTATCATGTGCAATGGGCTTAGGAAGCAGACAAATCTCTTAGACTGATTTCATATTCTCAAGATTCCTTCAGGTTAATTAAAAATGGACACTGTAACATTATACAGAGAAGCCTAAGCTTGCCTTTCTGGAATGGAGGAGAAACAAACAAGACTTTCCCCAGTTTTGGCAGGTGCTTTACAGAAATTATAGAAGACTCTAAAAGTAATTGTTGCTAGAATAAAATAATGCTGTGAAAATTTTACTTTTCTAAATATGCTTAGGTTCTGACCTTTCAAGTTACCACTTCATTTATAAACATGCACATGCACGCACACACACACACACTGAATTAGATATTCTATTGACATGTTTTGGAAGGAAGGAAGATTAAGCTAAGTGTTTTGAGATTCAAACCGACTGTTCCATGGTTTCTAATCATTGCAAACCTGATGTTTTAAATCATTAAGCCATTCCTTGTAGCTTACCATGGGAATATATTTCCATATAGTTTGCTGTGATATATTGAGAGAGATAAGAATTAGAATTCATTTGCCATTTAATTTTTCTCCCAAAGTGACTTAAAAAGGTCACTGAATGCCCACACTTCTAGTTCAAGAATATTTTTATTTCATCTATCAAAAACCTTTGTGTCAAGATAAGTATTTAACGAGACTTAGGATTTCAGCGTCAGGATTGTATTTATTTGAATAAATTCAGATTCTCATCTGATTCAAACCAACTAAATAGGAAAAGTTAGGAATGATATTTAATAAATCTTATTTATTATGAAATAATTTCTGGTATTTTCCTTATACTGAAAAGACCTAAAAAATATTACAGGTGTCCAATTTTTATTTTACAACAAACTTACTCAGTTTTTTTCTAAATTATTGAAATTTTCTGTGACTTAAAGGCATTTTCTTATGTGAACATTTGGTTTCATTTATTTTCAGGATATAATTTCTTCTCCTCCTCCCTTTCAATTCTTGGCTCCCCAACATCTGGGGAGTCTGGGACAGACTAATATGGAAAAAAAAATAGAAGAAACCAAAAGAGAAGAAAAACCCACAGAAAAGCTGAGGTTCAGTAACTTCAGAAGCAGAGTCTGGAGAACTTTCCTAAAGAAGTAGGACAGGAATCAGGCTTCCTGAGACAGTCTGGTCAGACTGAGAGTCACGTATGAAGTCTGATCCTTTCAGGATTTGTAACAGGACGGATTTCAGAGTGAAGGTAGGAAGAAACATTATGCAGTATTCCTTCCTATCCCCAAAACTTAACCTGTGTCTGGTATGGATTAGATTTTCAATAAATATTTATTGAAATAGAATAGTCAATAAATGAAAATGAAAGATGCACAGTATAAGTCATTGAAAAGGCCTCTCTGTCCTGAAACCATCTCACAACCTCCTTCCTTTCTTTTAAACAGATTTTCTGCTTCAAGTTCTAATGCAGTGACTCAGTAATGAATGAAGGGAGAAAACATTCCACTTAACCTATAAACAAAGATTCTCTCCTTTAGTAAGTGAAAGTATCTCCAAACTTGGTAAATGCTGACCCATAGGCCTAGGATACAAAAATCTAAATCAGTGATTTAAGGAAAGGAAATAGAAATCTACACTGAAAAAAGTATCTCAGATGATTAGGATTCAGCCTTGTGATCTTATTTGGAAAAAAAAAAAAAAAAAAAAAAAAAAGAACCCTTAATAAACATTCAGTGAATGAATAAAACTTGAATGACACTGCTTCTGGCTGATTCTACTGCTTTGGTTTTATTGGGGCTAGGTCAATGCTTTCAACTGGAAGACAAAATAATGATAGCAATAATTCATTATGTGCTTACTAGTGTCAGTCACAGTTTTTTGCCCTGAAAAATAATCTGTAAAAGCCACTAATGGCCATGCCCTCCCCTTGAGACCAAAAGTAGATTTGACCTCCTTGACTCTGCTAAGTAGCTGCTCAGAAGAGACTAAAGAGTAATGTGAGGGCAGGGCATCAGCCCCTGGAGAGATTTTGAGCCAAGACTCTACCCAACAAATTAAAAAAAAAAATCTGAAGTATCACCCATTTTCCTCAAAACAGAGCATATTTTTCATCATAACAGAAAATGTAGGAAATAAACTAATGTCAGCTATTCTTATTTAATTGCTCTGGACATTTAAAATAATAAAGTGCTCACATTCTTCCTTTAATTCATTAAGGTCTTTAATCCTCAGTTTTAGGAAGATTTTTTTCAGATAGAAATCAATGTTAAATTATTCCTTCAAATCAATTGTAGTCCAAAAAAAAATTTAATCTGGGTTCTCATTCTACTGTTTTAAAGGAGTCAATTTATATCAGAGTACCCCAGGTAAGTATGACAGGGATATTTCCAAGGGTAAAGAAGGCATGTGTCACCTCTCAAAGTGCAGGCAATTGTACATGAAATACCTCTGTGGCTTGTTGCTGAAAAGTCACACCTCTGATCCACAGATCTGCTTAATTTAACCATTTTTCAACATGTTAATACATTTCCCTATTTTAAATTCCTGCTTAGTGGAAAGTTTCCCCATTGAGCATCTGATTTAATTTTGTCTGCTTGGATGCCCTTTAGGTAAAGGACACCATTCAATATCAGAATTAGAAGCATTCTATTCATTTTTTCCCCCTGCAGCCGCGGAAAGAGAAAGAACGCAAAAAGGCAGAGACTCAAACAACTCTAGATGCAGCAATTCTCTAGCCGCTGAGCAATGAGGTTTCATATGCTGCTGGAGGACCCATTCATCTTAATCCATCTGGAAAGAGGGCTACGCGCAATATTTCACAATCTAAGTACTTTCTGACAAATCTATTAATTATGCACTCAAACAAATTATTTGCTGCCTATGGAGAATTGCTACGGGATTTTCTCTTGTGCCAGAATTCAACTTCTCTTTTCTGCTTTTAACTCATTGATGTCATTGACACTGTCATAATAGTCTATTTTTAATCGTTCACTGTTTTAAGTTTAGATGTGGTCACTCTTTAGAGAGAAGTCACTCTTTAGAGAGAAGCTAAATGGAGGTTAAGATAATATGACACCTAATTCTAAAAGACATTTTCTGCCTACTTCCATTTGTTTTCTGTTCCCTGTAGAGGAGCAAAAACCTGTCATCCCCTCCCAAATCTAACCCTTTTATATAAGCAAGAGGATATAAGCTGTTACATAATTAATCGTGACTTTACCTAGTAATTGAGATGACCATTTGTGCTAGGTTAGCTAATGCACTGTTTTCAAAGAAATGATAAACTATCTTTTTCATGGAAAATGTTTTTGCAACCTGCCCTACCCTCCCACCGAAACTGTGACACAGGAGTGCCAGTTACCCCGACATTTAATTTTCAGAGAGGATTCCTAGATCCTTAAGACACTCCTGAGTCATAAAGCTGACAAAAGTTCTCTTTAGGTTTTAAAAGGGGTATATATATATATATATTTCTATGTATACATAGGTATAATATCTATGTATATATAGAGATATTTATATACACACAGTTCAAATAAAGGAAAAAATAATTGCAAGTTTTCTGAAGTAAATATTCTACAAAAGGGGGAAGGAAAGGAAAGCATTTATTTTCAATAGTAAGAATTAAGTCTCTTAGTTTTGGTTTGTATTTGTCCATACAATGTACACAGAATTTTCAAATCCTATATGATTCCATCATAAAAATATAGAATTGTTAACTATGCTCCATAATTGGACATTATTTTTTAAAAAAATCATCCTTTATTAGATAATTTTGTAATGTTTATTCTTAAGACTAAAGATTTGAGGTAATTTTATTTTTACCACATAAAATATGACAAGTGTTCACACTGAGACAAAGTAAAAACATCAAATACTGCCTTCAAAAATATATCCATGCATACAGCGGAGATAGTCACTTAACGCATAGAGTTAGTGTAGTCAGATTATTTAAAATTCTCATAGAAAATATATCCATGAACCACATTCATGAAAATAGGAAACATTTATGACCCATCTCCTGACTATTAGAGCTACTCCTTCTGTAAAAGGACTTGAATGACCAACAGCTGTTCTGAAAAAAGGAAGAAATCATTTTCCATATGGCAGCTGGGTAGCTTATAAAAGTGAGTATGTCTTCAAGAGGCAAAAAGAGAGAAACATTTTATTTTCCTATATAAGAAGGGAACATGAACCAAGACTTCTTTTTAATTTTTCCAAAATCATAATTGTTCCTAATGAGGCAAGTAGACATCTTGTCATTCTACAGACAGAGTTGATGAGGTACTGGGCTTTATACAGCAAGCAAGTAAGTTGCAGATGCAGAATCTTCACTCATCACTGTGGGCCTTCAAAAGTTCTATTTTCTTCATTATAGTATATTTGGTAACCATAGGCTATGTGGTCTCCTTTCTTTAAAAATATGTTCACATCAATTTAATTGTGACTTCATAACAAATGGCTTTTAATTTTAAAAAAAAAACCTTTATCTAAGCATCAAATTACATAAATTATGTTGTATAGAAGTTAGTTATAACAAATGTAATTTCTTTAACCTTTGCCACTTTTGCTGTGTTCTCTTCTCAGTATCGAAGATTGAGTTTCTTCATCATTAACATAACTTATCTGCAAAAGATGGAAAAATGTACTATCGATACTACTTTATTTTTTAAAGGATTATATTTAATAGCTAAAATAGTCCTCTTGGATTATGGAATTCAAATTTCAAGCAAATCATTGTTGAAGGTGAAGAAAGTTCAGTCACGAAACGAGTTTAGTCACTGATCCCTGATGTAGCATTCTCTGAGAATTGTAGCATGGCATGGTAACTGGTCCAGGTTCGAAACTGAAAATATTTTTTTCTTGAAAAATGTATTTTTTTCTGGAAAAGGATGAAAGGCTTTAATAGCAGACCCAGAGATATAAGACTAGGAGACCATGCCATCAAAGGCATGACCTCTGTCCTCAGACCATGACCTCCAAGAGAAGGTGAGAGTCCAGAAATGAAGAGCCTGACTCAGATGACAATCAGGATTATCCTGCAGCACAGAACCAAGTAAAACCTGAGTTCAGAATGGAATGGGTATTGGGCAGGGGCAATGCAGCCTCCTCATGTTAGGACCAAAGAGAACAGCCAAATCATATGGCCACAAAGCAGCAATGTCCATGTGATACAAGAGTGTGGCAGTCCCAAGGCAGATCTCACTGGGCCCTGAAGAGGAGAGTGAGGGGTTCACTGTTATTAGTGTGTGGATTTTAGAGTTAATGAAGCAAAGCCAGCTATGTGATAGGATAGAATTTGTACCCATTATCCAGCCGAACCTGTGCCATGACATGTATATAATATGTTGTGATTTCATCTTTAGTCTGATGAGTTTCTTGAAAATTGCCTCTTGATGACAACCAGCGAAATATTTCACACTAACAAAAAGTTTCTAATGGCACAGAAGTTGCATCTAACCCTCCACACCACCATCCACTATGAAATGCAACCCAAATGAAGAAGCTTCAAACAAAATATATCTGACATCAATGCATCCTTTAATCTGCCAGTCTCATTAGAATCTTCAAAGGAGGATTGAGAGTAAGATCACAGGAAGAAACAACAGAATCAAATGATAATTAAATACCTTCAATGTCCCAAGAAGCCCTGACCCAGGCCTTTGCTGATGCCATATGACTTAATGCTCACTTCTACGGGGAAGAAGGGCTATCATTCTTTCAAAGAGAAGAAGTGGAATTCAGAGTTTACGAACTTGTCCCATAACTATCCTTAAAAAGGGCCCTGTGACTTCACCCACAGGAGGCCATGTTTTCTTTCTTCTGTTTAAGGAAGCCCTCAGATTATGCTCTAAATAACTGTAACCTTAACTTTACTGTTTCTGTTTTTCCAGGAGATTCATGCCAACAATCTCTTAAGCAAACAGCCTACGTATCAGCATGGCACACCACCAAAGGGCTTAGGGTCCAAATATTCTGAGCATTTTAGCAACTGGAATAGGTCACTACAAACAAAATAAACTGACCTCAGCTAAACTTAAGCACAGGAAAGAATTTCTTCTTGGTCTATGAGGTAGATTACATAGTCAAATGATGGAATCCAAGCCACCAGGGCTCAAAGAAAGAGAGCAGCCAGGTTAACTCTAGGAACAGACTCAGATGGACCATGTCACCAAAGCTGTACTGTCAGGATGAATCAGCTGCAGACTAGTTCTTTCATTTTATGGCTCCACTCAAGACTTAGGTTCAGGAAGAGCAGGAGACTGTGGGCCAGCCCTGGTCACATGGCCAGACCTCAGCAGGGGAGAGGAAGGCTCCTTAATTGAGTGCATGCAAGGTTGCATGCAGCAGGGGAAGACAAGGGCCCCATAGGAAAATCAGAGTGCTGGGCTGGCAAAATAACAGATCTCTACCACAATAACGAAAGGTCTCCTGTGCCCTCACAAATGTCCTCCCTTGTCACATTACAGTGAGTGGTTTCTGCTTACTCACATATTCCTCACACAGAGCCCTGTGCAGCTGAGGCTGAGCCACAGAGGGCTCTGTCTCCCTCACTATCACCATGCTCCAGAACTACTTCCAGCTTTGATTCATTACACACATCACTTCTATCTTACCCACCAGAACATGATATATATGGTAATTTATTTCATTGTTTCGTACTGGCTGCCGCCCCCTCACATCCTCTATCATTTAAGCTGAGTCCTGCATCAGCAGCCATGAACATTAAGACCCACCCTTGGTCAAAGGGAGAAAAGAACTCTACCCTCTCTCCCTTCCCTCCTACAGGGGAAGTCAGCCCCACCACAGGCTCACTATTAGAGACTATCCTCAAACCGTCTGCCAACATCTATCTTTTTGAGAATGCTGAGTTCAACAAATCAGGGAGGAAAAAAAAAATCAGCAAATTGTGTAACAAATCGAAGCACCAAGAATTTCTCTGGAAGCACACAAAAGCCCTTCTAGGAAGATACTCTGTTATTGAAATTAAGCACTGTAGACTGGCCAGAGATAATGATTTAGAAATTTGTGGTTCTGAAACAAATAATTTGTTTGAATCATCCACTTCATTAAGATACCAAAAAGGTTTTCAGTTTATTAATGTGATACTCAAAATAAAAACATGGGTAAATGCTGCCCTTGTAAGTGAACAGAGATGTTTGTGTGAGAGGAAATAGTTTTACCAACGGGAATGAAATACTGAATCCGCTTTTACCTGGTGGCTTTGAAACTCAATGGGCAACTTGCTCTTAATTCCCATGCATCTGAGTTCTGACGGGATAATTTGCAGAAAAGATGTGGCTTCCCTAGATACTGCAAATTTGGTAGGAAAACTGGCAGAGCCTACAGCGTCGGGGAGAGTGCAGAGCAGACCTCCAGTTCAGGTATCTCTCCAGGCTGCAGGGGCCCACCCACGGCAGGGGGCCAGGAGACCCATAAGAAGTCTGTTTATCTCTGTTAATCAAGTGGGAGGCTTGTGATAGTTTCATGCTTACTTTTAACTTCTGGTCAACCGTTTCTAAGAAGAAAGCAGTGTAAGCAGGAGGAGAGGATCCTTACATACAACTTTCAAGACAGCAATAGTCTGGGTTCGAGCAGATAGCTGGTTTTGTTTTTTGGATTTTTCTTTCCAGTTTTATTGAGGTCTAACTGCTACACAAAAAAGTGCATGTAATTAATACGTACAGTTTAGTGAATCTGGATATATGTATATACTTGTGTTACCACAACCACGATTAAGGTACTATACCTAGCACCTTCCAGTTTTCTTGTGTCCTCTTTCGTTGTTTTTATTGTATTTGTTTGCTTCTATTTACATATCTATGTTTAGTAAGAACACTTAATATGAGATCTATCTCCTAAAAAGTTTTTTAAGTACACAATAGCTTATTCTTAACTGTAGGCACTGTTAGAAGCAGATCTCTGGAACTTACTCACCATGTATAGCTAACTTTTTTACATAAGAAAACTCATTTTCAGGAAGAATCTATCACACCTACACTATCACCCATCCAGAAGCAGGTGGAACTGGGCACCTTACTTTCCACCAGCATACTTATCAGCACTGAACAGAATGTGCATTGATTTATTCTCTTATTGCTACTATTAGAATATGAGAATATCTATGTAGTGTTTTATTTTGCATCTTCTAGAATGGAGCTGGGAACTTGGTAAAGGACCATGAATAGTGGTAAATAAATATCATTTCTAGATAATTGGATTAATTAATAATAGTCAATACATATTTTAATACATTACCATTTTGCTTTATAGAATACCTCCTATCACATGGAATAGTCTCAACTTCATCCAATGCTCAAAGTAAAATTACAGTTTTTTTTTCTCAGTTAGTATGATTAAATAATATAATGCAAAAGTAGTTCAGTACATTTTATTTTTACTACCACCAACAGTTGAATTTTGGCTCCCCTCCCTCCAACATACTCACTTCCTTCATGGTAAAATATCTCTCTATTTATCTTCAGTGATAAACAAATACCTTGTCTGAGGCACATGTTTTTATAGACTAGAAGAACATCTCTCAATAAGTACTCAAAAAAATGTGTGCTTAATAAAGAATCTTGCAATAGATATTCTCTAATAGAACCAATGACACATTTTCATACTTAAGGAATATCAATGTGTATCCGGAATAGTGTTAACATAAATTACAAATATGCTCAATTTATTAGTATCGTAAATAACTAGCCTGAAAATTAAACTGTTGCTATTATCAATACCATTGATAATATATTTCTGTAGTGCTAGGAATAAGATTTTGAGTTCCTTTTTGCTTTCACTTCTTTTTTCACTTGGTCTTACAACAGTTAATAAGAAATGACACCAACTTACGATAAAGAAGAGTTCAGAAAGACCCCATTTTCTGTCTGCTTTTTAACTTGATGTTGACTCATGTCTCATCTTCGCATCTCAAAGTTAATTATCCCAATTCCATCTGACAACTGGCTTATTTCTTTGTTACGTTTTGTGGCTCAATGGCCAGAAAATAGTGGCTCAATGAAGTATACACATGATTTACAGATGGTCTTGAATTTAATGAGAGGTAATAACACATTTTCCTCTTATCTGCACATCCCAACTCTTTTCTAGCATGCAGGTGTGAAATTTAGGTTTCAATAAAATGCTAAACATCTACTGAATAGAATTGGGGAACATTATTCAATGACGAATAATGAAATTAAAGACATTTTGCTCCACTTTTTCAACATTGGTCACACTACCATATCCTTCATGTGGTCTTTATTCTCTTTCCCAAAATCCTTTTGACAGTATTTCACACTTTTGCTTCTACTGACCCAAATGCTCAGAGATTATTTTTAACATTAAAAATCCCCTTATCCTTTCAAATTTCCTATGCCTATATCACCTCCCAGGAAGACTTCTGCTTTTGCTGTCTCTTCAAATTGAAGTCACAGGAAAGGGCTTAGGGTCGTGTCCTTTATGACAGCACATAAGGCCGACCTGGTCTCAATCCCAGGACTTCGTCCTACTCAATTTTCAACTTGTCAAAAAATGACGTGAGTGAAAAGTCTCTTCTTCAATTCCCTGAGTAAAATGTACTAATGCCCTCTTCAGTAGCTTTCCATCATTTCACTATTGTTTTTTTTTTTTTATCATATTTATTAAACATTATGAATAAATTTATTTTCTAATCCTTTCCAGTTCAAGAAACTGCCCTTTAAATGTCTATAGCACCATTGGTCGACCACCCAGCAGAATGTTCTCAAAGATAAAACAGTCTACCTGTACTGTCCAGTATGGCAGCCACTAGCCTCATGTAGTTATTGAGCCCTGAATGTTGGCTAGCATGAAAAAGAGCTAATATTTAATTTTCTCAAATTTTAATCTTTTTATATAAGTAGCTATATGTGGTTAGTGACTTCCTCATTGCACACAGTGCACCTCTAAAGGAACACTAGTGCTGTGTCAGCATGACCTGAGAAACCCTATACATTCTATTATTATAGTGGTTACAGTACCTTCTCATGTTTCATTTTTATTAATTTTTAGAAATATTTCTCCGACAGTTTTCTATTTTTTTGAATTTGGTCTTTTCATATTAGAAATTTCTCTAAACGATTTACTGATCCTTAACTTTTCTTTTACATATAAGAGTGCAAAAATTAATAACTGAACAGAACTGTGCTTTTGGCTAGGGCTTGTGGGTGATGGTGTTTATGGCACAATGGAGTGCTGGAATAGTGTTTGCTGATTTATTTTTTAATGAGAGAATCCCCATGTCAGTTCATTCAGGTTAATAGATGCAGAAGAAAGCAGTTTTCCAAGATCTGTCTGGAATGGACACACCTAGTGATCAGTGCCCAGAGAGCTGATAGAGGAAAACAGGAGGGTGTGAGGCAGGTCTTAACCTTCAGCATGTAATTCAGTACTAACTTCCTGTGTTGTAAGTAGGGAACCCTGCTTTCAATGAGGCTTGTATTTTCTATCACAGAGATCCTTTGGTAGTCCTTGCCAGAGACTGTCCTGCTATTTTACCTAAAGGGAGAATGGTCATCCATGGTGGGGGATGTGAAAAACGAACTTTTAGTAATATAATTGCTTCTTAAACAGACTTTTATTTTTAAGAAAAGGTTCAGACAATAATGAAGGCAAGTAGGCAAGCAGGCAGGAAGAGAGAGGAAGAAGAAGCATTTCTATTTATTTAATTTAGTTGTTCATCTTGGTCATCTCCCCTGGTCCTTGGACTCAAAGCCAGTTCCTTGGAATGCACGTTGATTGTAAACCTAACCACTACTCCATCAGGATGGTGCCTAAATAGACTTTTAAAAATTACTTATGAGTTAAGTCTTACCTGAGTTCCTCAAGAATTCCTTCATTTAACATGGGTGGTTTCTGAGATGACCTCTCTACTGTCCAGTTATATGTCTGCTCTCTGGAGATTTTCAAATTAGTTACCACTCATCCTCTCCAGTTCATCCTTTTTTATGAAGTCACACTGAGGTAGATATGTATTCAATCTATCATTTTAACCAAAATAATCAATAATTCTTTACTTAAACACAGTGTTTTTTGTTTGTGTTTGATGTGAGAAACTTAGTCACCCTGTGTTTCTAATGCATGGCACCCAGAACTTGGTAGGTACTATAAAGTTCTCTCTAAATGAATAGATAGGTCACTGGAAGAATAGATGGATGAATGGGCACATAAAAGAGATCACGTTCTTGGTGGCTCAGAGATTGTGTGATCCATCATCTATGGAGGAATGAGATGTCTTTTGAAGTAGCGTGTCTTTGGAGTTGTCTTTCTTCTTCGTGAAGAGGTATATCTGTTCTCCAGCTCACCAAACGTTTCCGGGATTGAACTGTAGCACAGTGATATTGACCAGGCCCTGACTGTGATTTGCCCCCTTTCCATGTTCCTCCTCCTGTCAGGCCTGCATACATACAATCCTTAGCCCTTATCACTGGCAGGGACCTCTCCTGGGCATCTTGCTATGAATAACATTACAGAAAGTGAAGATCGTTGCTTCCTGTCCTGGAAATCTGAGAAGCACTGTTGCTACACAGTAGGAGACAGTGCCTTGCAATGAGGATTTCATGGATTTTCTGTGAAGCATTGGAAGGTAACCGTACACTTTTCAATGATTTCTGCTCTGCATAAGAGTTTTTGATTGCCTCTAACATACAATACCATAGCAGCAGAATTCATGAATATTTTACTTATAGAGGAAAAGGGAAAGCTAGCCTTCCTGAATAGCTTTCATTTTGTAAGGTTTTAGATTTAGGGGTTATTTTTCCCTCTTCCAGATTCTTTCTTTTTTAAACCCTACATTAAACAGCTGCTTTGAAAGTTCCTCTTTCCCTTTAAGTGTTTTCACATTTACAGATGGTGCTCCTATGATCTAATAAAATTAAACTATCAGGAGGAAATCATCGCATCAGAAAGGGCTGGGGAAGCATTGTAAAGCTCCAGACATCTCGCTAGAAGAGCATCTCTTGGGAGTTTGCTTCAGGAAAGAAGCAGTGGGTGGAATTGCTGAGCTCCTTGGTCTGTTAAGCTGATGCCTGCCTTCCCACACTTGTCTTCTTTACATAAGCATTTTCCTTTTAAGGCAGCCCACGGAGGCACTGGGAAAGAAGCCGTCAGGCACACCAGTCAGATCTAAATATTTCAGAGAGGAGATAAAAATAAAATGTTGTACCTGAGTGAGTGACCTTCTAACATTTACAATCTTGAGCTGCTATATGAAAGTGCTTTCATTTCCCATCTCAGTACCCACCCACACTCTCTGATCTACTTGTAAATTTTAAGTTCCAGGAGGCAGAATAGACTTCAAATTTTTAACAGCTGTAACAGCAAAAAGACTGAGTCTTTTTTTTTTTTTTTTTTTTTTTTTTTAAAGAAGTGTTTCTTCCTAACTGAAAATGTTAAGAGGTCAGCTTTCAAGTGCAATTCACTAAGAATTTACCCCCCAAAATAACCACTCCTCTAGACAATCATGTTTTCTTCTATCTAAATTCTTTGTTTTTTAAGCATTGGCTGAATGTTATTCTGTAAGGAAAATGTATAGAAGACATAAGTTAACTTCATTAAGACAACTAGTTTTCACACTTTTAGTGTGTATTTGAATTTGAATTTGATAGAGTATGCTCTTCCAGAAGCTACCATATAATTAAATGAACATCTAAATATGTTATCACGGGAGAATAATGATGACCAAATATATCAAAAACTATGATTCTTAGTAGGCGTTTATATATTAGAGAACATACTTTCATATTCTGAGATAATTAAGGAACTGTCCTTCCTTTCTATTCCTTTTCTCCCTTTCCTCTTTCTTTTCTCTTACATAGATATTTTAACTGTAACAAGTTACCAAAATAATGATACAGAGTCATAATCAACAGTGGTTTTCCTTCTTGTGTCAAATGGCTAAAAATAATAGTAGCTGCCTCAGAGCATAGTTAGGGAAAATAAACAGGATAATGCATGGAATGTGTATATAGTGCAAGATATGGCAAATAGTCAAGTTTAGTAGATATTCACCTTACTAATGATGTACTTATAGTATGTAAAATGAGCTTGGGTGTGTTAAGAGCTTCAATAAGATATTTAGGTAAATTCCTTGGAGTCCCAATTCCAAATGGAAATTGCTGAGAGTTATTGAAGGACTATACCCAAAACAAACAAAATAGCCTCTCATCAAATTTCTTAACCAACGGTGTTATATTTGAAACATAATTTTCTAATTTTGGATTACTACTAAAGTGTTCTACTTTTGTTCATCTAAGACCCACTGCAAAAATATTAGATGAGTATTTTCTCAAAAGACATAATTGGTTAAAGAAGACAGACATGCTCAGAAGGACATATGTTCTTGACCATTTGAAAGCTAAAGATAAATAACTCAGAACTTGAAATACATATGATCCCGAATACCTTTCTCCTTTTGAGTAACACTGATTTGAAAGAAAATAAAAAGCCTAGTTGTTAATCATGTATGTTTAATGTCTCTAATCAAGTCAAAAGCACCTGTATTTCTCTCATGCTTCAGAAACACCAGCTGTTAATTATCCACAATAAATGGGATTTCACATTTTGTGACAAGTCTATTCAAGGGAAAGTTTAAATGCTAGCCTGAAACAGAGAATAATACATGATCAAAGGACATTTTCTTGCAAATACATATCATTATGTTTATGGTACTATGATACTGTGCAAGTTCACTTTTTGGAAGAAATACTCAGGATGTTCTTCGAAGGAAGATATAGCAGAAAACATTCTTTAGAACAAATTTCAACCATAAAGCACCACACTCTATTTTCTATTTATTGTAGCATCCAATTCCCATTACTATCAACCTCCCAATCTGATTCATTTCTAGGTCTGGCATGCCTTTGTTTAAGTCAAACCTAGGTGTTATTGCTCACATCTTCCTTGCCTCACCACTGATATCCAAGTTCTGTCAGTTTCATCTCCTACTTATTTGCCAAGTCATTTCTTCTCTCTAGCAACCATGCTAATGTAAGTCACTTTTTTTCTTTCACATGGTCTACCGCAATACCATCATACCTAGGTCACATGTCCCTCTCTGACTCTGCAGCTTAAATGATCTTTTAGGAGTGCAGCTTAGATCACATGACCCTTAAATATGTCCTGTTTTCCCTCAGGAAACAATAAAAATCCTCAGCTTGACCAACAGGTCTGCAGGGTCTACCCTGCCTATCTGCCTACCTCTCCGAATTCCATCCAGTTTTATTCTCCCCCTAGCTTTCTACACTATGTCAACAAGAATGTAAGTTTAAACTTGTGAGGTTCTACTCCTGTATATTAACTTTCAATGAGCTAAGTAATATGCATATTTTAAACATTCAAAATAATAAATGTGGTTTACCAGTTTGAGAGCTAAGATTTGGACATTCGCAAATGTTGGAAAACCAGCTAGATCAAAATTTTCTTTCCCTCAGTGCATGAGGATAGCATAGATATGCATGTGGAAACTCTACAGTAAAGAAGTCCTACATGTATTATAGCTCATATTTTCCTGACTTTGCATGATCAAATATGTATAATACAAATATATAGATACTACCAAAGCACCTTATTTGTTTTAGAGAATGACAAATCTACTTTCTTCCTTAAATTAAATTTTCTAATACTTCTTAAGATATTATACCTTGCTGTGAACTTGGGAAAAAATTTAAAAAGTGAAGTAATTTATCCATCAGTAAAATGGGGTTAATAACATCTGACCCCCAAGTGACATGTGGGAATTGAATGAGATTATGTACACGCAAACATGGCATGGCATAACAGAATGGCATGTGGTTGTGTTTCTCTTCCTTTTTATCCCTTTGATTACTTTACTAATATGACTTTGAAAAGAAAGGCACTTCAACTTCTTTCTACTCAGAAATACAGAATAATTTTTATGCTGGAAGGGATGTAGAGATCATTAAGTTCAACATCCTCATTTTACAGTTGAGAAATCTATGGTCCCAAGTGGTGCCCCAGGTCACAGAGCTAGTTAGTGAGATAGTTGAGACCAAAACAAATGTCTTCTGAATCTCACTTTAAGCCATTCTGATTATACTACTTTAATTTAGGTGGCTTTCCCCCCTCTCTCTCTCTCTCTCTCTCTCTCTCTCTCTCTCTCTCTCTCTCTCTCTCTCTCTCTCTCTCTCTCTCCTCTCAATTAAACTAATAATGGAAAATGTATACCTAAATTTGAAATACAATTTTCATAACTTTCAGAAGGAATCCAAACTGCAAAGTGATTATGCCAAATAGTTCAGACTTTGAAAGGAAAAGCTCTGAGCCTGATTCCTAAATCTGCTATTTATTAGTTGAATAACCTTGGGCAAGTCATTTAATTTCTCTGAGCCTCAGTAACTTCATTTGTTAAGTGGGAAATGTAACACCTCTCTTAAATAATTACTGTATTGCTGTGATGATTATACATGAGATAAACTGAAGCAAAGAGACAAATTAGAATAGTGATGAGAACCTAGTAAATCCATAAAAAGTTAACTTCCTTTCTCTCCCCCACACTCTGCAAAACTGAACACCAAAATAACTGTCGCATGATACTTTGGAAGGTTTCTTGTTAGAACACCTAAGTCAAGGTGTAAGAAATGATAATGGGAACTTATGCAGTCGTGATTGCTAATAGAATTCAGAATATCAGTGTAAGTTTGTTTTCAAAGTTAAGATTTCAGGTGGCTTTAAAGTGTCTTTGAAATGAACTGGCTTTCTTTGCTCCTATTTCTGTTGAAAAATCACATATGAATTCCTCTTTTTTGATAACGAGAGAAAAGAGAACTATCAGCAGGAAAATTTTACCTATGATTGATGTTTCCCATCCGCTTAAAAGAGCAAGTATCTCAGATGTAAAAATTCTGACACATCACTTTCTGACAAAACCATGTAAAACAGACACAAGTTTAATCCATTTACTCAACTCTGCAAAATGACAAAATTAAGTCTGATATTAAAAAATCTTTAAATAGTTCTCTTACTATCCTAATTCTCCTACCTTTTTTTCCCCCTTTCCTTCTTTTGGTCTCATTACTGGGTGGGATTGCATTTTACTCTACTTTGGAGTGGCAAAATAAATAGATACTGTGCAAGTTTACTTCTAGTGTACCAGATTGTCGTGCTAAATTGTGCAATCACAGGAAAGTGGAGTTGGGGTAAAGGGAGGTGAGAATTGGCATTACTTCCCTCCAAGGTCCACAATATAGGTCTAATTTTAGTATTTTGCATTTCGACTTTTTTTCTTTTAGTCTCTCAAAATATTTTCTTCTTGGTATTATATTTGTAATAATAATGAGCCAAATACTGTAATGAGAAAGATGAGCATATATATATTTTCATTCATCTAATATGTATACACATACACACATAAATACATGCATGGAATATGTATAAATACATGCATGTATGTCTATATCTAAATACATAGATATAGATACAGATATTATAGGTATCTTTGGTAGAGCAAATACATCTGGATTATACAACTTGTTAATAGAATTGTGACAAGTAATTATTCAGATATCCATTCCATATTTGTTTTATTTGGGACTGGATATAGAAATTTATAATCCCAATGGAAAAAAATACATATTCCCTAAATATGAAAAGTAGACTAATCTGTATTCATAAATTTATATCAGTGAAGGCTGTAACCCATGCCCTAATTAAGCATTTCTTTAAAATTACTTGCATATCTCAAAACTTGCAAAATTTTACACATACATATGTACAAACACACATATTATAGATACATACATAAAGATATATGAGCAATATATGATAGAAATCTAACAGAATAGGGTTAGCATTAGTAAATATAATGAATGGAGCCAGGTTCCAGATTTCTCTCAATTCTACAGTCAATAATATTTGCTACTTGGCTGAGAAATCAGTTGTAGGGCATGAGAGAAGAGATGCTCAAATATTTCTGTCCCAAAATAAACAGATTGGAGAAGAGATAGATGACAGCTAGAAGTAGATGTTTTAGGAGATGGATGAAAATAAAGTCCATCTGAGTCATTTTAAATTACACATTAGACATCCAGGTGGTGATATAAACAATTTGAGTCTAGAATTCAGAGGAGAGCTTGTGTCAGAATGTGTAATGATTAAGCATTTAAAGTATGTATAGCCACAAGATTGAGTGGTATCATCCAGGGAGTAAATGAGGATAGAGAAGAAAAAAGTTGGAGTGGGATCACTCCCATGCTCAGAAGTTCCTAAGGTAAAGACTGAGTAAAGGATATTAAAAGGATCAACTAGTGAAATGAAAGAACTATTACAAATATTACAAACTATTACAAAAATGAGAGAACTATTATAAAAAGATGAAGTAAAGAAGTACTCTAAGCAAATACTTATCAGCTTTACTCACAACTGCTGACAGGAAGAATAAGATGAAAACCAAGACGATCAGAGTTGGCAAAGGGAAAGTCGCTGATGCCTATTAAGATCATTTAAGAAGGAGCAGCAAATATGAATGTTCTTCTGAGTAAGGTGCAGTAAAGACAGATAGGAGGAGAGAAAGCAGTATACACAGCTTTTCCAAGGAGTTTTGCTAAAAAGAGAATGATAGCTGAGAAATAGGGATAGGGAGCATGAATGCAGATGTCAGACAAATGGAATAGTTTAGTGAGTGGTATAATTGCATGTGTATATGAGAGAAAATGATTAGGGGGAAAATCTTATTAATTGAAAAAGAGTGGGAAAAGATGCCCTGTCTATAAGAGACTGAATTCCAGTGCAAATGGGAAATGTTAACCATGAAAATACAAACTTCTTTAAAAAAAAAACAGGTAAAATACAGGGTTCAAAATGAAATAAATTATTATATTGGTAGTAGAAATATATAAAATTTTCTTGCATTTGTTTGTACTTCTTTAGTGAGACATTAAATAATTAAGAAATAAAAAGGAGCAGGTGGTGGCATTGGTGATTTGAAGGTATAAGAAGTAAAATATTTGCTTAAGACAGTATGAGATTAGAGATACACATAGAGATAACTGGGCAGCACATACATGCTCATGGATTTGAAGGAAGACCAGTCTATGTGATTTTTTTTTAATATTCTTACTATCTTTTCAGTACATCTGAGGATAGACAGGAATTTAAATGTACTAGGCAAGGAACAAAAGGGACAAAGAGAGAGACAGAGCAACTGAGAGTGCAGATAAGAAAGTGATTATGATAGACCTGTAATGTAAGTCAGGTAAGCAGAGAAATGAGGTCAAAGAGAAAATGTAAACAGTCAAATGGTTAGCAAGAAGCAGTGAGGTTGAACTGTTGGATAGGAGAACATCAGAGAAGTAGAAAAGATGAGGGGTGTTACTGGAGAGTGTATGTTTGAAATTGGGATTGTAGAAGAGGTGGTTATCAGTAATAAAAAACAGTCTAGTATCATCATCAGTGTATCAAGGGTGGAGTACAAGAGAAAATCATTGGAAATGAGGTGCTCCAAAAGCTCAGAGGACAGTTTATTAGAAGCATCCTCTTTAAGGATATTAAAGTGTTTTAATATTTGTGACAGAAGAAATGTTAGGGAGAGAGACAGTGAGCCAGTTACTAACATCTTTAAGGAATGAATGGCAATGTCCAGAAGTCTATGAATGGTTGAGATGATCAAATGACATATTCCTATATATGCAGAAAAATTATTTACCCTGATGGGCATCAAACATATCAAAT
This sequence comes from Solenodon paradoxus, assembly GCA_004363575.1. Taxonomy (NCBI): domain Eukaryota; kingdom Metazoa; phylum Chordata; class Mammalia; order Eulipotyphla; family Solenodontidae; genus Solenodon; species Solenodon paradoxus. The sequence goes on along the minus strand of RJWH01000186.1, from coordinate 222,404 downwards.
ATTAAGATGTGATCTAGTGTGGAACATCACATTTATGGCTAAGAGCATCATAAAGGGCTGCTTCACTATAAATTCCTTTCTGTTAATGTGGTCAGAGTAAGATTCTATTTCACTTTCATACACTCTGGTTAGACCTTGGGTGTTTTAGAGGTGGATTATCATTTATTGGGTATGTTTAATTTTTTTTACCTTTAAAGAACCCAAGGTGTTTTTTTGCACCCAACTTATTTTTAAAATTTAAGCTGGAGGAAAAATAATCACAATATTTAGGAAAATTAAAAATTAATGAAACAAAGAATAATAAAGGTTTGGAGATAAGCAAAAAAAACCTTTCCAAGTACAAGAATAATATTTCCTCAATCACAGAACATCATAAATCTTGGTGAGTCCTAGGAAAGTAGAACAAGATCACTAGGCCTTAGTGTAGTCCCCACCTCACAGGATGAAGCAGGTGTTCATGGGTGGTACCTGAATTTTAACCTCAATTTTTGGTTTGTGCTCTGGTGAAATGGACCTTAGCTCTCTAAATAGGAATTCTGACAACGCTGTTGGCCAGTCTCAGCCCAGAAGTCTTAGGAAATAGAAATAGATTCTACATCTCTCATTATTAACTAGTAGGTAGTCTCAAACTTGATCAACCATAGGGACCTCTAATGCCTTTTGGCTTCAATTATTAAGGCCATCTGGAAAATTTCTCTTGTTCCACTAAATTCTTCTGAATAAGCAGAAGATACAGATAAAATATGAACTCACTACTTTCTTCCTGTAAGTTATTTGAACTACTGGCTCTCCTTCTGTGACTAGTTCTGCAGCCCAATAATTTTTGTGGTCTTGGTCACAGGAAAGGCTTTGCGACACTCCTCTCTTTCACTGCTTGTTCCCTACTGAGCTCCCAGATGTGCCTTTGGGCATAGATGGGTCATAATACAATACACTAGACAATTTGCTGTTCTATATCTTGATTTCTTGATTACAGAACCACTGTATGTCAATGGTTTCAAAGTTGGATACTTTTTGTCCAAAACCCGTCAAACACATGTCTATCTTTGAGCATTCTTTACCTAATTTCACGTAATAGCATGTTAGAGGAAGGATGCAAAAAAGAAGAGAGATGAAGTTAAATAAAAATACACTTATTATTTAAATACACAGTAAATTTTTAAAGGAAGGGAAAATGTAGGATATAAAAATTGATGATGAGGTAAATATATATGTGTATGTGTATGTATATATGAGACTATAATCCACATATAATAGGAATCCTACAGAGATTCTAACAAATTATTTTTATCAGCTTCTGCAGGCAAGGTAATATTCAATGCACTAGTTTTCCTCATAAGTCATGCTTTCTTTAAAAAGAAAGTCAACTTTTAAAAATATTCTCAGCTTATTTTAAGTGAAAATGTAGGATATTAAGAAGTGTGTGATAGGCTTGTATATTATGTTTAAATATGTGTCTTCTTTACAGATAGCCCTAAGAGATGCTGTAGAAATAAACTGAGTCAAACACATGGTTATCTTTTCAGACATCAGTCACTCCTTCAAGAGGTGGAATGAGCAAAAATAATAAAGAGGGGACAGATATTACTCCATGAATGTCCTTCCACATACAAACATGAGAGGGAGAAAGCCTAAATACTGGAAAAGAAGATAAAATGTACCACCCTCCAGTTACCAACTGCTCAGTCCTGTCTACAGTCCCAGAATTAGGGCTGCAACCTACTTAAGATGTCAGCTGAAAGGACAAATCTGCTTTGCTTGAGATAAGAGAAGCATTGATATTTATTCCAGACATTAATTAGAGGAGTAAGGAGAAGCCAGAAATAATAGGTGAGATGACCAAGATGGAAAGGAACTAAGAGGACTGGGGAGAAAGGTCAGTGAAATTCCACAGTGGAAGAAAACTAAAAGAATATTAAGAACAACGATGCCAAAGTTTTGAAAATTATTTGCATTATTGAGATGTTGCCTCACTTCTTGATCTTAAATAAGGTTATTTCACTTATGTTTTTGTATGAGTAAGGTTGTGTTGTGTCTGTTTTTATATAAATCGATGAAAACATGTAATTTTTCATTAGGATCAAAGGAATGAAGAATAGAGTTTCCATAACTAAAAACAAGAGTCAAGAGATAAAGGTAGTCTTGAAAATTTCCCCTTGAATTTGAAAAATCATTCAAAAGGGCTTGTACCTTTTTATGCTATGCAGTTGATGGGAAGGGTTTAACCAACCTAGATGCTGAAAAGTGAAAACTCAGATCATTTATAGGAATGAGAGTCAAAGATGAGACTGACCAAGAGGATGGAGATTATCTATTGAAGTCTATATTCATATCTATATTTAGCATAATAAACGTGACTTGGAATGACTTACACAAGGTACATAAGAAAATAACTTTATCTCATTAACCAGAAATGAATCATTTGATCCAAATTTATTGAATGTATATAGTGTACAATCGACTATATTAGACACAGGTAATACAAAAATTATCCCTGCCTCCGTGGAGAAGCAACAAAACTATTTGGTGCTCAAGCTCCTCTTTCAAGTATGCAGCATGATGTGGTGAAAAGCTGGCATATCTGAAATCAGGAGATATGAGTTCATATCCTAACTCTTTCCTAACTAGCTATATTATCTTAAATATGTCTTAAAATTTTTTGTCCTCAACTTAATTTTCAAGATGAGACAGTTGCATAGATGATATTGAATATTTTTACAATTGTAATATAATAAGATTCATAGTTTATTACTTGAGGCCTTGTAAATCAGAAATATTATTGTATTTCTACTACAATATGTGTTCAAATAAATATAGAAACACCAAATAAATCATTGGTCCTATTAAATATGCCACTGAAGACATGGAACACACAATCTAAAAGTCAGTCTCAAGAATGTGGATTTTTGTAAACCTCCATTAACAATAGTATCTGAACTTTGAAGAGGAGGAAAAAATACTAACATAGTTTAGCTACTATAATGAGTCAATATGTAAGTGTTTTATATATTTTTCCTTATTTGATTCTCACTGAAATCCAAGAGATAGGAATCTAAAATACCTCTGTGTAAGGACATAAGGCAACTAACGTAACAAAAAATAACTTGTGTGACCTCATTATGACTGGAGAAGAAAACGAATCAAAGTTTTCTGACTTCCGCCACCATGTTTTTTTTTACTACATCAAATAGCTTTCTATATAGAAAGGTAATATTATATTTCCTAGGCTCTTTCTCATCTGTACATCTCTTTTCCTTCTGTTTTCTATTCTCTTTCCAAGATGAGGACAAAATTGAAAATAAAAAAAAAAAAGAGAACAAGCTATTAAGCAACTGAATATTCTATTTATTTAGTTTTGGGAAAACAAGATAAAATTTAAAATTATAAAGAAAACATTTACAATGTTTTTTCAAAAGTTGACAATGAACATTATCTTTCAAACTTCAAAATCCATTAGAGAAAACTAGTAGGCATAGGCAAATTGGGTAAAAGGGGTCAAGTATATGGGGAAAGACAGATTGGACTTTCAGGGGAGAACTTAATGATGAAGATATAAAGATTGATTTATATTGGTGAACACCTGAAAATGATGATTAAAAATTATTTAATTAAAAAACTAAACCAATATTCTATACAGATTGCATGGTGCTGCATTTGTGATGTTACTGCCCTAATAATCTCTTTTTCCATCTGAAGTTTTAGTGTTTAGCCTTGAGCACACCCGGCATGGAAAGCTATTTAGATCACATTTATTTGATACCCTTATTTCATTCTCCTAGGGAAGATTGAGTGAGGAAGAGAAATAATGATTTATTTCCGATTTTGAATTTAAGAAATAGGAGTTAGCAGGAAAATGTCTGACTATTTCATGGGTAAGAATCCAAGTTGTATCATAATCTTTTTATCACTCTTGGTGAAAATACTGAACTCTTCTGCCATTATATCACACTCCATAGTATTATGCAACTACTATTAAATATTAGGTAAAGATTAAAGTCCAGTATTAAAAGAAGTATATTCTGCAGAGGTTTAGGAACCTTGGAGTGTAGAGTGAGGGCTGGATGCTCACAGAGTAAGAGCAGTTATGATAAGTGAAAAGATAAGGGTGAGTAAAGCAAAAAAGAGGTGGAGAAAGGAAGAAAACAAATATGGGGTAGAAGTAGAGACAGGCTGGAGGAAGAGAGAGAGGATGTAACAAAAAAAAAGATTAGATATTAAAAATAATATATGTAGCACATTTGAATAAACTAATATCAGGGGTCTTCAAGATATGTCAATCCTTATGTTATATAGAAATATATCATTCATTTATATTACACACACTGCATACTATGCTCTCATTTTCAGAAAGTTTCAGAAACACGAGGAGCAAAGACATGATTTTGAGCCATTTTGAAAGCTAAGACAGTAAAAAGAAGTTAACACTTTATTCCATTCTATGGCAAATATTTACTAAAACTTGTAATTTATTTAAAAAATCCCAAAACCCCAGGTATAGATGTTCTTAAAAAAGCCACATGTCTTCTCCATTTATATTAAACAGATGACAAAATTTTGCTTTATTTTATTGAGATATCACTTTTAAGTAAATGATAAAAATGCACTTGAATTTCAACTTTATCATCAAAACTAACCTAAATTAGCAGGAGAGTCTTAAGAAGTTGGTGTATGCATCTTTACTGTCCTTTTAAGCCTTATCACACTACAGCTTTGAGTAGTCCCAATACATCTGGATATGAAGGTAATAGAGGTAAATATAGGTGATCTATCTATGATGGCATCTCATCTTCTAATTTCCTCTGTCTTAAGGATATACTTTTATAGGCTCCACATTTGGTACACTGGGACTTATATATGTTCCTTAAAATATCTATATATTGCTCAGATCTATGCAATTGTAGATTATAAAGTGTTTACTATAATAAAATTACTTTTTTCCTTTATTTCTAAGTTCTTTGTACACTGACAGCACATCGCAGTAACTGATATATTGTAGGGATTCAGTAGACATGAGCAGAACAAATTAATACATGAACTGCATTGCATGCCTGAATGAATCAATCAAAATATATAGCCAATGCTTACAGAGCCAGACGCCAAACTCAGTACTTCTCAAACCAAATGCTCAGTACTTTCCTCTCTATCTAGTTTTCGAAACAGACTAAAGATGCCTGAATATATTGTTTGCAGTGTTTTGGATGTAAAAGGGAAAAATTATTCTCAAGATTAAGATTTCTGATTTAGTTTTAGTATTCTTTCATTCTATATTTTATATGATATAAGTTCACAAAAAACATAGAGTTGAAATTCTGCATCAGCTAGTATCAAATAATTCCTGGTTGTTGTATTTTTAAGATTTTGATATTTGGAGTAAAAGAAATGGATCATGGAAAACGAATGCAGTAGACCATTACACAAGCAATCAATCAGCATCTTTGCCTACGCATTAAGGTTACTGAGTGAATAGCTCAGATTTATAATAGCTGAATTTATGCCAGCATAAAAGCCACATCCTAGACTGAGTTATCATGAGACATTGGGATGATAGTATGGTGATAATATATCCATCCAATTGCTGCTGCATAAACGGAGACACTGTAAGAAAGTTGGCAGAACACCTTGATAACCTAATTCATAATGTCTCTAGAAGCTACACAGTGATTTACAGGAAATAATGAATTCCCATAAAGATATATAATTTAAGATATGTATGTATCATACATATTTCAGTCTTTAAACTCAAGCAATATATTAGATTTGCCTAGAATTGTCTACTAAAAGCTAAAAATGTTCTGATTTTTGTCAACTACTATCAAGACACTCTTATAGTTTTATTAAAGTTATTAAGTTTGAAAATTCAACTTCCTCAAATTTTTCTAGAGATGTCTAATTCAATGCGATTATATTGACTTTCAATTTAGACAAATCAGCCCTATCACACAGTAGCTAGATTTATTGACTTATATAATGCTGCAGGAATCACCCAATGTGTTTACCAAACCCAGTCATTTTTATCTTGGGCAGACTGACTGACTACATTCCCCAGTCTACTTTACAGTTAGTTAGGGGCATGTGACTGAGTTGGCTAATAAAATGTTAGTGGAAAATAGATAACCTTTTATTAATCTTGTACTATTCCTTAAAATTTCCTATGTAATGTTTCATTTTTTTTTCTCACACTTCCTTTATCTTCTAGTAAGTCATCCAGTGGAAGACTTCAAGGTCTTAGAGGGTGGTGAAGCCATAAGATGGAAGACCCCTGGATTCTGAATTATTCTAATGAACAGAGTCTACTTGTTCAGGCCTCCACTCTTTAACCATAACTAACTCATATCAACTATGATACAAGAAACTTCTACTCTGTTGAGCCACTAATACATTGTAATTGTTATGGCAGTTATCCCATCATCACTAATACAAGTATCTAAAGATATAGAGATAAAATGATGAATATATAAATCTAATGCAATTTAATATAGTATCTGGTACTTAGTAGTCCCCTTTCCTTTCTGCTCAGCAGAAGCAGTCGTGTATATCTAAACTTTATATTTTGCTATTACATTCTGCCTACACGCTTGATCCTTTTTGCACTCACACTCAATATCTTCAAGGGAAAGTAATTGACTTTATAATGATAATATGCAGTTGATTCTGAAAGTATTTTTGAAAATATTGAAACCACCATTTTTTTCCACCATTTCATCCAACTCTTAGATACACAGATATAAACAGTTTGAAATATAGTTTGGGGAACAAATATTCATAATATTTCAATTTATGACATAAAATTTAAACTCTAACTGGAAATTCTTTCTGGGTACTCTTAGAAGGAATCTATGAGTCATAGTGTGAATAATTATAACCAAGTATACAGGTGAAAGCCAAGTAGTTATTGTCCTACCATATCTATGGAAGATGAGTAGGCTTGCTAAATGTCTATTGACAATTTAATTCTTATTAAAATATGTGTGAAGTCATTCCAAAGTAAGTCAGAGTACTTTGCTCTACTTTTTAAAATTTCTCTCTAGTCAAACCCAATTTGAGCTGAAAATAAACCATGGAGAAACAGAATCACTGATCTAGGCTGAGGAAATTTTGGTCTGAAATGCCCTAAAATTTGTTTTGAATTACCCTGTATGCATTTCACACTTTGAAATGAGCATCAAGATACAGCTACAGATACATATTTGTTGACTTCTTAGCATTGATTCACTCTTTTAAGAGAGTTATTTTCAAAAACTTTACGGTTGTTACCTCTACATTAAGAACAGAAATATCCCTGAAAATTTGCTGCAACTTTAAAAATCTAAGAATCAGAATCACTTTGCCATTGGGTCTCATCATCCTACAATCCCTTTTATTGGATGCCTACTGTGAACCAGTCTTGTGCAGCACCGTGCATATGTTATGTTATTCACTACTCACGACAACCCTGAGGTAGGTAACCGCGTCAATCACTATGTTACACATGAGAAAATGAAGACTTTATGTAGTTCACTCACTGATATGACTCTTTAAAGTTCATGATCTTTCTTGTCCAACTGAGACTTGTCAATAATTAACACACAGACAATAGATTTGCTTTGGTCATTTCTCCTGCAGAAGCAAAATTGCCTTGCCTTTCTATTCTATTATCAGTAGTTCATGTGGCCTTGTTTGCATCTATGATTTATCTTCCTGCCACTCACTTCCTCTAGGCATGACACTGAATGGTTTGTCCATTTACTTATGTACAATGTGCATGGCAAGAAAACATTTAACACAGATTTATGAAGCTTTGGTTATTAACTCAAAACAAACTCCAATACTCCCATAGTCTTGGAGACTTTGTTCTAGCCCTGTGCTCATTACCACTCAGTGTCTTGTTCTCACTAAGCCAGTTAAGTATGTGTTTTTGTAGAAGAAATATTCTGATCCCCACGAAGATTCTTTTTCAGTCCCTTATCTCACCCTCCAGAGGCAACTCCTGAGGCAATGATATGAACTCAATAACTCAAAATGTATATAATTGGTTAGAAATTCCAAATTTTCTCACCACTAATTTAACATTACACATTGAATTGTGCCCTAATTATAATCAGTAATTTTACTGCAAGACCTAAAATGTTAAGTGCAGCCTCGATATCTTTAGCCTCACAGAGCTCTGAAGGCCTGCCCATGAGTTCCTCCAATGCAGTGGAAAGGGTTTTGCACTGACGAGCTAACTAGACCAGCTTCGCGCTACACAGTCCTGATTCTAATGAGCCTCATTTCTTTGCGAGGAAAGTAATTATGCAAACAATCAAATCATACCCTCTTCAGAAAGGGGTACCCCATGCTTACGTTACTTAAGGACTGTCTATGATAACTCTTTCTGGTTCTACTATATGGCACTGAGGGTTATGCAGGACCCTCCTCCCATAGGCTAATGGGAGTGTAACTGATAAACATTGTCAGACAAATCTATTAAATGTCAGATGTCAAGCGTTCAGTTGCTCATACATCTTTCATACTCATGTGAACAGGAGATAATTAGAACATTCAAAATCCATGCTTTAGACTTTACATTAAAAACTCTAAAATTTATTATTTAGTATAAATTAATTCCAAAAAGGGCATTTTAACCACCAAAATTATTTTTAAGACATAAAATAGGACTACATCAAATAAGCATCTGCACAGTGAAAAAAATATCAGTATAATGAAATGTCAGACAACTAAATAGGATAAAGTATTTGCACATCATATATTTGATAAGGGGTTAATGTCTAATGTATATAAAGAACTAATACAACTCAACAACTAAAAAAACAATCCAATCAAAAAGTAAGAAAAGATCTGAAAGACATTTCTTTGAAAGAATAGAAAGATGACCAGAGGCTGCATGTAAAAATGTTCATCACTTATGATTAGAAAAATATAAATAAAAACCACAATGTGATCATTTATACCTGTGACATTGGCTTACATCAAAATGACTAGTAATAGTAAGTGTTGGTAAAGGTGTGGTGATAAAGAAACCCTCATACATTATTGGTGGAAAAGCAACTTCTAACAATCATTTTGGAAAAGTCTGGAGACTCCTCAGAAAACTAAATATAGAACTATGATATGATTCAGCAATATCACTCCTGGGAATCTATACAAAAATATAAAGTCTTTGACTGGAAGAAGTATATATTCCCCATGTTTAATGCAGCACTACTTACAATAGCTAAGATACAAAAATAACCTAAGGTGCAGTAATAGTTGATTTGATAAAGATGTGGCATATATACATATTGGAATACCACACAGTAAAGTTAAACTTTTGTCACTTTACAGCAAAATGAAGGAACTCAAGTGGATTATGCCAAGTGAAATGTCAGGGGGAGAGGAAAAACTGGATTATTTTACCTACGTGTGAAATAAGGAGATAAAGCAAATGAATGGATAAAACAATTGAAAGAAACCAATAGAATTAGACAATAGAAATGTAGTACTAATAGGGATAAAAGGGTGACAGGGAGGAAATTGGAGTAGAAGTAGTTCAGGTTATGGTGGTTTTTAGGGTCTCTTTTTTATTATCATCTAACAGTCCTTTAAATTGAACAATTAACTTAAACAAATACATTTAATCTCATGAAACGTATCACAGTATCACTTTTCTTATTATGCTGCACATTAGTGGCAGCTTCAAAATAGATTGCCATAGTCTGAGGATATATGCGTGCAATAAACTGAATCGTGTCTGGAGTCATGTTATGGTCAGAAACAAACTGATTTATCTGATGTCCTTGTCTACACTTGCAAAAGACATTTTCTTAACAGCTGTCAATTTTTGGTAAGACAAAGGATGCACTATTTGTCTTACTGTTAGTGAAACTCAACTTGCCAATCAACATAAGGGTCCTCTTTTTAACTTTTGACTGCAACAGTAAAATCATTAAGTGCTTTACTTTTTATAGATATTGTCTTAAACTTGGTCGTTTTCCTACTCATGTGGATATTTACATATCCATTTAATTCATGTAAATGATTAAATATGACATTCAAACCTCAAATCAAGTCTTTAGCACATAATCAAAGCTCTCATTAGGGCCTGGGAAAGGTTAGTTTAAAAATTGTTCATGGAAATTAATTTGTTCAACAACACAAGGCAAGTCAAAAAAATTTGACACAAACATTGTAAAATTATGCAACCATCAAAAAAGGAAATGTGTCTGTATATTCTGATATAGAAGACTTATTAAAAGGTTATAAATTTGAGCATACCTAGTTTGCCTCAATGATATAAAAGGAAGATTATACATTAGGATGTAATGTATATTTGTATATGCATATTTTTTTCTGAAGAAATAAAAAGAAATGGTTAAATGTCATCTCTTGGGCAAAGGACATCTGTCAATTAAATTCTTACAAGTGCCTGTGGCACAACTATTCAGCAGTGATGATGATCAGTAACCAGGTAGTTTAGATTTTAGAATAATGAAATAGCAAAGCAGCTATTTCTTTATGAAAATATGAAAGGTAAGATAGATGATTTCTCCAAGAGAGGTTCATCTAAACTCTCAAAATATTTGGATAATAAAGGAAGGCCCAGGTAACACCAATGTGTTACAGAAGAGATTTTAGTCTACACTAACACGTTGACTTAAATGACCTGGAAATTTCAAATTTACAAAATACTGGGCATAAAGACAACTCACAAAATGCCTCATATCACATGCACAATATCTGGGTTTGTATAATATCACAATTATAATTTATATAATATCACAATTATCCGACAAGATAAATTTTGCTGCATCAAGTAACTCATTATTTTAAGTAAACTGTTAGGAGAACTTCTCTATTTCTGTTCATTTAAACATTGAAGACTCTTAATACATAATAAAAATAATTTTTACTAAGCAGTTTTTTTAATTAACTAGAAGAACAGATATCCTGAAAACTATGTAAGGCTATTTCAGACTCAAGATAGCAAAATGACATCACTCAGGTAACTTAGGCATCATCTGCCATAGACAATTTTGTTCTATCAGAGGCCATACTTACAGTTCTTTACTTTTTAGTAAAAAGTCAGTTAAATTTTGCTTATGGTTACCAATTGAGGCATAACAAATAACTCCAACCTTTCTGAAATAGAGTAATACTGTTTTGTACTCAGAGATTCTGTTTCCAGTTTTAGGGCACAGTAAGTATGATTTGCCTCTGTTCCATGATGCCTAAGGATAGAATTACATGGAATAGGGGACAGGAAAAATTTTGTTTAAAAGACCACGTAGTAAATATTTTATACTTTCTGGGTTACATGCAATGTCTGTTGTATATTTCTTTTTTGTTTCTAATCCTTTAAACTGTAATAATTAATTTCTGCTCATAAGGTTCACAGAAACAGGCTGCAGATCAGATTTTAATCACAGGCTATAATTTCCCAAGTACTAACCTGGAAACATTTCAGTTTCATGTATAGCTTCTAAACTGGTATATCTGAAAGCTCAGGTTTACTTGAGACCAATGACCAAAGTATCTTCACATTTGTCTCTCCACCTGGCTTAGACTTTTCAGTCATGTTAGTTGGGTTTTGAAAGAGGGTGTCCTGAAAGAGTATCCCAAAAGCAAGCATCCCACAGTAATGAGAGGAAACCTGCATGACTTTTTTTGCTAGATCCAGAAGCCAAAGACTGTCTTCATCCATATTTTACTCATGACATTGAGTCACAAAGAGCAACCTAGATTTAAAGGATGGAGAATATGATTTCATCTCTTGGTATAATAGAATGATCAAGTGCGTAAGAGAATTAGAAGATGTTGTAGCCATGTTTAGAGAATACAATCTGGAAGAACCATTCTATGGTTTATACATCATATGAATATAAACACTAGTCAGTCCTTACAGGCAAGGCAACCACACCATTTTATAAGCAAACCCTTTCTGTATTTCCTTAGCTCACTACCTGGAATCTCTCTCATGATAAATTATATTCGATAAAGAAGAAACACATTTGTTTTCCACTGTATCATATCCATGAAGTTGAAACTACAACCTATACATCAAAAGTGAACATATAACACAATCACTAAAATCTTCAAGACTTACACAGTATTTTCTGCATATTCCCACTTTGCAGATTGAAATTATAGCTGATTTGTGGACTAAGGCAAAGTGCAAATAAAATAATAGGTAACTAAAATTCAAAGCAAATTTTAAAAATTCAAGCAATTTCACTGTATTAAAAAGAAGCATGATCATTAACACCATTTTCCTATATCTAAATTTCTTATTAACCTATTTTTAGGATAGTATCTGTGCTAATTGTTAATTAGAAGCACCTCACAAGAGGAAAAATCAAAAGCACAGGAACAGTTTGGAGAAGTGATAACATGTAGTTCAAATTGCTCTCTCTCTTATATTTGATTTTCAACTCTCCTCCACAGATATTAGAAATAGTTAACACCATGAAGGCATTCAAAGTGTTCTTTTTTTTTTAAAGTAGATATGCCTTATATTATGTGTAGCAACATGTAAGCCTAGTGAGCAGGTACTGCTCAGCCACTCATTTTTGTGAAACTCTTAATTTGGAACATAAATTAAAATAAATATTTATGCCGGAGCTGCCAAAACAAAGACAAATAGCTCTAGCAAACAATTCTCTTAATAAAATTCAATCATTATAATGCAAACTGTTGTCAAAAGGGTAAATGCAAGTTAACTTTTTAAAAGTTTTGCTTCATGATCCATGGAATTAATAACTCACGTCATGAACACTGAAAATTAAGTGCATCTTTATATTCCGTCTACTCCTTTGTTTCTTGCAAAGTTTATTTTTTAATTATTTGATGTCCATCCTTCTTGCAAGGGATCCTTTCAGAGTTAAAAATATAATTATATTTTCTCATCTAACTAAAATATCAATCGTTTATTTTGGCATATTCAAGATAATGGCTGTTATCCAAGTTTTCTTTCCATTTAGATTCTGATTATTTTGTCATGTCACTCAAAACTCTATGCTTTGCAACTTGTCCAAGATTTTTTCCCTTATTAGCATAAAACATCTTAGAGTCCTGCTGGTAGTGCTTTATCTAGTGCAGGAAATTATTTGGATAATAAACAGCTGGAAACCAAAATGTTATATACTGGCAGGGAAAAAACAGATTAACAATTATGCAAAATGAATATAAACTTCCCTTCTCTACCAACCCTTGTCATTTTATATATTGAATTTTAGAATTGAAAAAAAAAAGGAAAAAAAAGTCCAGAAAAGCTTACTGGAAGATAATTTTTTGACCCTTCTCTTTCTTTTTTACTTCCTACCTCTTCTATTATATTTTCCACTTCTGATTTTCTATTATTCTTTACTCTCTCTTTATAGTCTATTAGATGAGGTAGTTAGAGAAAATTCTATCTAAAATTATTTCAGTTTTAATATTTCTGATTCACAGTAACTTCTTAATATATTCTAGAGTTTCCAAGATAGCAAGTATATTAGAGAAGCAGTTTTGGGGGGTCAAATTTTCATTTTACTCTTTTCTCCTTTGCTCATGGTAATCTTTTTCTTCATTCTCTTATGTGTTCATTTTTTTGTTTCTCCATTTCCTATCAAGGTACAAACTTAAAGTTTCTCTTTTACATAGTTCATTTTGAATTAAAATAAAAAACAACTGAAATATTAGCAATGCCCCTTGATAGATATGCTTTTCCCCCTGAATCACCTGTCTTGCTATTTCTCTTCAGACCATTCTCCATTCAAGGGAGGGGTGAAAAAGCACATGAAAAAAATATTTGTATATTTAAGGTCTTTCATCCAGAAACTCCTGTGTTCAGCTCATCTGAAAATGACACCTTTTCTTTGTAAAGAGACTACCATCTGAAAGAAAAATACCAACCTGCCTGCTGTGTAATTGCTGCACTATTCTAGGGTTAGAAAATAAAATGAGCAGGAGTTGACAAGTCCTCCACTACTGACCAAAGATAAAATTCTGTCATTTAGATGAAAAGCATATACCATGACTGATCTGTGAGGAAACCAGGTGGTCTCTGCTATATGGGATGCTCCTAACAACTCATGGGTGATTGAACCCAGGAGTTATCAGCCCTTAAGTTTAAGGAAAATACAATTGAATCCCATTGACGCAAAGCCAAACATTAAGACCATGAGTACCATACTCATATTAGAAAAAATAATTCTTTACAAGAGCTATACAAAACAGCCAATTAATCCACTTCCATGATTTATCTAATGACACTGATTTTAAAAAGTTCTAGTTTTCTATTGATTGCATGAACTATAGTCTAGAAAAATGATAAGGTAACAGTTATACTTCAGGAAACAAAAAGTCCAAAAGTGTACTGCTTCTCCTCTGAAGTCTGTGATTTGGAACAGCACCTATTTGGGAGGACAGCTGTTACTTGAGATGAATGCCAATGTACTACTGCTTTTGATCTCAAAACATTTCAAGAATGGCTGCCCCTCTCTTTTAAATTCCAGCTTTGCATTGGCACACACACTTAGAGGTGAAACACTAAGCAGCTATCTTGGCATGCGATATTCTAGTTTGTGGACATCTTGTGCAAACTCACTAACCTCAAGACTGATCCTCTGGCCTCCCAACAGCACTATTCAAGGATTAGGGCATTCAGAGTTTAGACTAATTTTGCCAGGTGACTTGGTCCCACTCAGTTCCACTCACTGGAAACCAGTGTTAAAGTCAGACAGACTGTTCAAAATAGGCCTGGGACTAAGGGTCAATTCTGAGAAAATCTAACAGGAATCCTTTTTATTGAACAGTTTACAAATCCATCCCTACTGCCTTAGTGTATACGCTACAAATGTCTGCCTTTCTTAATAGGAGTCAGTAGCATCCTATAATATGGGTCCAGTGGCTGACAGGTATGAAATTATTTACTGCATCAAATTGTCTTTTAAGATGACGATTTCAATAAATTCTTGATTTCCTACCTCCAGATCCGTTATCTAATCCCTTCCTGAAAGCTAACAGTCAATAAATCTTTTCATCTACTCTATCTTATTCAAAAAAACCTAATTAGACTTAATATTTATTAATTTTTTGATAGACAAAAGTATGAGTAATCATAATATTTGACCTCCAGTAATAATATTGTGCTATTGCTGACTCAAATTCCATGCAAATATTTAAGATCTTTACAATTCAGGGACATAATAAGTGACTTAATCTAAAGTGTTCAAAAATCTGCACTAAGATTTTAGCTCAGGAATTCTATTATTCAAACACTTCTAATTTAGGCTTGAGATTTTAATAATAAAAATTAAAATAATTTTCATTTGAGAACATAGTTTGTCTAAAAACTCTGAAGTCTTTCCCAATCCCAAGCCTTTCAAATCACTAATACAGAAACTTAAGGTATGCTGCTATTAATTGCTTATTCTGTGATATTACTTGGGTTGAATATATGTTGTAGACAGGCACAACTTTTTCTGAATTATTCTGCAAATAACAACTCATTAGTGAGTTACCTGAATAAATCAGTCATTTACTTATCCTATATTGACCCTCCAATTTAGTGAAATAATCAAAACTGGCAATCTAAAAATCAACCATTAATTTAAGTTAAACTATTTAAGAGAAGGATGGATTTGTTAAAAAGATAGGTTGTTAGTAATCAACACATTAGACAAAGAATAACAATACTATAAGCAGCTTGGGAGCCATCCATCAATGTTTAGGATGAAAAAACAATTTATGTAGGCTAGTTTGCTCATAAAATACATGACAAACTTACTTGTATTATTTGCTTCCTTTGTACTACAGAGAACTCTAACAGTTGTTGCAACGGCTGTAGCATAGTGATTCCCGGTAACCTAGTCAGTACTCAATAAATTTGTTGGAAGATAAATGAATACTTCTGTATATAGATTAAATGTTCTTACTAAAAGATTCCAAGGTATTAGAGTAGATGCTAGCCTAATCTTTCCTAGGTCTTCTTTATTAGAGTCGTTTAAAAAAAAATTCAAAATTGTCTTTACTATATGGCTTTGAGATTAGAAGCTCTATTCTAGATATTATGAACAATAAAATTTCACAGTTAAAATACAGACTTTTTTAATTTGAAATATTTGGCTTTAAATTCTTGCCCCGCCATTTATTTAATATTTAATTTGGTGTATGCTATTGAATCTATTAGTGGTCATTTCATCATTAGTTGAAAAGAAAACTAACATAATTTACAATTTATCTAATTTATAGGATTATTCTGAATAAGAGCATATAAAAAATTAAAACCGTGCTTGCACCAAAGTATGCATGCTATAAATAACTAAAAATACAGGATAAATATAGAATAATGGCTTAAGAGCAAACATGTGATCCCTTGAAAGTCTGAGACATGTCCTACAAAGAACTCTTGGAATGTACATTTAAATTTGCAAATTATTATTAGGATAATATGTTTTTCAAATAAATTTCACAACATTCAGAGACCCCCAAATCTGAAAAAAATTTGGAGATATATAGATATATAGATATATAGATATATAGATATATGAATACACGTATACATATATGTATACACACACAAACACATATGGGTAAATCAGATGAAAATGTTTATTTCAAGTTTATTAAAAATTAGTATCAACAGTATGAATGTCAAGAATGTCTATATTTGTACAGCTTTTGCATTTAACGTGTACAGAATGTGTTCCAGAAAATGCCAGCAAAATTTCTTGTTAAAACTAAAATGTGTTCCCAACTAGGCTATCCATTCATAATAAGTAAAAGCATTTTAAAAATTAGCATAAACTCATTAAAATTCAATGTGTTTCCCTTAATCCTTTCTTCCATCAATTAATTTGTCATGTCATCTGGATGGAGGTCATGTCTAGCAAAAGTATCAGATAAAGAGGCCAGAGATGAAGAGCCCTGCTAACTCTCCACTTTTGTCCCTATGTCCATCTTCTCCATCTATGCTATGATGTTTTTATTTATAACTTTGATTTTTTTCAGTGCTATTTAACAGATCTTTTCTTTTTTTCCCTCCTACCTAAGCAATCTTTTGCTTATTGTTTTGAGTTTTGTTTAATTTTCCACTTTATCAAAAGTGAATTATACTCATTCAATATACCTCTTTTTTTATAAATATTCTAGCCTAAACAATATAATCACTATAATAGTATAATCATTAAATAACCATGTAATCCTGAGCAAAGAGGATTATGGCTGTACAGCAGAGGAGCTGGGCAAGCATGGGGAGTTTGGAAACATGAAGGCCCAGGCAAATCCACAAGAGTCCGCATTTGTGGGACAGTTAACATTTCCCTTTCCAACTAAATGTCTATTATGTGCATGCTTTTTGGAATACTGGGAAGAGGATCAACTTTGGTGAGCCATCTCAGTCTTCTACCCTTTTGACAAAGTAGCTCATTTGAACTTTTTGTAAACAGTTCACATTATGAGATTTAAGGCAGCCTTGTGCACATTCAACGCTCACTTCTCTTTCCACTACGCAGCCCAAAGGATACTCACTATGTTGGCAGTAGTTTTGTCCATATATATGATGCCAAAATAGCTATTCTCTCTAATATGGCACACTATAAGTCAATCCTAATATGGGGAGGGGCCATCAGTTTAATGGTTTATTAGACTAATTGGTTTTATTCCTTTAAGGTAAGCTGCTATTAGAGTCAATCTTCCTAATCTTCCTCTGCATAGGTGGAGGGCAGTGGAGGAAATATATCATATTAAATCATGACATTCAAACATGGTTTGAAACTTTTCTTAAGAAGTTAAAAAAATTACTACTGCTTCATTTTTCTATTAGAGACCGTCATCAGGGATGAAATTTATCTTGCAAGGTTCAGAGAGTTTAAAGACCAATTGTTCAGAGACATCAATATGAGAAACATTCACTTTCATGCATTAGCACCTGATTTAATGAGCACCGCTAAAGAGGAGGAGGCAGAATGGTCAGGTGACAGATGAAGAGTCCGAAAACTAAAGATGCATAACTGGGGTACAGCAGATTCTTCCTATCTCTATATATTAAACTAGAAGTTAACAAGACAGCAGTGAAGGATATGTGAAAAATCACTATGTGGAACCCAAAGAGTGGAGAAAAAAAATGCTGACAGTCTGGAAATGGCAAGAGAAGATGAATGGGGCAGAGTGACAAGAAGAGCTTGCATGGTGGACTTTTTTAGTGCACAACTTATTTATTTTATGATCGTATTAGTAATACAGTTGAAATGCTATGATCTGATTATATCCTTGAGTATTCAGATAACATTTCTTTTATTAGGAGCAATAATCCAAGTCCTTTTTTATTTTTTTTATTCAATAAAGAAAACAGTTAAATGCACAGGGGGAGAAAATAGAGCATTTCACTCAGGGGAATTCAGGGTTGCTATTTGGAGAATATCTAGAAGATTAAGTTATAGCATTGGGAATTTATATCTTCTGGTACTTGAAAAGCTTATTTCACAATGGCATTTCATCCTTGAAGTGGATGTGCACTTTACAAAAATGTTCTACTACCTACATTAGCTCTTTATATAATGAAGAACCCATGCACAGGAGCCCATAACTTCTAACTGGCAGAACCCTTTGCAATTCACTAAGTATATCCATGCCTCTTCTGTCTGGTTAAAGAACCACTATTCCCCATTCTTTTCAACATCTAATATATTTATGATTAAAAATGTGAATTTAGCTTCTTTTTTAACTTCTTTTGTATTATTGTTATAATATTGATGAGTATTAAATGTACTGAAACAGATGGAGGCATGCCCTGGTGACCTAGGGGATAAGGCCACTTGACATAGTCTACATACGTCCCAAGGACCCAGGTTTGAGACCTGGGGCTGAGGGGAATAACCAAGATGAGCAACTAAGTAAGTGTTCCTTTTCTCTTTCTGCCTACCTTCCAACTCACCTCCATTCCTGTCTGCACCTTCCCTTTAAAAAAAAGATGGATAAATTTGAAATAACTTGTTTAGTGCAATAATCTATCCAAAGAACCATAGTCAAGATGTGTAAAATTATAGCAGTGGCAAGGCTGTTTTTGTGTACTCATATTGTGTAAACTATAATTCTCATTTCACTGATTTTATTCCTTTAAGGTAAGCCGCTATTAGAGTCAATCTTCCCAATCTTCCTCTGCATAGGTGGAGGGCAGTGGAGGAAATATATCATATTTAATCATGACATTCAAATGCCTTATATTTCATTTTGGAGAAATAACTACACAGTGGTGTCCTGGGAGAGTAGAAACCACAGGATTATTTTAGTACCATGTGGATAAATAATTTTGCTCAACACCTAAAATTCTTCTTCCACCTTAAAACAAACATTACAGCAGTCTAAAGGAAAAAAATGCAAAATAAGTATGAATTTTAATGATAAAGCATGGCTTCAAAATATGGTTGTGATAGTTCATCTGACAGTACCCTCAGAGCTGCATTCTCTCTTCTCTGCCTGCAGAAATATCTCAGGATAAAAATTGGAGAAGCACTGTCCTGTTCCTAAAGGGTTGTAAGAAACTGAATGGTGTTTATTTTGAAACTTTCTATTTCCCATAGACAATAGAAAAACTTCAGAGAGAACTTGCACTAGTTGCCATTAGGAATTTAAACCATTACACCACACCGCAGAATTATACATAGACGTGGCATTGATACTGCTTGTCAATTAAGGACTCAAACTTACAAGTTTGTTCTACTCTCAGACAAAATGGAGGTTAATTCTTGTTGTGATTCAGAAACCCAGCATTCTCTTCCACCAAATATCTGAAAGGAGAAAATCTTCAAAGATGGGGTTGACCCAGAAAGAGTGACTGGACTCTTTCCCCAAGTCTTTGCTCAGGAGGGAACTATTTTGTTAACTGGTCTGGGGTAGAGAATGGGGTTTCCTTTTATCTTCCCATTTCTTGGGTGGGGTGGCCCCCAACCCAATTCACTGTCTAGCACCACATGTCCTATGCTCTCCTCTCCCCATCACTGGTGGTTAGATGGGGAAGGGCAGGGTGGAGGAGGATCAGGAAGTTCTCACTTCTGTTCTTCAAAATGTTTTTTCTCCCTATCACTATCAGATTTCTAATTTCTTATCTATAAATGTGTTAAAAACCATGTCGAGACTGGAAAAATTAATATACATTTAGTTAGGCGAAACCTTTCCCATTCTCAGTAAGAATAAGAACCCTTGAACAACTGAGCTCACAAAGAATAAGAGAGAGGTACACACCTTGGTGAAGTACCTGGTGGTGAATTGGTCAGTCACCTTTGGCTGGTGTATTCCACACACATCCCAAGGACCCAGTTTGCATCTGGGGTTGGGGAGAACAGCCAATAGGAACAACTAAAAAAAATGATTTCTCCTCTCTCTTTCTGCTTGCCTGTCTATTCACCTTTCTGCCCCATCTGTTCCTTTTCTTTAAATAAATAGGGAGAGGTTAAGGGGGAGGGGGAAAAAGAAATGAGAGAGAAAGCATGAGAAAGAAAGGAGAGAGGGAGTAAAAGAAAAGAAAAAAAGGAAGAAAGAAAGAATGAAAGGTTAGATAAGTAGGAAGAGGGGAAGAAAGGAACCAACCAGGATTCCTCAAATTTCTCACAAAGTATCATTTCTTTACCACAAATTTAACTTCCTTAAAAAATGAAAATGCTTGGTAACAGGTAGACTTGTTTAGGAGATATTATTCATGTGAAGACAGAAAGAATTTCTAATTACTTCCTAAGAGCAAAGTTTGACAAGGAGGGCTCCTGGTACACAGTTCCCTGCCTACAGTGCTTTGGTCTCAACTGTCAATTTCACTCGATTGTTGTCTACAGTAGAGACAACAGGTTTGTGTCTCTGTGGTCAGTAGATTAAGGACGATCTGAGAATTAAGATTTCTTTGGCTTCAAGTAGCAAATATCCATGAGCACATAAGTGAACTTTAAATATCATAGGAATGCAAGGTGTCTGGGTAAATCCTCAGGAAAATAAACCAAACTCTCAAGAATTATAGATAACTGAGAACTTTTTCTCTGCCTTTTTGCTCAGTTTATTTCCGTTTTATTCTTAGCCCTCAGTAAAGACTTACTTTTTGTCTTTCCTGATTTACAAAGAGAAGATGACTACTGAAAACAACTCTCTTGAACATATCTTTGTTCCAAATTCAATCATGCACTAATGTATTTGGGCAATGGAATCTTGTAGACAAAATTCCAAATTATGCCCTTTTGGGTAACATGAAACCACCTGGAATCAAATCATACTGGAGTGCCAATCTGTTGTTATCACCTTGCGGATGATAGAGAGGTGGAGAGAGTTGCCAAAGAGAAAGACACTGAGCTAGAGACTCAACTCAACTGAGGTTCACTCTGGAGGGATCAATATTTCCCAGTGAAACCTGGAAAATTCATGGATCTATCAGTGTATTAATTTTTTCTTCAGAAAACTCCAAAGATAGGATTTTATTATTCATATGCCTAGGTTAAAACACAATTTCCCCAACTCTCTCTAGAGAATAACTTTAATGTTATAGCTGTATTGGATTTATATATATATCTTTCTTTCCAAAAAGCCTTTGAGGCAGCTTACCAAAGAAGAAATATGACTCTCCTAATGTGTATGAGGTTACAGAACATTAATATAATGTGCTTAAATTCACTATTAGTTTGTTGCTAAAGCTAATTTAAGACTCACAAATCCTTAGTTTCTAACTAGGTTAGAGACTTGTCTAACCTGTTGAATAGAACACCAAATAAAGGTATTTAGGACACTTGATACACTGATCCCTCTGTTAAATAACTGGTTCTGTCTCCACATAATTTATATGAATTCAGGAGAATCTTTTTCCATGTTCAATAAAAACAAGAATCCTTGCACAATTGAGCTCACACACACAAAATTCTATCTGCAAAGTATTTCATATTCGTTTAATTCCACTGAGTACATACAATGTTAGAAAGTGTCTGTGTCTGCCAACTTTTCACTTATATATTCATTTATGCAACAAGTGTTTCCTGAGCCTATCTACTCAGAATTAAGAATTATCATAAGCTTAACAGAATGGATAAGACAGAGCCTCTAATATGAAAGCACTAAGTTAACAAAAACAAGACAACGTATTCCAAGTTACAATAGCTGGAAGTGAAGAGAACCAAGAGTATAGTGGAGCTTGGCCAGGATGATTTAAGGTAACTTGCCTCGGAGAAATTTTCATGGTGGTCTAAGAGAAGCAAAGGAGAGGAAAAGAGGTTTTGACAAGAGGTAGAACATTCAAATTACTATTGTGGAGAAAGAACAGAGAAAACTGAAGGAACTATAAATAGTTAAATATGATTAGCACATAGAGTGTGAGAAAAGACTGAGCAATTGTGAGAAATCAAAATAGGGCTGCCTTCTAATAAGAAAACATTCATTTGATTATCAAAGCACCCATGCTCTGTTCTCAGTATGAAAGTTCATTTAACAATCTCCAAGGGATTATATGTACTGAGAATCTGCGTGCTCTATTTTCCTGCCTTTACCCATATTTCCATTAAACTCAAACCATTTAATTACAACCAAGGTCATTGATATTATCCTCCTGGACTCCATGTGAGCCCTTAACCACAAGTGCCGATAATGTGTATATTGACTGTTGAAGACAATAATGTGTTCACAGGAAGTACATTTGTCTCAATGACAAGTCTTCAAGAAGTCCATTCTCCCTACTTTATCAGAGAATTTTAAAGGATATGTTAGTTTTAAATACTTATGAATACTGAGCAACGTTATGATGTAGGAATGTTTGCCAACTTTCTATCACAGATGAGTATCATACTGTTCATTCCTTTTGTATATATCATAGTAGCCCTCAGACTCAACTACTACTCCCTTCCTCGAACATTCAGTCTTATCGTAATTTCTTCTAGGCTCCATTCCTTCTTAAAATTCTCCTTCAGTCTTAGCTCTGAATCAACATTTCACTGTGTTTTACTCTTGTGAAGCTTAAGCTTTTTAATCAACTAAAAAAAAATTCAGTTCATTTAAGATATTCCATGACTCAAGAACTGCATCTTAGTAACTCCACTTATTCCCTACCACTTCCCACAAAATTATTTTATATCCACTCTTATCAATCCCCAGGTTCACCTCCATCATTCATGAATTATATTCAGTAATTATGCATAATAAATAAAATTCATTTTCACATTCTTTTTTATCAAAGATAGTCCATCTATTTAATAGTTTTCTGCCAATGAGACCCTCTACTCATTATGATTAATATTAAGTACCATTTCAACTTTGAACTGATATACTTTAGTTAAAATGAAAGTGACATTTCCTATAGCCTGGGCTAACACATCATAAGGAACATAATTGTATAACTTCTGTCATAACTTGTTAAATGCAGATAATGCAAATGACTAGAACTCCCTTCTCTTTGATAATAGGGAGGATTTCAGGTTAATTAAAAGATCCCTTTGAGATCTGTCTATGGGCATGCAGGAATTCCATGAAACTCATAAAAGGGATAGGATAGTTTAAGAAAGATATATGCCACTTCTTTCCAATTTCCAAGGAATATAAGTTAAATACCATAAAATCAAGAAGGATTTATCCATGTATATTGAATGTATATAGTCTTCTTGTTTCTATTCATGAGTAAAATGTATAAAATATTTCTAGAGTTCCTTCAAACTAAATAGTGCTCATATTTCTGATTATTTATTTATTCAGATTAAACTCACCTCCAACCCCAGGCGATAACATGAGGACTAGAGTGCTTTCTTTTGATGGGCTTTGGGGTATTCCATAGACCTGTTGCCAATTCCCTTTCCTTTCCTTCTCTGACTTAGTTTCTTTATCATCTACCATGTAATTGCTGGAGCAGAGAAATATTTTATAATTTCTACACGTGTCTTGCTACTAAGTTTTAAAATACTATCTTCATCAAAAAGCATTTACCAAATGTTGACATGTCTTAGATATAATGTCATAACTCTCATCATCTTGGAGACTGAGGTGGATTTTCCCAAAAACGTTGAAGGTTTTATTATATTAGAAAAAAAGGATTCCAGTGAAGGGAAAAAATCCTTAAATTGTACTTTTGATTTAAGCTGAGAACCTAAATTGTTTTTTATATCCTGGCTCATTACTGAATATTATATTATAGTTTGAATTCTGAAAATCTTCCTAATTCCCACAAACTACCCACATTACCTATTTTATCATCAAAAGTCAACTCATTTTAGCACAATATGCAGAAGTATTGTTCATATTACTTTCCAAGACAAGACTTTCAAAAATATCCTTTCATACCATCGACCAGTATAAAATATCTGACTCAAAAGACATTGCTGATGGTTCTAATGATCTAAAACCAATTTCACCTAGTTAAATAGAAGCTGACTAAAAAGAATAAATAAACAGGCTTTTGTAAGGCAGGAACTAAATTAGAAGAAAAGGAAATAATTTATAAAAATGAACTCTCTAAGAGATGATTCTGAAGAAAAAAAAAGTTTTGAAAGCAACAAAGAACACTTTCCTTGAATATATTTATTAGCAAGTTGTAGCCCGTCAGTGTTTTCCAAAATGACAAGGAATAAAACTTCTCTGACAGAGGCTTGGAAAAATATTTGCAAAACCGTAGTACTTATATTAAGTATGGGAAAGTCCATTTTGAGAAAAAGTATTTGTCATTACCAGTATGGAGATTCCCTCGAATAATTTGTTAGAGTAAAATATGAAATACGAATACAAAAAATAGTAAGTGCAAAAATTCTTCTGTTTAAATAAATAAATAATAGAGCACATGTTTGGTAGTCTTTGTTCCTTAGCTTTACATTAATAAATTCATTACATGCTAATACCAGAAACTGTCAACATTGATATAATGAATTTAATTGATGAAGGGAAGGCAAGGAAGGTAAATAACATTCAGATATTGTCAATTGCTTTGGTAAGCATTTTACCTACTTGATTTTATTTGAACCAACAACTCAGCAAGTTGAAATTTAGCATTTCCATTTTACAACTGGAAACTTGAATCTCAGAACACTGGTGTTCATTGGAAAGTAAATAAAGAAAGCTTTGCTACTAAGTAGTAAAGTCTGAAATTAAACTCTAAAGCTAAATCCATAATCTTTTTACTATATCATACTGACTTCAAATTCTTGGGATTTTGCTAAAAGTAATTACAGAAATGTGCCCCCAGAGTAACAGTCACAAAGCTTAAAAATCTAAACAAAAATTCCTAATGTTTGAGTAATACTATGATCAAACCATGTAATTGCTTCATATATTCCATTCCATAATTTAAAAAGCAACAAAGAAATCTTGATTTCCTATCACTAACATACTGTTTTTCATGTTTTGATGGATTCTTGAAATCTAATTAGGATATGTATGTGTGTGTACATATAAACAAATATACATGCACACATGTGTACATATTCATATACATTTTCTGTAGTTTAAAATATAAAGGACACATGGATTGTGCTTCAATGAATAAAACTGCTAGAGAATATCTGAATCACCTTTGTCTTCCACTGTTTTTAAAAGTCACCAAAAATCTAGAAAATATTTTTACATGGTATATTCTCTTATATTGGAATAATCAGCAGTAGTATGCATTCTAGTCAGCAGTAATACTTTTATTGGAAATAATCTCTAGGACTTGTGCCCTCTCTTGCTCATATTTTTTTTCATCATTACAAGTGAAAATGAAAGGTCATTTGTTCTCAATTTTCTCTTGATTGTTCATATTCTTTTAGACTGAAATATGCTTAAAATATACTCGTTACACTAAATGATCGTAATAAATTCTAAATCATAAAAACTCATTCAAAAATGTTGTCATTTTGTTTTCTCTCTAGAGAATACAGCAGTGACAACTAAATGATGCAAAAAAGCACAAAAGATTCAGGGAGTTTTCTCAGAGTTTATTCAATCCATTTCTGATCATGAGCACTCATTAGAGAAAGCATTTATTCAGACTAAATAGAATTTAAAATATAGATTATTCTGAGCCAACAATTGTGAGTCATCTGCTAGATAACCAGATGCATTCAATATTTGTTCTAAAGTCCTCAATGATAAAAACTTCAAGTAAGAGCCATTTTGAGGAGAAAAAAATACTGTCTCCTTAATGTTATCTAGAAAAGAAAATCAGGTTTACCTCACGACTAATTGGGAGCAGCAATCATATGCTCTGCTGAGAAACACTAATTAATTCCTAGGTTCTCTGCCCTTGGTCTACAGAATAAATTAGAAAACAACCAATGACAATGACCCTTAAATAATATGCTATTTTAGTTATTTTGTTCAATATGTAAGACCCTGTTTTTTAAAAGCCCTCATTTGTGAAAAAATAGTTCAAAGCCTATTTATCTCTAAGCAATATAACTAAGTTATAAAATAATCAAAGCCAACCTGTAATTTAGTACAAAGAGCTCACAGAAGAGAAACCTGAATTCCAAATCAGTGACAATATTCAGAACGATTGTTCGTTCTGTGTAGCCAGATATACAGATTCGAAAGCATTGCTAATACAAGATATCATTGCCTTAGACCAAGAAAATTATCTGTTGTAATAGAATTGAAAGAGGAAGCAGACTTATGCATTGTCTCTAAACATGTGTTGTCTCATTGTCTGCCTGCTTTGGTGCTTGCAGCCCATGCTCAGTGGGCATACCAGATGCAGTATATAACCTAGCACAAGACTTTGTGGCTCTGAACTCTAGATTCAGGAACAATGCTTCTAAAAATATATTAAATGCCAATCTGAAAAGACTGTACAAATTCATGCTGTATGATTTCAACAAAACAACATTCTGTAAAAGACAAAACTACGAAGACAACAAAAGGATCTGTGGTTGCTGGAAGTGGAAGGAGGAAGCTGGGATAGTTTAGTGGAGCACAGAAGGTTCTCAGGACTTTAAAAATACTTGTAAAACACCATGATGATAGATACAAGCCATTATGCATCTGTCTAAACCCACAGAATATGCAAGAGCAAGAGTGAAAACAGGTGAGCTATGAACTTTGGGTGATTATAATATGTCAGTGCAGGTTCATTAATTGTAGCAAATATACTGCTACAGTGGGGAATGTTGACAATGCACGAGGCCCATGTGGATGGGAGCAGGGAATATATGAAAAGTCTCTGCACCTTCCCTTCAATAATTTGGTGAATCTAAAACTGCTCTAAAAATTTTAAAAACATCACATTTTTTAAAATGTGTTCAAATAATAGATAGGAGTTCAGCGTTAAGTGCTCTGACACCAGAACCACGTCTTCCTCAATCCAGACCTCATATCCAAAAGTTACTGGCTTTTAACCTAGTATATGCTCTCTACACTCTCTAAGCAGGGGAGTTTTCAGTTTAAGAAAGCAGGGGTCAAAGCGGATGCATTCTAGTGATTTGATGGAAGAATTCAACATTTTAAGGCATATAGAATACTCAGTCCGTATATGGCACAGAGCAGCTTCCCATAAATAATAGTGGTTCAACTTCCTTTTAGTTCTTTCTTTCCAATACATTTTTGGGTCTAGTGGTAGTGAAGAGGGTTAACAGAAAATAGAATTACAATATATATGTTCACACAGGGAAAGCAGTTTTGACTTTGATTCTTTTCCTCTTGGAGTATTTCCCATTCATATGTAGAGAAACATTTTTCATTCTTTTGTGCTTGTTTTTAAAAAACAATCTTAGATTCTTGGATTAATTTTTATGGATATTTTCTAAATCCTTCCCATTAGTCCTCTCCTTTCTCTCCCTTATTGTTGAGACAGAATTTAATCTAATCCACTTAATAACCTAAGGAAGGGAGAGGACTAGTATAATTTTTTGTACATACGATTTTTATCATATGACCTTTACACTGATTTTTGCTCTGTCTACACAGACTAAGGGAGAAGTAAGCAAAAGATGAACTTAGGGACATTATTTAATTAAGAGTAAATTCTTATTTAAAATGATTTTCACTTTAGTCAATAAATAATAACTACAACTCTCTCTGTTGCCTCCTTAGGCATGCACTTGCTGAAAAACATGGCTAATGAAATTAGAACACTTAATAAAAAATTTTGAAATATGTTTATTCATTGACAATATCTAGAATATAGGGATATATAGTTAATGAAAGTCACCTATAAATAGGTCTAATAACATACATCCACACACACATCAATAAGCAAATCCATGTATTTGCTATTCCTAATACTATGTAGAGTTATCAGAAGTCTTTTAAAACATACCTGGACTTTATTCAGACAGAACTTAATTATAGTTTTGTAAGCATTATGTAGTAATGATAGTAAAGTTACTTCCTTCGTAGTATAAACAGCATTTTGTTAGACTTAAAATCTAAACATGAGTAGTTCACATTAGAACAAGTCAGCAATTCAAGTAACAAAATTCATAATCTAGATCATCTCAAAATCCTATGGCAACAAATAATATCTTAATAGAATGTACTTTTGGTTATTAATTTATTTATTATCCCTAGCATTAATCATTAATCCAAACAAGACAGAATTGTACATCTAACACTATTGAGTATAATAAATAATTCTTCATTAGTAAGAAAACCTTTTAATGCTCCAGTTATATGTGATTAAACCATTTTAATTTTTTTCTCTAGTGTCAAATTGCTTACTTCCACTATTAAATATTAAGGAACCCATGCAAAGGAGTGAAAATATAAATCTTACAAGTAATGATTAAATCAAACTTACTTTGAAAAAAAGAAAAAAATAAGTTAATGAATTTCTTGACATTTAACAAAGGTAATTTTCTTCAACATATGCTAAATAGTAAAAAAAAAATGAAGCAATGGAAAGTTCTTGCTTTTTTTCTTTTTACTACTAACTAGATGTAGCATTTGTATATACATAGTAACTAGAGGTTCTAGAACCTCAGTATGCTTAGAGATGTATGATAGGTGCAGATATTAAGATTCTTTACGTTAATGTTTAACTATTACAGAAATATTATCAGCAGGCCTAGTATTCTAAAACCAAATTTATCTCAGGCTTTTAGTCTCAGATTTTGATAACAGATCAAGAGAACATACAATCCTACAGATTTATGTGAACCAGAATTCCAGAACTACAGCTTATAATAAAATATATAATTGCAATACAGACTGATACATTTTTAAAGAATTATTTTTTTAAAGGAATGGTCCAGGTAGGAAGAGAGAGGAGAAATGAACATTTCTTTTTTAAATTTTAGTTGTATGTCTTGCTTGTTCCCCACAGTCTTGGGATGCAAATGCAGGTCCCTTGAGAGTCCCTTGAGATGCACATGAACTGCGTTCAGCAGGAGGCAATTGACTTAACCACTACTCCACCAGGGCATGCCAAGATTGGCAAATTATTAATCTCTAATCTCTGTGTCAATTAGCTGTGTGCATATTTGCTAAGTATGGCTCAGAATAGGAATTATATGAATTGATTTTTATTGGTCTTAGGTTAATCCCTAACAGAAGAGAGTTCCCCACCATTGGAAAGTTCTAAATTTTGTATAGGGCTTTCTGCATCCGTTCCCCACTAAGGATAGTCTTACAAATATTGTCTTGCTGATAAACTAATTGCCATTGCCTAGATCACTTAATGTATGTTTGTTTAGCTCAGTAAATTTACTTTCATTTTTCAGTTTTCCATTTATTTTAGTTTAAGCAGTATATTTTGTAAGAATCAGTCTATCATTACTAGTCCAGAATCTGATCCTTTTAGGGCATGAGACAGAGATTTAAAATTTTCTATCCAATCAATATCTATTTAATCACTTCCCTATAGTAAAAACAATTGTGCAATTATTGGAGAATTTGAAATGGGGGGGGGGGGAAGATGAGGAGTGCACCACCTCAGTTCCAGGTCAGAAGTCAGAATTTCAGATATAATCATGTTAACCCCATTTCCTATACCATACTGAATGGTGCAGATAACCAAATCCAAAGGTAATGATCAAAATTCCATGTTCCCACAGAGCTGATTTATAAAAGAGCAGGTGAACAAGTTGAAGTAAACAAGAAATGAAACGTGATGTGCTCCTAACCTTTGTAAAAAATGGTGTTTTGCTCTATCCTCAAACCGGCAAAATGTTCTCACTCTTTGGAAAGCATAATGTGATATTCAGACTAAAACTGTAATGCCATTTTCATACTATGTCATCTTAGAAAGATGATATTTATCCTGCAAAAAGGCAGAACCCAAAGGTAAAAACTGGTCTAAGGTAGCATCATGAGAATGCTTGACCAAACCAGCGTGAATGACAGACTATGGAGGATTTAAAATAGAATTAACATTTTTGTGAACCTTTTAATAAGCTAGAACAGAATTTCCTTATCCTTGACTAAGTCTAGTAACTCCTGACAGCTACAATGTGTCAAAAGTAACAGAGCAAAACTTCCCAGACTAAATCACAGATGGTGACACTGCAGCTACCTCCTTGTTCTCTTGATTCACATATTCTTGGGCAAGAGAGGTACAAGCACTGAGGACATTCAAGTTGCTCTTTGGAGTGGTTTGCATGACATGGATCCATGGCCTCTTATAAGAGCCAGGAAAGAACTGAGCCTCCTGACACTCATGATATAAGTAAGCAATCTGGGAAAGAGATTCTCCAAGCCCAAGCAAGTAGTGAGAAAACTGCAGCGCTAGCCAATAATTTCAGTTTCATGAGAATCCCTGAACTAGAACCACCCAGGTAAATCATACTCTAATCCCTAACCAGAGATAGTGTGAAAAATAAATGCATTACTGTCTTAATCTGTTAAATTTTGGCATAATATTAGAGACTACAAAATCCTACCTCTGAAATGTCTAAAGAGCCAGTAAGTCTTCCTGATTGTTTTATTACTTTCAATTGGGTCTTACTTTTTTTCATTAAAGATCAGCCTTAAACATTACAAGAAAATACTTTATATTTTCTATTGTGAGTCACTAAATATTGATACTTTAATTCTAAATTAAAATTGTTCTTTCTTTCCATGTTCTATCATGACAGACGGTGGAAAGGAGGTACTTTTTTGGTAATGAAAGTACTGAAAAGAATCGGAAGAAAGTAACATTTCTTATAATAATACGGGGAGGTAACTAGGAAAATAAATATCCTATCTAGCAAAGAGATTGAATCAAATTAGATACCCACCATCTAAAGTTCACTAGAATGGATCTCTTTCTACAAATGTCGACTCCTGGCTTCCTGCCATTTGAACTGTTGGCTCCAAGCCTGGGACCTTAGGTGTCTTAGCTTCCCCCTTCATACCTAGACTCGATCAACAATAATACCATCAGATTATAAAGACTGAGACGAAAAGTCCAGGCAAACCCAAATCATGCTGAAAATGTTTGGCAAAGAGCTTAAGGCTCCATGATAGCAATAAAGAAAACTGATTTGCAAGTAGTGAGTCAAGTCAGTAGGCCAAGTACCAGAAATTCAGATCTGGAGTAAGGAAATAAAACAGCTTTCTTAACATCTAAAATTGGATAGAATCCAAATGAATTGCTGTTTGGTAACTTGGAATCTTAAAAATGGATTATGGAATAGTCAATCATTAAGATTCATAAAGCCAAAGTATAAGCCATTTGAAGAAGGATGCAGAAAACTGCAGTGCAACAAAGGAATCCAATTATTTAGACACATGGAGAAAACTGGCTCTAGGCTAAGCAACAGGTGTGTATTGAGTGGGCCCATCTGTCAAGATAAAAGAACAAAGGTCGTTAAAAAAAAAAGGAAACAATTATTTTAGTGACACTTTCCATGAAGCTATACATTTTTGCACATTTTACTGACTCTCTTAAATTTACACATGATACATGTGTAAATATAACCATAACAATCAAATGACATTGTCACATTTGTACTTTTCCCAAGGTTCTGGCTATTCATATCACTCACTGGTTCCCTTGTTCCATTTTAGGAAGAATAATGGTTGCCATGTATTTCAGAATTACAAGTCATGCAATCTTCTGGGAGGAGTGAGGAAGGCACTGTTTTACTTAATTGACAAAAATCCATCTTAAATGGACACAGTTTTTTTCATGTTAAAGATGAGGGATTGAGGATCAGAATTGACACTGTTGTAAATAACAGAATTTAAATCTAGTCCATGTGCCTTTTAAGACTTTATTACATTCTGAGAGATGAAATTATTCTACAGACAAATCAAAACTTAATCCAATACACTATTTTATAAAGTTGCAATTAAGCATTATTAACAGTAGTTTTCCTTGTATTCGTTTTTAAATTTTATTGAAGCAACAACATAATAACATATAGGTTTAAGGTGTGTGTCATTGTAAAGTAAATCTGCATATCTGTATAAAAGACAAAGTTCATTACTAACAGGCCAATTCACTTTACTTTATTATAATTGTCTCCATTTATCTCAGGTAACCATTAATTTTGTCGTAAACTAAACATCTATTTTTGTTTGATTTTTCATTCATTTGATCTCCTTATATACCACTTATGACTAAAATTCTATGTTATTTGTCTTTCTTTTTCTGACTTATTTCACTGTTTAATTTCCAGATTCCTGATAACCTGGGTAACCACATCTTTTTTCTCTACCTTTTACTATGGCACCTTATCAATACTATGTTGAATACTGCTATTTCTCTTCTGCTTTTTTCCTAACCTTCCTCTACATGCACACATTTTACTGAAAATTTGTGTTTATATATAAATATAGACCTATATATATGTTTTTGTATATATATATATGTATGCATACCCACATATGCACATATCTATTTCTGCCTCCACATCTAATAAGACACTTAACTGGCATATGTTACTCGTTTAAGAGTAAATTGATTAGTTTACACATCAATAGTGAGCATTTCATATAATTTTTTGCATTTTATTGTTTAACTAGAAAAGTCCTTGCAATAAGCACCTACAATAAACAAAGTTTTTAAATTATAGTGTTTCTTCCAGGTTATTAAAATGACCTCTCATGAGATTAAGACAGTAATGCTATCAAAAGACAATTTAAGTTTAAAATAATCTCTTTTGTAACCCTATGTGAATATACTAGTCTGAATGTAATTAGTAGGAATACATTTATTCAAACCTTACATATGACTGCATTAACCCAAAGCAAAATAAAAATATTTTCTGTTCTTTGATGCAGATATAAAATGTTATCAGTGCTAAAGGACAAATATATTTGAAAAAGACATCTTTATTAAAAAAAAACTAACAATTTTCTGTTTCTCCGGCTCTATTTTTAATTTGTATTTTTATATCCATCACATAAAAGATAAGTTTTCTACTTGCTCTTCTTTTATTAAAGGTCTAGAGTGGTCAACAATGTGCTTCACATTAGGTGTAATGTATTCATAAAGATAATTTACTTATACTAAGTTTATCAAAAATTTTGCTGCTATCTGTGCATGATATCTGCTCAGACTCAAGGCAGGTAATGGACTGTTTATCTATGTTGCAAACTGAAATACTCAAGTTATTCATATATCTCAAATGCAAATTCATCTCTTTGATATTTTTACATTTTTCCCTTAAGTATTTTTCTTAGCAGTATTTTTCAACTGTGCACATTTTGAGAGAAGGTCGAATTTTTGGTTTAAAGACTAAACTCCAGGTAAAGGTCTTCAACAATTTTAAGTAAAGGATGCTGTATTTGCGGCTACATTCTATAGAAGACTTCCTGTAGAATAACAGTACAGCTGTTAATGAGCCTTCATGGCTGTCCTACAATTTCCCAAGTTTCTCTTTCCCTATCATACTGTTAAGTTCAACAATACTTGTAACCCTTGCAGGACAATTTCAAAGGTCATAAAGAGTCTGGTTTATTTCTGCTTTTAGAGTTCCCATGTATATTAAAGGGAGGCAGAGAGGATTTCACAGTTAGGAAAAAAAAAAAAAGCCCAAACGGTGGCATTTAAAATGCCCTTTTTATGTATGTATCCATGCATTCTTTTTTTTTTTCCTTTCGCCCCAGCTTCAGGAATTGAACCCAGGTGCTGGATTTTACATGACTTACACCTTCACTGAGCCACAAGAAATCACCAAAATATCTATATTGAAAAAAAACAAAAAAAGTAATGACTTGTCTTTGGCACACATGCTTGCCTGATAGGATATTCCTGGGGCTTTACTAGGGTTTTATGTATACCTTATTAGTAGATATTATTAAAAGTCTAAACTTGAGTCCTTTCATGGGATAAGATGTGAATTAAAATAGTTCCTTTGCCCTTAAATACATCAAGTTCTTCCAAAATCAATCTAAAAATCAACAGATTAACAACAAAGTATCAAAGCAAAGGGAAAACTGTTCTTTTCTATTTCTTTATCCTGATTTCCAATTATATAATTGTCTATAAAATGTTACTTTTATTACAATCCTCCTTAAATTTTTAGTCAAAGAAGGCATGGTTTTATCAAATACAAATTTGAAACAGCATTTAAAATTACAGAAAACTGAAGTATTCAAAATATACTCTACAAAACTGAATTTTGTCACTCACGGATTTGGTTAGTGACAATTAAATATAGTTACCTCAATCTTCTTTCAACTAAAGAAGAAATTATTATAGCTATCACTACTATAAATAATATTATAGTTAATATTCATTGAATGTTTACTATGCATCAGGTGCTATAATAAGCATTTTATATGCACAATCTTGTATTATTTTTACATCATCTATATGAGTAGGTAATATTATTTATCTCATTTTACAGATATAATATTAGTTGCATACTTATCAAGTTTGAAATCTAAATATGGGGAATAATTTTAACCTCAGTCTCACAAAGAATAAGAATTGCATACCCTAGAATAAATAACTCCTACAACTTAAGGTAGACTTAACTCTCTCTATCTCAGTTAAAATATAAAGAAACTAGTTTAATGTTTAAGAGCATAAATATTGAATATTTAAAAATCTAGGCATAGACATCAAATACAAAAAGTGAAAATAAAAATTTGACATAAACAAACACATTATTTGAGATATAGTTTGGTTTGGACTTTCATAGCCCACTCATATTACATATATTGTCCACTTATTTTCAAATCTTGCCATATCAGGAGGGGCACATCATTTTGAAGTTGGATGGCAAGAGAATGAAAACTG
This sequence comes from Solenodon paradoxus, assembly GCA_004363575.1. Taxonomy (NCBI): domain Eukaryota; kingdom Metazoa; phylum Chordata; class Mammalia; order Eulipotyphla; family Solenodontidae; genus Solenodon; species Solenodon paradoxus. The sequence continues at coordinate 187,381 of RJWH01000186.1, read as the reverse complement.
TGCGTGTGTTTCAAACTGTTTCACTCTTTTCTGTAAATAGTTGAGGAGATGACAGATGGTTGAACAGGTGAAGAATCTTATAACTACTTCATATTATGAAGCAAAATTTAGACTCACATCATGTGAGATGCTTCTCAATGATAGTAAGTCTGTAAAGTTTGTGAGTGGTCAAATAAATACTCTGGAGTGCTTTATTTCTTAAAATGTCTTTTTTTTTTTGTATAGAGTCTCCAAAAGACATATAGGGTTAGCAAAACTGTAGATGGAAGGGGTTATGCTACCTCTTCAAATAAAAAAAATATCAACAAAGGAATTTTCAGGAACTGCTGTGTTAGTAAATACTGACAGTGATCTTAATATTTTTTATTAGAAATAATTGTTAATATATTCCAAGTCCTTATCTATGTAAAGATTAGACTACTCATTACCACTGTGTTATTTACCTCAGTGTACGTGACAAATATTATTGTGTAATATTAGTGTATTAAATATTATTAAAATCTAACATGGGGCTACATTAAAACAATTATTTCAGAATTCCTTATGAAATGGCCCATGACTGGGAGCTAGAAATTCTGGTCCTAAGCCTAACTCTGTCACAATGTGGTCACATGATCCTAGACAAGTCTCTGAGCTTGTTTCTCTCTTTGGTAAGATGATAGGAGTAAAGGACAAATAAAGATGGAGGAGGGAAGAGCAGAGTCTTTTGTTTCAGCTTTAAAAGTACATGACATAAGAAATGAGTATAAAAAACCACCATTCACTCTCCTAGACAAATATCTCAAGGAAAGGCAAATAAAACCTAATGTTCATTTCATTAATTTTACTAACTAGTGCATCTCTAAAATTGCAAGGCAGTCTGGTAAAGCAGAGCCCTCTGGCCCAATCCATTTGGGAGACAAATTGAGGATGCTGTGAAAAATATGCCACCCATGACAGCCCAGCTTTAATGTGGAAGTTCAGTGCTTAAAAACAAGCAAGCTCACTGCTTTTTATGGGCTCTCATATTCATCTCAATGACTGCTAAGTAAACTTTGCATTGATCATATACACCTTACAAAAGCTGAAGCACCACACATATTTTACTCACCAATGATATGACATGGTCTGAAACTAAAAAGACATGCTTTTCTTTTCAGCAATTTTTTTTCTCTCTAAGAATGGAGTCCAGCAGCATCTCAAACTGATATATATATGAAGTAAATACAGAGGACTACTTAGTAAGCATGCTTCTGTAAGACATGGAATTTATGATTCTAAGAATCCATATGGCATTGCTCTCATTAAAATTTGAATACATGTTCATTGCTCTGTATGCACAAACATCTAATGCCTTGCTTTCTCATTGGAGAGAAAACTGAATTACATTTATTCATCAAATGGCTAGCAGCAAGCTAGAGCTTTCCAAAAAACAAGGTAGAAACTGTTATTTGAGGTTAAGCAACCTTAAGTTTAGCCTCACAAATAAATATTACTACATGTAGGGATTTTATAAACATGTCACTCTTCCATTATGTTTATAATTTGCAGATTTTATTTCTTCTGCATCTTTCAGAAACCTTCTCTTTCCCTCTTCTCCAGTTTCTATTAGATATTACTTGGGATATATTTTCCAATGTTGAAAGTATTTGCTAAAACAAAGAATAATTTACTTTTGTAAAGACTTTTATTGAACCCTTATTTGATGTGAAATTACTATTAAGTACATGTTTATTAGGAAAAGACTGATTTTGGGAAATCGACTTCTGGATGGTGACTTGAAAGGATGCACCTTCAGGTCACTCCCCACAGACACTGAAAAAACAAAACAAAACAAAAAAATCACCTATTTTCCTGAGAAACACTAAGAAACAACCTGCACTTCAGCTGGAGATGAAGTGGCTGACAACAAACGATTGGCGAGGGCACCCAGCTTGGTTCTCAGCTAAGCCGCAGATTTGGATTTGGGGCAGAGTTTGGGAGTCTCCAGACACACAGTGGGGCAGAGGCTAGGGATTTCAGGTCCAGCTTCGGAGGCAGCGAGAGGCAAGCTCACTGGGGCTGAGATGTGGAGCCACAGAGGCCCAGCTTGAGAGGGAATGAAAGGAGAGCCAGTGCACCGGGTTTTGAGCTGGAGCTCACATGGTGAAATTGCGCTGGATGAAGCCAAAACCAGAAATCAGCCAATTCAAACCCACCCACAATCACTTTGCACCAGAGTCTGGGGTCCAATGAGAACAAATCCCGCCCACCAGTATATCCACCCACGAGAAATCCCACCCATTGGGTGCCCCACCCCCTGGAATACAGTGAGAAGACTGTCCCAAGTCTCAATGCTACCCACTAGCGCCACCTTGTGGGTAGAATCAAAACTTCAGCCTAGTTGCCAAATCAAACCTATGCAATGCCAGGGAAATGGAACCCTCAGAAATATTAACAGACTGCCTAATACAGCAAAGGTCCAGAGAAATACACATGAAATGACGGATCCAATCAAAAACCCAAGGGAAAATCTGAATACAGCAGATGTATGCAAATTATCTGAAGAGGAATTTAGGGTAACAGTGATTAACATACTCATGGGAATCCAGAAATCAATAGAAGCAGTAAACGAGAATGTCAGGAAGTAAAGAGAAGAGTTAAAACAAGACATCAAACAGGTAAGTGACATGATGGATGAATTAAAGAACTCAGTAGAGGGACTCAACAATAGGATGGATGGAGCTTCCAATAAAATCAGTGATCTGGAAGACAGAGGAACTCAATCAAGCAAACAAATAAAGAGATAAAAAGAATTCAAAGAATTGAAGACAGCATTCAAGACCTCTGGGATAACATCGAAAGGAACTGCATTTGCATTATAGGGGTCCCAGGGGAAGAGAGAGAAAAGTGGGCAGAAACCATATTTGAAGAAATAATAGAGGAAAAGACCTATTTAAACTCAAAATTGCTAAGCACCACATAATGTAAATGGCCCAATATTCTATCACCTTAGAATTTAAATGTCTCGGTTGCAGATTTTCTGGAGAACTTTCAACAAGAATTTTTTGTTGTTTGTTACTTGTAAGAGAACAAAATGTTTTCCTAGGCGGGGATCAATGAGAGAGTGAAATCTAAGTTTGGTGTGAGAAGGAGTCTCCATCAAAAAGGAGTGATTTGGGTGATAAGTCTTCTCTGGTCTGACTTTTTTTTGCTCGATACTTAGGTCAAAATCCAGAAAAAGGAAGCAGAGAAAATAAATAACAGGAAACAAAATTAGTAAGAGCCCAAGAGAACAGTGCTTTGTGGTATTTATAGCACAAGTAGGGAAAGCGTAAGTCTCATTCAAGGAACACAAAACCAAAACATGGGCAGGAGCATCAATCTGGAAACCAACAGGAGAAAGAGAGCATGATTTTACAGGGAACCATTCATTAGACTGGAAGTGAAGTTGCAGAGATACTCATGAGCATGCCAAGTCAAGAACATTGGTCTCCTGAGTATATGTAACATTGGTAAGGTCTAGCAGAGAAAAATTATATATCTTCAAATATCTATGGAAAATGAGATTCTTCCCTATGAAGTATGACTTTAACTTCTCTAAGAGCTATTTTCCTGAATTTTCTCTGCAATCTTGAGATTTTGTGATCCAACTAAATATTTTCCTGTAATACTTAAAGGAAAGCTATATTAATGCTTAAGTACAACTACTCAATTCATCAATAATATAAATCTCCCTAACTATGTAACTTGGTTCAAGAATCCTGGAATATCTAAGAGATGCTGATATATATCATTGCTCAGATTTATTCTTAGATAACTGACTGTGGCTGAATGAAACCCATGAAGTAAGTGACCCACAAGGGTCTCTCAAGCTTCAAAGTAGTTATAATATGATCAATGTAGACCTTCAAATTGGATGAAAATATGTAATAATTGAGATGATTCATTTTATGAACTTCAGATAACTTCATATATCTACTTTTACAAGAAATGATTCTTATTATTGATGAATATGTTATCAATTACATATATACCACATACCCACCTAAGCTCCTGCTTGTTTCTATCCAAAAATGAACTATCTCGTCTTCAAATCCATCCTACTCAAACTCTGGAACAAATAGAATAGCTTAACTTATGAAGTATAAACCATGGGTCCAGAACAATGCCAGTCGATTTTTCTTCTTCAGAGACTAGCAAGAAGAGAAGTTTGCATATAATGACATTGCAATACAAAGGATCAACTCATGTACCCAAGTTCGTGTAGTTAATAAGTTGTTGAACTTATTATTTATCTGTCTGGCTCAAAATCCTATATTCTTGTTTGTCATACTTTCTCTAGTTAAATTTGACATTCTATAATGAGAGAGTATCCTATAGATCTCTATTGGAAAGAAATTTAGCCCTGGTCAGGATAAGCTATCACTTCCCACATGCTTTCTGAAAACTTTTATTCATCCCTTTCCGCTTTCACATTGCTTCCTTTCCTTCTCCTTTATTCCTTCTGTCCAACTCCCATCATTACATGTTCCTCTTCTTATACCGCCATCTTAAAACGTTTTCATGGGCACTCAAATGACTGCTGGTAGCTAGTTGTAAAAAGGTTTTACTGTCATTCATATTAGTTATTAAACTCTATCTCCTTTTCTTGTTACATTTGAATGAGGATTTGTTTGGAATAATCAAGAGACAAATAGATGTTAATAAAACCCCACAATTTTCTTGCATAGCCAAAGACAGATATGATTCTTTCAGGTTCAAAACAAAGAACGCCTTCCGTATATCTTTCACAATTTATAGGGCACCTAATTAAGCAGAAAATGATGGTTATAATGCGTAACGTGTCTATAAATATTTATTTTCAAAATCTCTTCAGGTAATCTGATCACATCCATGATGATGAGAATGAGGCAGAAATGGAGTTCAACTAAAGAAACAGGGTTAAGAGCTTTTATCAAGGACTCACAGCAAATAAATGCCAGAAAATTAACTAGAATCAAGGTCATTTTGCTCCATCCCAGTTGAGTGCATACTCAATTGCAAATATCCAGATGTTTACATTGAAAATAATTAAAGAAAATCATTAAATACTTAGTAAGCATTTATATTGCTTAATGCCATGACTTTAAAAGGATAGAAAGCAGCACATATTATGAAATTTGCCATCTAAATCAGGGTTTCTTAAATTCCAGGAGACCACTGGTAGACCTTACAACTCCATGATATTCAGAAAATTATTTTTAAATACCTTATAAGTTGTTATTTTCCTAAGGAATTGTTCCACAATCCTTATCAATTTTCTAAATTATCTGTGACTAAAAGAATTTTAAGATCCAGAGTTATAGCTAGCAATCTAGTTAAAACAAAAAATAATTGAACTTCTACTGACTTCTAATGCAAATTAACTGTCATATAATTGGATTAATTCTTGGTTCAGACTGGGATGGATAGTATTATGGCAAAATTAACTTTTTTCTAAAGACCTCATTTTTCATAAATGGAAACATTTCAGTCACAAACCTGAAAAGTAACATCCCAAACATTTTTTAATAAATGCTCCTGTTTCATGCCTTTCAATAATTCATAGAGTTCTGAAATAGTTGACTTTGACAATTTTTGTCAGTACTCTTGTTGCTTTTATAAAAGTGCAGATTTTTTCAGAAGTCCTCACTTCACTGTCTAAATCCCAGCTGTGTACTGGAATAATATGATTTTGAGCTCTACATAAAAGTCCCAGGTGCTTTGTTAAAAATAATAGTAATCTCAATTTCCATGACAAGAAATCAAGGAAGGTCAGCATTACCACACCTGACTTTAATATGGTTGGGGCAAGTAACAAGTCAAAAACTTTAGAGAGATATAGGGAATGAGATAGCTACAGTGAGTTCTCAGATATTCTAGGGAAAGAAGGTATGGGAAGTAGCATCACGTTCAAAGAGCGTGGAAAAGGTACCAGTTACAATACTCATCCCTGACTGAATCCGAGGCCTTACACAAACAGTGAGAAGTGAAGACTTGCAAGCTATCTGAACTTCAAAAGCATGCCCCAATCCAAACATGTCCCTTCAGCAACAGTTGGAAGTCCATTGACTCAAAACATCTAAGTTGGGCTTCTGATACATCATTGACTGACCTTTAAGTTATACTAAAACTCAGGAAGGAAGCAACACCTAAGAAGCCAGGTCACAATAAAAAAGAACAAGTAGAGACCTCAGAGGCCATACACGCCATACATGGAGACCTCCTACATGGTATCTATCCAATCAAGTCATTCAGGAAACTCACAAAAACAGCAGCAACATCAACTACCATCCCTGAGCAAGAGATTGGAATCCACAGCTCTTGCAACATATTTAAAATATCCACTTTTCAAACAAAATTATAACATACGAATAAAAAGTGTTATTTATACATAAAAATAAAGCAGTCTATAGAAATTGACCCAATGCAAAGAAACTACTGCCTAAGTATTGTTAGTCACCCAGCACTGAGCATACAGAAGCTGTTGTTTCTATAATAAAGAAAACATCAGGATCTCAGAGAATGACTCAGGTGCCCTAAAGTAGTCTAATCCTACCATTTGGGCACAATTTGGTAGTATTTCAAATACCAGAGACACCCAATCTTTAGTATTTAACCCACTAGCTATTACTTCAATCACCCAGTCACAGCAACTATTGGTACTTGCAACTCCTGCTGTGATTATCTCCACAGGAGGCGGGCATCAGACTTGGGTATGGAGAGAAGCCATTGTAAATTGGCATTAAAATTTTGTCCTTCCCAATGCTTACCAGAGTAACTGATTAGGTGGAAAGTCACAGAAGAGCTTTTGGGCAAGAAAGGCAATGTCTTGTTATCTCAATAAGTTCCTACTTCAGTAACTCTGGCAGACTTCAAAAGACTAAATTGTCTTTTCCTCCATAGTTGATCATGGGAAAAATTACTGTCCTACGTAATTTTCATTGTTTGGTTCACATTTATATACAGTGTTAAATGGCATTGAAGGAACATGAGCTCATGACACGATGTAGATGTAAGATGTGCATCACTATAACTCAATCTCTGTACAATAATACATTAAGCTTACCACCAAGTCTATCTTTCGCTATAGAATTTTTTTTGTTTTTAAACAAAGTATAAATAAAACAGTTTATGAAGAAAGCAGCAATGAATAAGGGAGACAAGATCTCTGAGATTTTAGTATGTTCCCATTACTCTTGCTATAAATTTCAATAATGAGGACATTTGGTTTTAAAGAAATCCCACAGTAGCACTTCATTGTTTCGTGTTTGCATTTCCCTATTTATGAAGTCAAGTTGAGCCTCTTGAGGTTTTGTTCTATATGGTGGTGACTGTTTTAAGTAGCATTATTATGAAGGCAAGGCAAAGCAAAGCAGCGATTGTCTCTATCCTCCCACATGGATGCCTAGGGTGAGCACATTTCCCTTGGGTTTCTGTGGGATGTGGAAGCATATTCCTTCCTTCCATAACAGCATCTTGGGCGGTTAAAGCCCATAGGAGAAGTGCTCTCTGGAGATACAAAGTCTGCGAAAACCAAGGGAGTGAAGGCAGGAGAAGATGGCTGCATAGCAGTAGGGCCAGAAATGAAGAGAGGAGGGAATTAAAATGTCTCAGGAGGAGCCACACTGTAGAAAGAGGTGAAAACTTCCATAAGGGGTGTATTGGGAAATGTAAACTGATTTTGATCATATGGGAAATCAGTTTGGGCAAGCTTCTCACACATTTGTTTAGAAGGCAGAACTGTGCCTGATTGCCAATCTAATAAACAATCTAATAAACAGATTTCTTCTCTGTATCATAAAGAACCCAAAAGCAAATGCAATCCTCCAAGTTCAGCCAAATTCAGCTTAGTCTGATGGCTACCTGCCCCAGGTAGGTATTTGACTTGTACTTGGAAGTATAATTTTTCACTCGGGCTTCTTTTTAATCATAGAGAGCATCTGTACATTGTTTGTTTGCTCTTTATGGGTTCAGGGTCTCAAGAGATGAGACAGGCACAGTAAACAAGTTAGGGGTTTATTAGCCAGGAGCACAGACAGAATGGAACCAGCCAAAGGAGACTAAGCCTAAGATTGGTTGTTTCCGGGGCAGAGACTTTAAATGCAAAAACCACAAGATGGGGAGAGGGTCATTAGGTTGAGGTGTCAATTTCTGATGAGATGAGTCAGGCTGACCTTTAAGATGATAGGTGTTGGCTGTTGCTGAGGCTGACCATTGCTGTTGTGGTGAGATTTGCTGTTCTTAGTTTATCTGCATATCTGGTGCAGCTGCATTTTCTTGCTCAGGATAAGCTTATCTTGGTTCATTCTCTTTTCTTGCCCAACCGGTTCTTACTGTTTCTATTGAGATTCCAAACCTCTGTCTGGGTCAGGATGAACTCTTTGCATCCAGCAATCTTAAAGAACATTTTCCAAATGATTTAGTGGATTTAGTTCCACATTTTGAATTTAGAAATATTAGAAGCTGCAAATCAAATAGGGAAGGAGAAAGGAAAATATCAATAAGTTCTTTTATTCCTTCTATCAGCTACAAAACCCAAATAACAAATACAACATACCCCCTGCCTGGAATGAACTTCCTCTCCTTCACATAATTATATCTTTGTCACCCTTTAAGACTCAATGAGAGGTGTGCCATAGTGGAGTAATAGTTAGGTCTGACAACTCTGGTAGAGCACAGTCCACGTATATCCTAAGGACTCAGATTTGCATCCTGAGATCAGGGAAACAACCAAAATGAACTAAATAAAAATAAGATGAAACACTTCTTTCTCCTCTTTCTTCCTAATAGGTTGCAATGCCTCAGCTTCATTCCTGCCTGTACCTTTCCTTTAAAAAAAAATGAAAAAAGGCCCAGAATAAGGAAAATGTTTGCTACAGACCCTAATACAAAATGTGTCAAATATTTGTTGAATGAACTAATGCATTTAGATAATAAAATGTATAATGAGGCTCTTCTACATAGATCATATTTCTGGTGGTGGTAACCCTGAACTTACAACAAAAAATATGAAATAAATTTTGCATTTTGGGCTATCCTTTAATATGTAAAGCATATTAATTCCTTTATAGATTTATAGTTGCTCAAAAGCTTAGTCCATTTAATATTTTTTTTTTTAAGATTTGAAGCACTAAAGAGAAAATGTCATGGATCTTGTCCGGAAAATTCCACAATAATTAACATTCAGGTTGTTATATAGGATTTCATGCAACACCTTGTTTTGTTTTTTTTATTACTGTGTCATTGTGCATGCGGATCCTGTTTTCTGGAGTGTCATGGTAGTCTTATTAGCTTCAAATACCTTCCTCATTCTCCAAAACATACTGAATGGTGATAAAAGATGCCTACATTTCAAATACACACCCAAGGGAACAGCAGAGGCTTTTACAGCTGTCATATAGAAACATCATCTGCTATACTAAAGAAAAAACATGCTGAAAATACTGACAGTACAACTTTTATGAAATAGTATGCCTTTGAATTTCTGGTGCAAGTACACAGAGAATCTTCAGATATTAGGCAAACTGAAGTTTAGATTACTAGGCTTAGAAATCAGAAGACAGTTGGGGGTGGAGGGTTGGAAGTGGTTAGAACTTTCTCTTACCCAGTGGGCTTAACTGAAAGCAATGTATCATTTCAGAAGTGTAGACTCAGGCAATTAATAGTTTCTTCCTTTAAAAGTACATAAAGGTTTAGATCCTAAATGCTTTCTATTTCCTTAGTGAGAACAGTGCTGAGGATAATGCTACTATAGAGGCTTTAATACTTAAACACTATCTTGGATTAGCTCTCTCTCCATAGGGTTTAATGCAATCCTGCCTTTTTATTAAAAGAAATAAAAGAAAAATAACAGAACTAATTTTAACTGCAGAATAAAGTAAATCACTGGCAAATTTAAAAATTTGTAAATTATAGTTTAGTAGAAAACAACAAAGAAGAAATATCATTTTATATATATATATATGTATATATACATATATATATACATCAAATAACCTTAAAAGCTATGTATTGCCACAACAGCATACAACAGTAAAAATCACAAATGTAATTTACTACATTCAGGGAACCAGGTAATATAGTGTCCACAATTTGTAATACCTTTTATAAGCAACTGTAACATATTTGGAAACAGAACAAAAGCCCAAAATCTATTCTTCTGTCAATGACTAATTTGTTGGAAGAAAAAACTTCAAGATCTTATTCTTAGCTCTAGAATGGGGATGATTTTCTACCTACCTTGTGAGTTATTTTGAGAATTAAAATTACCTTTGAGTGCTTTGAAAATATATAAAAGGATTATATATTTCTAGGCTACTCTAAGTAACTTCACATGACCCTTTTTAACAATCAATCCATATTTTTCTTTCCCTAAAAATGAGATATTGAGGATAAAATTGCTGAATATATTTGAATACATTTTAATAAAAATTTAAAGAATGTTTATATGTGCTAATTTCATGTTTCCCCAGTCAGTTCCCAGTAACTGCCACATTTTAGCCCTTGCACTCTACCCTCTGACTTAAGCCTTGGAAGCAGGCATCAGCTAAGTGAACTGTGATAAACTTCTCCTCCATAGGCCCTCTCCATAGATGAGAGCTTCTCGATTTAGTCCCTAGGGCTGAATGCATTTTTTAAAATGGCAATGCGTAATCATGGAGGTCCTGTTCTTATCAGTTGTGTCAGATCATGATCCCCATATCAAAGAGCCTCCTCAGGAGACCTTATCTCAGGAGACGTTCTTCATTTCCTTAGTCAGTGAATGCTGAAACATCAAGGTCAATGCTACACTAAATATCCATGCTTCACTCTGAGGACAGGTGCTGTCTCATTACTATTTCTCTTACAAATGCTCTCCTTTCCATCATTTAAGCAGCAGCCAAGCCATTCTTTTGGTTGCCCATCTAAAGGAAAATTTTCTTCCAGTTCAGATTTCTCTATCTGCAATAGAATGACTTAGTCAAATGATACTTATCTGCTGCTGTCCTAAAATTCTTGAGGGCAAAATGTCCATCATTTTTTCCCCAAGTTTCTATAACGTGCTTCCCTGTATTATCAATATATTGGGGTGGAAAATGAAATTTCATTAGTAAATATCTGAACTTCTAATTTTTCCATAGAACCCTCCATAGAACTACTCAGAATGCAGGTAGTGAAACTCCTATCTATCTTGGATTTTTCTTTTTTTCACTCCCTGACTTGAAGCCTATAATAATTGCTTCCACCCTGTATCTACCATCAAGCTCATTCTTCATATAGCAACCAGACTGATTTTCTTAGAGCATACATTAAAGCACGGCCTTTTCCAGATTCAATTATTCCAGTGATTTTGTACAAGCCCTTAGAATTAAATTCCCACTTTTCCTGGACTTGGTGATAGAATTTTATTAAAAATATTCCTGCACACCTCCAACCTCACCTACTTCCTCTTTCCCTTTTGTTCACTCTCTTTCAGCTTCAGTAGTCCAGAAACATGTGGCTAATTTTCAAATTAGTCCATTTAACTGACCATCTTTCTCAGCCTGAACCTCTTTGCTCCTAAATCTTTACTAACTTCCTTACTAAAATGAAGTCTATTAGTCTGAGTTCCAGAGTAGCTGTTCAAAATACTATCATATCATCCATTTTTATATTTTAACAACCCTTATTATCTAATATATATTGATCTATGGGTGTGTCTGTTTTCCTACACTATGTAAGTCCCATAAAAGGACCTCACCTGTTTTATTTCCCATGGTATTTCTTATGCCTAAAACAATGCCTGGCACACAGTGGCACTCAATTCATCATTACTGAATTAAGTACATGAATAAAACCAGTTTTGCCTCCATATTCTAGCCATTTTTTCTTGTACTTTACAATTTTATTCCAAAATATCTTTATTTTTTCATTCTAGTGGTAATCTCACAGTAACCTTTAGAAACCATGGATTAATCATTTTTTCAATCTATTTAACCTCTCATGAATCAGATACATAGTAGATAAGTATATACTTAATTCAAATGCGAAGTCTATTGAACATAATTTAAAATGTTTTTTTACTGACGTTCATTTTTCAATTTATTCTTTTTGGTTAAAAAATGTGCATTCCAAGTTTTAATATTATAAATGGGAAGTATGATTTCCAGTTTAACTGATAAAAGTCTATTTAGCCTATTGCTTTTGAACTACCAAACACCCTTATAACATTCTTATCAATTCTGACTTCAACATTGTTTTGTAAAGAAAATACATAATATGAATTTATTTAGATGACAGAAACTTTTTCTTTGAACTAATTCCTGAGTAAAATCAAAATTGTTTTTTAAATAGCTACCTATCTTTGGAATAGTAACTTTTTAAAGAATTATTTCACACACACACACACACTTTTCACCATTGTTCTTGTTTCATTTTGTTCCAATGGGATTTTGTAATCTCATTTGCTAAATCTTGTAGCTATACTCAGTATTTTTTCTTTACTATCACGAAATTAAGATGACTTGGCTACTTTGTTTTAAGACTCTTCACTTTTTTTTTTTACTACTAATTAGTTCCCTCTCATCAGAATTCCATGCCCTCCATTTCTAAAATTATTCCCTTGTTTTCTGAATGATAAAAATTGTCAAAAAAAAGCAAATGAAAATTTTACTAAATTTTCTCTTAGAAATTTGTTATTTCCAACAACTGTCTGAAAGTAGGTGATATTCTCTAACCAAATAACTTCTCTTGATTCTCATTTTGCACCCTGCTCGAGGAAAACCTCCTTCTGTTTTTCTGAGGCAATTAGGAAGCATGTCAAATCTATAGAAAAACCTCTTGGTTCCAAGGAACAAATGAAGTCAAGTAAGAGGACTCTGAAAGGATGCATCAAACTATCAGAGAGCACTCACGTCATGTAGCAAGATGATTAACAGAGGAAGCTTAGAAGTCACATACCTTGGTTCAAGTTCTCTGCCTGCCACACGTAAAATGCATACCTCTGAGCAACCACTTTTGATAGAATAGAATTTCCAACAATCCACAGAAGCATACTTGTTTTATTTTTAAATACTAAATGACAACTTTGCAAATGAGACCCTATGGGAACAATAAAATTCATGTCCATAAAATATCATTTTGAAGCACTACAAATTCAAAGAGAGGACTTGAATTTCAGAATCCTATTCTAGACTACTAGAGAATTCTGGGAGTTCCTCAGAGAACCCTGGACTCTACTTTGAGAAACAGCTTTCAAGGATTAATAAAACAGAGTGGCTAAAAGTATCAGCTCTGGAGTTATAGATAAACTTAAATCTAAATTCACAGTCTAGAAAAAAACTGATCTTCATGCATGTAAACAAGATCACTAATATCGCTAAACATATGTCATCATTCATAAAATGAGGGTAATAGAACCTACTTTCTAGATTTAATATGAGGAAAAGTAATATGACATCTGTATTTAGCACAATGAATACCCTGTAGTATTAGCTATTAATTACATTACACACATTTCAGTAGAACTTCCCACCTCTCGCACATCTGTCATCTACCCAATAACCACTGTTATGCTTCTCAACTTGAATACTTTTCCTCATTCTACATCAGCATCGTCTTTCTGAAATAGTATCCAAATGGCAGTTGCATCTAGATTTGCCTTAACATCTAGAACAACTTGATACTCATTTTGGATAATGATATCACACTGGAAGATAACTGTAAAAGTACGCAATAAAATCTAAATCTCATGTTTCTTCTGGATGCAGTATCCTTTGATATTCTCAAAATTCAGCAGAGTTAACAAAATTATTAGGGGGGAAAAAGTATCATAATTATTTACTTGGATTGAAAAAACACATAGAAAACTGACAACTTAGTCAATAAGAACGCTATTTTCCCTTAAAACAAATTCATCTTTTTCTCATATACTTGATTCTCTCAATGAATCTAGACATAAGTCTATTAGAAATCTCTCTTTTGTATTCATGTTTTTCTTCTAGACTTCAGACTCCTGATAAATGTTTAAAAGATGCACACCCATAGCTAAAAACGTCTGCCTAATATACCTATGACTCAATCATTCATGGTAAGTTTGAGCACACAAATTAGAAGAATATTGCTAAATCTGCAAAAGAACATGAAAATACGCCCACAAGGGATTATAATTTAGAGTTTTCATTATTTAAATTTTTAATTCTGATCAAAATTAACCTTGATTCAATAATATTCCTTATCTTAGAAATGAGATGACTTAAGAAAGATCACATTGATTCAATGACTGACCTTTTCAAATATTTTAAAGCAGAAAGCGGACGAAGTCCAATGAGTTTGTTGAGCTACTATAGTGAGAAAGTAATTTAAAAGAAGTCATTGACTAAAGTTGATAAGGGATCAGGCCCTGGGCAATCTATTTTCTTTACAGGAGAGATTCTAGATTCTGACACCAAAGTAATAAAAAGATTTTATTGAAATAGTTTAAGGGGAAAAGATATTATGTAAACTTTTCATAATTTTAGAGAAAAAAATGAAAATAAACTGAAATGCAATAATTAACAGGAGAGATCCAGATACCAACACATCTTCATTCATTATTGTATTCATGTACACCTAGCCCTTCCTATTCTCTGATGGCTACAGTAGTGAAAAGAGAATTCTCGCAAAATCACCAAGAAGAAAGCATTTAGTTCATCTTATTAAGTGAAGCCACTCAACTTCAGAGAGTTTAAAAATGTCTGTAATCATATAATAAGTTAAAACAGATTTCCAACTCTAAATTGGTATTTCTTCCTTTTGCATAATGTTTGTCCAAATAGCAGCTTCCAGTGAAATATGAAGGAAAAGTCTTAAATCTCCATCATTCCCATTGCTAAGGGAACAGATTCTCAAGTCAGATGGCCTATGTTCAAATCTTACTACTATCTGGTTATCCTCTAAGGATCTCACTTGCTTCATCCGTAAAATGGGACAACAGTATGCCCTTCATAGAGAAGCCGTGAGGAATAAATGTGATAGTCATTAAGTGCGCAAACAGAGCCTGGCATATCATACACATTTGATAAATGCAGAATATTATTATTACTATATGCACATTTTATTTTCTGATATGAAAGCTATTTTTCAAATAAAGGACAAATGTCAGTGGCTTGAAAGATGCAACACAATTACAGTAAGGTGCTACTTGTTTGCACTGGTAATAAGACTAGATCTAAAAGACTGATTCATAAACGTTTGACTTTTTTCAGCATTATGAAGACCACAGATGTTTAAAATAAGGTTCTGACATTTTTTAGGCTTACACTGGGAAGGAAAAACGGAGAGAACACATAGGGCCTCCATGTCACAACTCACAGGCTTCTATTAGTGCAGTTGCCTGTGGAAGGTGTGTAGACAGAAGCCAGCACAGTCAGACCTAAGGGCTCAAAGCACATAGCAGAGTAACTCAACCCCGAGTTGTCAGAGAGTCTGACTTCTTTTTTAATGTTTGACTGTTGACGACATTCAAGCCCCAGTCCTTCCTTTCCTGTTAGCACCACCAGGAGGTCCAAATAACACTCACCACATCCCACCATCTAAGTACCATAAAACCCCAGGCCAGTCTCCATTCTTTGCTCTCTCAAACCATTGTTGGACTTATTGGAACACCTGCCCTGAACTCCCCAAAAAGCTTCACTATGTGAGTAATAAACATTTTAATACTTTGTTGTATGTGTGATGTCATCAGTTTTGAGATAAGGACTAAATTTCGGAAGAAAGCACAAGGCTTATCCAGTTCCCGAATGGTACAAGAGTAATTGAAGGTCATAATTCTGCTTTTATTCATCCTTTTCAAAACTAGTTCAGTAGCTCAAGTAAGTCACATAGAGGAATCTACAATAGAACTATCTTTCTTTGGAGTTAAAAATTCTCTTTATCCAAGAACCACTCTTTTTATGAGCTTTCAAAGAACTGCTTTTCATTTTTCTGTGGTCATTTTTTCTTGTGGACATGATACATTTTTCCTTTTGTGAGGAACTTTAGAAAGAAGTGTCTTGGGACAGAGTGAGCGTTGAAGACAGAGGTTTTTTAAAGGCTCAAGAGAGCACTGGACATGGGAATTTTAAGACAGGCAAAAAGATGTTTGAATTTCTTCAGGACAATCTCAGATTATTCCCATTGCTATAGCACAATTTTTTAACAGTAGCCAAGCTTCAGTCTCAAAAGTGTTGTGATTATATGACAAATTATATTAGATCATACCTTTAACCAAGATATTTGGAGACACAGGGTTGAACCATGGGTACATCTATAGAAAAGGAATGCATTGAATTCTCCTCAGGGACACCATTGGGAGGAAAAATGGTGATTGATAAAGACAACTTTTCCTTTTCTTAAGAAACTTAGAATACAGGAAAAGACAGGTGAATAACTACTCTATGTGGTCCTCTGACCACTGCTATTACTGAGTGTTAAGATAATAATAAACCAAATCTATATGAGTTCAAGTTAAAAGATACTCCAAACTTACTCCATTGTTTTCTAAATTACATAATCACATAACTTGTATATATTTTAACTGTGGAACTAAGAGACCAATCCTTACAAAAACTGTAAGGATTAAGTTAGCTAAACTAGGTAAAGGTCTTTATAGAACAGATAGAAGATAAAAAGCAATATATCAGCTATAGCTATTGCATATTATAGTTGTGTTATTATTGGCAATAGTATTCAGGCTACCATTTCTTACAAGTATTTTCTATATATCTACTTTAATAAGGAGAATGAAAACAATCTTGTACAAAAAAAACCTATATTAATTTTTTTAAGACTGTTTTATGGGAATACACATTCTGGAAGGAATAAATGAAAATACATAAACCCCCTTAAACTGTATATATTGTTCAAGCCAGAAATTGTATTTATAGAAATTCACCCTTCATGAAAATCATTCCTCTATACAGTCAGTTGAGACATGGACTGAGGAATGAAAACAGCGCCAGGATTAAATGCACACTTACTAGCTGTGCTACCTTAGTCAAGTTGTAAAAACAAAAAACAAAAAAACTAAGTCTCAGTTATTTCCTTATTGAAATGGGAACAATTGCATTAGCTATTTCCATTTTAGGGGATTAAATTAAATTATTGGAATTAAGAATAAGACAGGGGAACACTGCCTCATCTACAAAATGCAATAATATGATAGATTTGAGAGAACAAAGCATTATGCTTTTGCTATTTCTGAGATAGAGAACAAGAGCAAAAAATGAACAAAACTCATCCCTACTTCATATCCAGACTTATCCACTTCATTAAGTGCTCTGCATCTTTGTTAAAATAACCACTTATTTCAAAATTATTTATAATCATAATTAGAAAGTAGCCTAACAAGCTTAAAGGATTTGATTCAATAAATTGTCATACATATATTGACACAGATTTTTTAAATGGTTTATAAAATATGTCACAAAACAGCATTTCAAAATAATGTGAAGTATCTGTCCTTGTTTTTAAATAGACCAGTATGGGTTTAAACATTTCTTCTTTGTTTAGATTATACATGGTTATTTATTCATGTTTTCTCTAGATTTCAAAATTCTATAAGGAATATAATTTAGCTTTATCGCATGAATAAGTTTAAAGTTAGAAAATGAGAGAAACCAATGAAAATACATTTGATTTTCTATAATCTTGGGATCCTACATAATTACTTATTAGAGCATGTTAGTATGAATAGCATAAAAGATACCTTAAGTCCAGCTAAAGTCTTTAAAATAATTCATAACTTCTCAATTAATTCGACCCCAAATTCATTATATTTTAAGAAGATCTTTCTGAATTCTACTTGGCACCCTCTTGGTGATTCTACAGTTAATGAAGCAGGCACTATATTAATGAGACCAAGGTAAAAACCCTCCCAGGCAGAAATAAAGTGTTTTGACATCATCAAGTGGATGGACTGTGTAAAATTACATAGCTATGTAGATATAAATTCTATTTAAGACATGGGAACACCATCTCATCTACAAAATGAAAAAATATGATAGAATGAGAGAACAAAGCAATATGCTTTTGTTATTTCTGAGATGGAGAAGAATAGCAAAAAATGAACAAAACTCATCCCTAAATCTTATTCAGACTTAGTACATTTAACAGCTTATTTTCTTACCCCTGGAAAATGCATGCTGGGTTTATAAAGACAGTTTAAACACACATAGAGAACTCTGCAAACAAAAAGAACATACACGTAATGGAAATAAACATAGTCTCTTCAGAACAGATCCTTATAATCTTCGGCATAAACAGTCTCTTAAGAGTTTGAATTCACTCTCACCATCATAATAAGGCAGAAAAGGAATACCTGAAAGCTTGCTTCAGAGAAATGGGTCATAGATAAGTATGGAAATAACTAATGCAGGATATATTTTTGCAACAGTTATAAATTTTAGACCATGAATTTGTCACTATTTATCATATAATTATTTTAAGGAAATTGGTTGTTAGAAAATAAGAAAATTAAATCAAGCTAATAAACTTCAGCAGAAAATAGGCTGCAAAACATTTTTAATTCATTCATTCTTTTTCTCATAGCCCCCCATCTATTTAATCTCCTCATTGTGTGTGTCATTATTCAATGATATAACAATTTTCATAAAATTCTAGTTTTTTACACTCAATGAAAGGCAATAATTCTACCCCTCGATCTCTTTCAAATTTTTAATAATTTAATGCGAGATGGCCTAGATATTTCCCCTTCCCAACACAAAATATGTTGGGAAAAAGCTAAAGATTACTCAAAAGCATACACATTCTAAAGAAAACTACGTCAAATATTTGTTGCATTCATGTGTTCCATGTGTGAATAATACAGTATGGAGAAAGTTCAAAGGCCTCAACTCAGAAGACAGTCTCTGGTACACAATTCTATCAACTTGTATTATTTTCTCTTTAGCAAAAACATCTAGGTTGAATCAGTGATGCAACAGGTCCAATCACAGAGATGTCTTCTATTTCAGTAGTTGCACTTGTCTCTTGTGCTCTTGACTATAAGGTCAAACAACTGTGATTATTAAGACTGAGGAAATCTTTTACTTAGTTCAAAATTACTTAGCCTATATCCCACACTCTTATTTTGAACATAAAACTAAGAGGATCAGAAACATGGTTACATCTATAGAATCAGCAAGCTAGAGGAGGACCAAATATAAGATTTCTTGTATAGTTTTAATATTTGACATAATATTCTCTCTTATCTAACAAGTTCTTTGAGTTAGGCTATAGAAATACTTATTCAGACAAATATTTATTTGTATGACATTACTCAAAAGGCAGATACTCATAAACAATCCTAATAAAGTTCGAATAAAAGGAAGTAATATTTTTCCCTGATATAGTTAAATAATTCTTGCATATTTATTGTATCATGCATTCTAAATGAACAGAATAAAAATAAAGCAGCTTCCTACATTTTAATATAAGGCTTCACATAATAAAATAATCACTAAAATTCATATGTCATTTTTATCAAGTCAGGAAAATAGTAGAGGAAATGTTTTCCAGACACTAGTAATTTTCAGCAGCACTTCCTTTCCATAAATACATACAAGTTCTCTAAAAATATTTTTTAATTCCAACACATTTTTTACAATTATAAGAGGTAAAAATATTAAAATACAGTTTGAGAAAATTAAGTAGTACTTGAGTCTAAAGAAAATGACGTAGTATTACCATCATGATTCAAACTAGTTAATAGTCCTCTCTACACACAGGGTAGTCCATATAAAAAAGAGCTTTCTAGGAGTTATCTGGATCATCCATTTGTTGTCAGAATATGATAAACCATGCATCATTAGTTCCATAATATTTTCACTTTTGATTAGAGTCAGTTGAATTCTAGCTGGGTAGTCAATGTCTTTTAACTAAAATCAAAGAATAAAAGATTTTTTATAAGCTTTGCTTAGTGGATTTGGCATGGATGAATGCCCCAGGAAAAGTTTATTGGAGTTGACCAGTTGGAATCGTGGTCATGTCGGAGAGCTAAAGCAGATCTATCCCAGAGTGAAAAAATTTAAAAATCATCTCTGATATCCATGTGCAGGAATATAACTGATTTGACAATAATCATTTCTTCTAAGGAAGCTCCATGCTCAGGACTTTATCAACAAATTTCAAGGACCTATTGTGTTTAGCTTTTACCAATAAAAAGTACATAAAGAGTCAAGATATAAAATTTACTTATGATTACCATGAAAATTAATTCTTAATATTTCATCAGAACATTTTATTGTTTAAAAACAAGTAACTTTCAAAGTATCCCTGTGTAACAATACTTTTGTGGTTTGTCCTTATTGAAATTATAAATCTCATACCTATAATACACTCCTCTTCCTATTATCAATACATTAATTCAAGCCATAAATTTGAGTGTTATTTTAGATATTTCTATTTACTCTGTCCTTCCCTACATTTAATCACTAATGTTTACCAGTTCTTTATATCAACCCTATCGGTCTATTTCCCAATCAGACCTCTGGTCTATATTACTGCATTATTACTCTAAGCCAGGTCCTCAGTTTTTCTAAGATAGAGTGTAGTATCTCAATTGTCTCCTCTCAACCACATCTCAATGAGCTTTCCCCTTCTACTAAAATACTTTACTGATTGATTTACTCCTTTGGTAAAAATCCTCCAGAATCTTAAAAACCTTTACCTACAGGATAGATTCTAAACTCCTTAGAATGACCTATAAACCTTCCATACTAAATCACTAGTCTCAACCCATGTCACTCTCTAGCCCTCAAAATTTAGAATCTGAAGCTCTCTGCCTGCTCGCTCTCATCTTTCAGTTTTAAAGATGATCATTCTCTTCTTCAAAAGCCCATAGTTATCCATAGCACTATAGACACAATTATTCACAACTCTTCATCAAGTACATCAGTCTATGGCAAATGACTGATTATATGTGTTCTCTAAAACAGGAATGGAAATGAGTTTAATTTCTGTTCTGTGCTAATTTTAATTAATGGTCAGAGATTTCCTGGGGTCATTGTTGAGAAAGAATTGTGAAAGTTTGCTTACCTGACCTGTCTCCAGACTGAAGCTACTATTGGAATCAGGACTATTGTCATTCTTGCCTTATACTGAAAGATAAAGAAATGGGCGTTGTCATTCTCAATGCCTAGCACAGTACCTAACACAAAGTTTATTAAGACAACGAACATCAGGAATCACACAGAAGAATCTATACTTATTACTCCTGCTTCTTTGAACGTAAATGCACAGTATTTTAGTACAACTAGTATGTCTTAGTTATCAAGAGGATATATTAATGTGCCATTATGAGCAAAATGACAAAAAAAAAAAAAACAGTAAGAGTGATAACTAGGATATTCCAAACACAACTTTTATTTGTGGAAGCTTTATAAAATTTTCCTTGGACAAGTATCTGACCCTTCCCAAGCTCAATTTCCTCATCAGGAACATAGGGATAATGAAATCTGCCTTGCAAGGTTGCCATAGGGATTAGAAATAAAAAGCGTCATTACATAGTGGGCCCTCTGTAAATGATAACTATTAGTATGTGCTATTTTGGTTCTCAGCAAATTTCCATGGGGAGAAATACACTTTTTCGAACCCAAGGAGATAATTTTAGTCCCTTTTAAAAGGCATTTTTCTGCTCAGTTATATAGGTTGTTTCATTAGTAACATAGAATCAGTGAATATCAATTATATTTATTATGTCTTTATTTTGCCATTGCCCTAGCCCTGAGCTCATACTGCACAGCAGTCTCAGGATGTTTATTATTATTACTTTAAAGCATCAATGAATAATTGATAACAACAAAACACTTTGCCTTTGTGTACTGTTTTTCATCTATGGATTTTGAAGGGTTAAGGTTTTTAACTTTTGTTGCATTTCCATTCTAGCATAGATTTACCAAACCCCAAAGGAATTCTAAAAGTGAAAAAGTCTTTTCCAGAATCAGTCAACAGATTCTCTGAATTATTAAATCATCAAGAATGTCCTTTTACAATGTTTCTACAGACTGTGGCTGAACAACCAGTGGATATTTACATCAAAGAGTTTAACTAAGCAAATGCTAACCTCTACAGACTAAAGAATGGATACTAAATAGAACCACACAGCTGGATCTTGCCCAAGCATCAACTCGCTGTTTCCTACAAGATTCCAAATGTCATTGTCATTTAATTTGATCCTATTGGGTGGGTGTTATTAGCCTCCAAAATGAAGCAAAAGTTCTAAAAGATTCAGTCACAAGGTGATAGAGGATATCATGGAAGAGAAGATGGTGCTAGAATTTAAATGCTAACACTATAATTAACAACAAAAAGAAAGACACCATCAGCTGATGTCATATACATGCTATAAACTCTACAAAATATGCAGGCTTTTGGAGGACAGAGATTGAAATCGAGATTACTGATTTCAAATTTGTCCTTCTCACTAACAATGAATTTCCTCTAAAAGTAGATGAGTTTGTACATATCAAGCCCCTTACAATTCAGGTACTTTCCTTCTTATCCAAAGCCCTTCTAGCTTTCCCCAAGCAGTGCCTGTCACTCCAAGTTTCCCTGCCAATGCAGTGCCATCTGGATTCATCATTTCCATGGGGCTACCGAATGATCTGCGGGCCACGTTAGAGAAGACTCGAGCAAACCCTTCAAAGGTGTTCTTTAATTTATGCAAATAAATACACAATGTCAGACAATCTGACATAGACAGAGCTTATAATTAATGAAGCCATAAACCCAAATTTTGTATCATAATGAAAAATTAACTCAAAATCATTGTCATAATGTAATCACTTCAGCACAAGGATGAGATGAATCATAGTTTTACAAAAGTGTGGGCCTGTCTGGTGAGTGAGTGCCTACAATATTGTTAGAATTTTTATTAGGGTTATCATTAAACACTTGTTAGTAGTTTCCCACTTCACCTCCATCCAAACACCAAAACAAATTTGATGAGAGCTGTGAATCTGCTTATTACCACCTTAAATGTTTGGGGAATGTTGACCCAGTGATGATTTGAACTGGTATACCAAATGCCTCTTCCCTCTTAAAAAATGTAAATCCTCCAAATGACATATAAATGATAAGCAGGAACAAATGACATGAAAATATTATCACATGGAGAACAAGGATGGGAAGAGTTTTTCTGCCCTATTAAAGATAACTTTAAGAGCAAGAACCACATACCAGAGACAATGACTGAGAAATGGTGTGCTTATGAGGTTATCAGTGATAGGTTAAATAACTGTGCTTTTAATAGAACGTTACCTTGTGATTCAGCAATTTGAGAATCAATGAGCCTTGTATGGAAATATTCCATAAACAAGCCCAAGAGTCTGAATTATTAATGTAAACAATGTAATATAATTTCCTTAAAATATTGACTACCTTTGCCAGCTTCTAACTCTTTGCATAATTCTCTAGAAAAGAATTGGACGTATTTTTACCAAAATACAAGAGAGTTTCCTCTCTTCTCTTTCATTTTGAAAAACCCAGTTCAATTTGCAGGGGAAGATAATACCAGTTTTTTAAGGGAAAATATATTAGAGATTTCTTAAATACAGACAGGGTGTTTACTCCTCTAAGCATGACAACCAAGACAATTTTTTCCCCTATTTTACAGACCCTCATAGTCTCAGTGAAAAGAAAAAAATTATTACTTGACAAAAAGATTACAGACTTGCACGCATTAATATTTCACTTAAACTAACAGATCTATAAAGTTCACATACCGAGACGCTCTGCTAATGGAGGGGCAGGGAATGCATGATTTAAAGCAAGAAAAAGGTAATGTGACACTAGAAACAACCAGAAGACTTTCAGTCAACAATTTCTAGAGCTATGTATCTTTCCTTTCATTGCAGGAGAGATAGACTTCTGTGGGGACTAGGAGAACAGGAGTGGAGGGGTGGAAGGAGGTGGCTTAGAGAATTACAAAAATCTAATCATGAAATAAAAAGGCATCCTTTTGTTCATTTTGAAATGTTATGGACTATCCACTTCTCTAAAATCAAAATCAAGAAGAGAGTTTCCTATCTCTAGTGTCCATAAAACAGAATTACATTAACCAACTCACATGGCACTACCATTAATATCTACTCCTTCTAAACCATGCTGTAATGTTTTGGCATGCTGATTACTAAGATACAGTTCACAAAAAAATATATCCATATTATTAAAAATATGTTAGGAGAGCTCTACAATAAAACATGTTATTATATAGTGTTAGTGGCTATCGAATTCTTCCACCCATCATCATCATCATGAATCTGGTACCCACACCACCAAGGATACCAGAATAAAGCAATGAAGGAAAGAACTATAAAAATCAGTATTCCTAACGTATAAGGGCCTCATAAATCTCAGTGACTATTTGTGGGGCTCAGAGGAAAAGGTAAAAATGGAGGTCTGCATAACATAGGTCTGAATATTTAAAACTTATAAATTTGAATTAAATAATGAATTATACCTATTCATATTTTAGCAGTGTCCACCTAGCCATCAGGGTACAGCATTGAGAAAGAATTAGAACATCATGTATTACAACTAGACCGGTATGATCCAATAGAACTTATCACAGTGATGGAAATGCTACATATCTGTGTACAGGGCACAAGCCACTGCATTTGATCAAATGATGAGTGAGCACTTGATCAGTACAACTGAGGGATCGAAATTTCATGCTATTTAAACTTAATAGTCACCTGTGGCTAATGGCTACCATATCAGACAGCCAAGATCTAGGCATATAATAATGTTTCTCACGTGCCAATATTGTGCCAACTCACAAGACCCTCTGGAAACATACATTGGAATAAGAAGATAAGATCACGGATGTTTATTATTTCTGGAGAGGTTACTTCATTATGTAAGGTCTTTCATGTTCATACTAACAGAAGAAAATTTGACACAAATTGATTTGTCTCCTAGCTATAAGAGCTTCTATTGCTCAAATCCTCATTCCCTGAAGCCAGGTCCATCTGCAATAGCAGCATTCCACAAGCATTCACTACATTTAGACTCAGTCACCTTTTATTTCAAAGACACAAGGCAAAAGATATAAAGCAGATGTACCCTGGTTAGCTTGTGTTAAACATGAGATTGAATGCTGGGATTACAGACTTCTCTCTTCCAACTGAAGACTTCAAGTGACAGAGGTGCCCGGGCAGCCCTCTGTAAATGTGTGAGTGTGGAAGGGGGAGAGGGAAGGAGAGGGAGAGGGAAGGAGAGGGAGAGGAAAAGAGGGGAGCAGGGGAGACAAATGGAAAGGATTCTTAAACGTGGGGCCTGGGGGGCTGCTCTTTCCTGAAAATGATTGCAATGACCTCATATAAAAAGCAATTAGGAATTTTAGGTTAGTGGCTGTATGTTGCAGAAAATGAGCTTCAGAAGGCATTTTTACTCAGAACAAAGTTTAACAAAAAGTGTAGCTTGCAGACAAATGGCAATATTACCAAAGCAACCAACGCATTCCCCTTTACCCCATAAATCATGACATGTCCATTATTATGGGCGGTGCACTCAAAATAATTTCCTGTTTGTGTTTGCGTGTGAAC
The DNA here is from genome assembly GCA_004363575.1 of Solenodon paradoxus. Lineage (NCBI taxonomy): Eukaryota > Metazoa > Chordata > Mammalia > Eulipotyphla > Solenodontidae > Solenodon > Solenodon paradoxus. The sequence goes on along the minus strand of RJWH01000186.1, from coordinate 161,876 downwards.
ATGATTTTAGCAGCAAAAACAAAGCATAAGGAGACACTGATAAAAAGAGAAGCATATGGAGAAAAAACGAATAAACCATTAGCCAGACTTCAGGAGGAAAAGCAACAGAATCAAAGCATCCCAAAAGCCTCCTGCGGATCCTTCACTGGCTCTAAACTAGGGGTGGAATTGTGTTGCAGAAAGGTGAGCTCTGACTTATTAGCACTTACTCTACACAGGAATAAAGCAACGTGCTTCCACTCTGTGCTTTCATTGCTCTCATGTTCTGAATTATCAAAGCATGAGGAAAACTGAAACAGGTAGGATATGTTGCTGGAGGCTCGTACAATTGCCTTGGTCCTGGCCCAGAAAGTTCTTAATCCCATAGAGGGAGTGCAATGGGGGAGAATCATCACTCTCCTTCGAAAAGAGAAGCTGACTATGCAATCTTCAGAGAGGAGCCATATAAATGGAAGAAAGCTCCATCAGGCTAACCTGTGTTTCCAAAGGGGGCTGACCTCAGGTTCAGTTCAGTCCTTGGACTCATTCTTCCCAGGCCACACTCACAGCTGCTTAGCAGAACTCAAAGTCCCTTCATCATACGTTCTTTCCTTCTCTCTATAAATTCATCTTTCTTCCAGTTATATCATTTATCACTTCATTTATTCAAATACATAATTCTGTCTCCCCCCTGCCCACTGCATCTCAATGCCTTTTTCTTAGAATCTTTACTTGGTCCTGATAAAATCTCCCTCCACTTTTAACATCTTGCTCTCCTTTCTTTCTGACTATGATTATTTTCTTCCAAGTGGAACTCATTTTTTGCCTGTGTATTCACTGGGCACCCAAGATTTTATCCACTGAAGCAGTTATTAGTTTATCAGGCATTTTCATGCTAATTTGCTTGTGTTACCCACAAGGCTAGAAGTTCCCTGATAGTAGGGCCCATGTCTGTCTTATACATCATTGTCTTCTCAAACAAGCACAACTTTTGGAACTTGGGTCTTCTAAGTAAACTTTATTATGCACTTACCATGAAACCAGATATCTTATTAACTTGTCTTATCTTCCCTAATCCTATAAAGTAGGCATAATAACCCCCATTTTACAGATATGAAAATATAACCAGAGAAAAGTTAAGAAATTTGTTTACGGTCATGAGTGGAAGTACTATAATTTAAATGGGCATTTGGATTCAAAGACCATGATACTAATCACTGTGTTCTGACATTTCCTAACATAATAAATGATCAGTAAACACTTTGAGCATAGAGTAAGCCCTCACTTAACCTTGACAGGTTTTTGGAAACTGCAATTTTAGGTGAAATTACATATAATGAAACCAAGTCCTCAAATAAATGTCTGGTTCAAAATCGGTCAGGTTTTTCTTTTTTAATCATTATAGTGAAATATTATTTGAGGACCTGCTATAACTAAATGAACAAAGGAAGGGATAAAATTCCTAAAGAAATGTTTTGCTCTATTTCTGACATGCACATATCCTTTTAGCACTCCAAGGTATGAGCCCTCTTTTTTGAATTCAATTTCAAGAATAGCAACTGATAAATATTTTGACTTGGGGTCATTCAAGGAGATCATCTGAATGCTGTGGGGATGGAGGAGAGTTAACATGGCTGCCCAGAAACCACGTCTGATTGCAAACATGGCCCTTGGCTGGTATCTAGGAACTTGCCAGGAAAATGCTCCCCGTAAATGATAGGAGCAGCTACTGTACCTAACTGTGTAAAGAATGTGGTTTATGCTGTCCTTTTGGGACTCCAGAATTTTGGTACATGCCAGTCACGTGATTAAACCACCAAAACATTGGGTGCTGAGTCTTTAATCTGCTTTCTTGATAAACATGTCACACATCACCATGAACCACTTTTGGAGAAATTTGTTGCATCTAACTCCTGGGAGTTTATGTCTGATTTCCTCCAGATTCTATCCATGCACCATTGTTCTTTGCATATCTTGTTTTGTATTTTTTCATTGCAAAATCTTAGCCCTTTGTCTGACTATATGTTGAGTCCTGTGTATCTTTAACAAGTCACCAAACATTAACGTGGTCTTGGGCCTCTAAGTGAGGAGATATTAAAGAAAGAAAAAATAAACAATGACTGAGGCCTCCAAGCATATTTGTTACCAAAGGTAATTATTTCACTGGCTTTGCTCGAAGTAATTTTCCCACTGCAAGAAGCAGAAATACTGAATTTAGACATAAAACCCCTGTATTTCACCTCATTGCTGTCAATATTAATTACATGACTTGTGTAACTAAATATTTCAGAGCTTATTTTTCCTATTTGTAATATGGGAAAAGTAATTTATTTCTCAGATCTTTGTAAAGTTTAGTGGGAATTACTAATGAACATAGGCATGTACTTAGCATGAATAATCAATAATATGCACTTATCAATTCTAGGAATTTCTATTACACAAAGTATACCTATTAAAAATATAACAATTCATTAATCTGCTAAGATATATTTCTGCAAGCTTATCCAATCACTGGCTCTCAACACACCATGCACACACACACACGTTGACTTGCTTTAAAAATATATAAAAAAAAGTAAATAAATATAGCTTTTTCCCTGCCAGTCTACATAATTATAAACCAGATAACAATCAACAAACCTGGCATTTTTGTTCAGGTGCCAGCTACATGGCTCTCGCTAAATGAGACTTTAGCATTTTATTAATCATAAGACAGCACTAAATTTACTTCCCACCTGACAGTTTTAAACATGCAGTCAAATGGTGAGTTAATTAATTGACAGAGTCCACGTTACTCAGGAAGATGAAACAACAAATGGTTTCTCTTGCAGATTAAATGCCAGAATAAAATTAAGGCGTCTTTGATAAACCACTAGAGAGGTCAGTGGCTATGTTCTGCTGTGCTAGAATCTGGACTGTAGTTCCAGGGACAATGAACACCTGCAGATTCTGCAACTAGGCATTTTCGAGGTGGGGTATATCTAAGTTGAAAGGTCAAAGGTGATTATTTCCTATCAGACTAAATGCCCTAAATTTTGATGTCCCTCTGAAATGAACCATCCTAAATACATTTTGGTTGTGGGAGTGGTGTGAAATGTGCAAACTGAGGTGTAAATTCAATATCCCCAAAACATACAGCACTGTAAACAAAACAATAAAGCAATTTTAAAAATAAAATACATTCCACCTCTGAGAAATGAGCGTGATTGGGTGAGATGTCACTCTTAAACTTCTAGGGTTAGAGGGAATTACCTCTGACTCTTCAGAAAATAAGACTGGGGACTGAGCATGGTGACCCTATCCTGCCTACAACCTACGACTCCTCCCAGCAGCTCCAGTTACATCTCATTTAAACAACTCATTCGTCAAGGAAGGAAGACAAGAAAAGACTGAGGGGACAAGATTGATCTAAATGATCTATTTATATTTGTATATTTCCCACTTTCAATAAGTACAGAGACTAGAACTTTCCCTTTCTATTCTGACCTTTAATGTGGAATACTACAAACCCAATATCTTCCTCAAGAAGAGAGCGATCCATTCTTAACATAATTGTAATTATCAGAGGAAGAAAAAAAAAAACTGATGTGAATAAAAGAGTAGGGGTGGGAACTAATACATTGCTTCTGCCATTATTCTAGTAGTCTGAAGATACGATATTTCACTTAACTTCTTTTCAACAACCTGCAAATTCTACCTAATTTCCTCTTTACAGCAATTTTGCATAGTGTTTTTACTTTGATTTCACGAGTGAGTAAACTGTGAGATTAGAAAGTTTAAGAAATATGCTAAAGGTCAGTTAGCTAGTAAGAAGTAAAACAGCAATTCAAATTTAAGGGTGCTCTGACTTGACAACCTGAGTTCCTTCTACTTGGAAAAAAGGATAACTGAAAGCACTCTTTAGAAAAACCAATGTCTACAAAACTATAACACATCTGTCAATTCATAGAAATAAATGTAAGATTAAAGATATTAATAGTAGCTTCTACTGGGAAGGGGAATAAAGGAGGAAGTTAAGAAGAGGACTTTTACATTATCTTACTCTGTTTTGACTACCATAGACTGAGTGACTGATTAACAAATACATTGCTCAGCGTTCCAGAGGATGGAAAGCCCAAGATCAAGTTGCTAGCTGACTCAGCATCTGGTGAGGACTTGTTGTCCAGTTCTTTGTAATTGCACATGGCAGAAGGAAAAGCAATTCTCTCTGAAACCTCTTTTAGAAGAGCACTGATTTCTCTCAGAAGGGCTTCTTCCTCCTACCCTAATTACCTCACAAAGTTCCTACCCTCCAAATACTATTACAATAGAGGTTAGGTTTCAACATATGAATTTTGGGGAGATGCAAACATTCAATCCACAGCATACATTTTATTCTATATGTTTTTATGTTATTGGATTTTTCCAATTATGTGTCATATGTTGCACTCATAATTCAACAGAGAGAAAACACAATTTTCTGTTTTTAGAAACATATTTTCTTGTATTAGTGTGACCAGAGGAATCAAATAGCTTTGAAAACAAAATTCCTTAACAATAGGTTACAAGGCTCCTATTTTCATATTTAACTTTAATACTAATCTGCTTAGCTAAATCCTTCCCTAAAGTGTTAACAGTGAATGTGGATTGTGGATGGAGGGAACTTGCTACTCTGGTTCATAAATATTAAGTACCTGCAATTCTGCCCTTTCCAGATACTCAACTATTTCTTTCAGAAGGGGTGAGCTGTTTGATGCTTACTGGGCCACCTACGACTATTTCTGTAATAACAGTTCTGACAACACATCTAGGAATTATATATTCCTAATTCTTGTCTGCCAGTGTACCCTCTAGAAATAGGCATTCCTTCAAAGGGAAATCCTCTAATCCTTAATCACAGTTGGAACTTAAAAATGAGAACTGTCTCAACATTTAAACATATGGTTATAGGAAAAGGATTATCTCTTATTGCCATATGAGCAATTCAATTCATGGTACATATATGTATAGTGTATATAATGTATTATTACAGCAATCAAAAGTTGTCATCTTAGTTCAAATATGCTTTACCACTTAATCTTTAAAATAGTCTTTTATTGCCTTACCCACAAAAGAAACTTGAATTAGATCGCTAAATATTTTGTGCAAAATCACTGAGTCAGTAAACAGTAAATCTAAAACCTGAATCTAGTTCCTTGGGCTCATAATTTTAGGGGACAACCCAATAATACGTGAAGGTGATTTTAGATGGAGAGGGGACTGAAGAGTCATTAAGTTCTCAAAGTCTCCTGAAGTTAAAATTATCACTGATGATTCCTATTATCAAAAAGCTGACCTGATACAAAATTATAATAATCAAATTGTGGCTATATTTGTTAATTGTAATATTAAGCAGCTAGAGTTAAAATTAGGTATTGGAAGGAATTTGTAAATATTGCCTCCTCGTAAGAAACTTAACTCTATAAATATCATAATTATGAGAATTATTTTTCCCATCTCACCTCTTATATCTAATTATAGCACTTAGAAGTGCTAAGTGGACAGAATTAAAAGAAATATTTTTATTTATTTCAAACATTTCATGATAACTATACTATATAATAAGTGCAAAGTGGATACATTTTAGACTTCAAAAAACAAAACATCAGTACAGAAAAGTAGAAGGCAAGTTGCAGACAAGATGTCTAAATCATTTTAAGATGCATCACAGAAGAAACAGATAGTCTTTTGGTGAAAGAACTTACGCGTCGGGAGGTCTTGTCAGGAAATTACTCGATTTTCTAGTGCTTTGTAGAATTACAGTAGATGCTTGAACAGCACAAGCTTGAATTTCATGGGTCCACTTATGGAAATTTTAAATAAAATATGGAAATTTAAAATAAACACAGTAGGCCCTCCCTCCATATATGCAGGTTCAGTCTTCACAGATTCCAGTAATCTTGAGTGAGTTGGTTGAATTCACAGAGAACAATAAGAGACTCGAGCATCCACAGCTTTTGATACACACAGAAAAGTGCAGAAAACAATCCCCCGAGGATACCAAGGGATGACTGTAATTAAGTCTTTATAGAGTAAAGGTTATACATGGATTTTCATCCACAGGGGGTGGGGCCAACCGGGTCAACACATCCAACCCCTACTTTGTTCAAAAGTTCATTGCCATTTGGTTTTCTAAACTATGAGCATATCTTACTTCAATTTTATTTAAAAAAAAGGTATAAGATGCTCAGATACCTCATTCTAAATTTTGCATTAAACCCACAAATACACAGAAGCACACGTGTACTATCAGCGTCACAACCTCTCTCCTCTGGAGAACGATGTCAGGAGGCAAAGGATCCCCCTTACCGTGGTCATGGGGTCCTGGTGCTTCATATATCTAGTAATTTTGGAGTCTGCCATGACTTATTTTAATACAGCTATGAATGATAAAATATATCGAAAAGTAGAAAATCTAAATAAATGGTCAAAATGTCAAAGTAAGAGGTAAAAGTCTGGAACATATAATCAACCTAACTATATTGCAAGTCAAAAGTCCTAACAACTGAAACTCTAGAAGTCACATTCTAGTTTCTAGTCAAACTCATTCTATAATGAGAAGCTTAAAAATCCTCATCTTTGAGTTTGCTCCATTCATCCCTGCTTCCAATACATAACCCCAAACCAGCACTATCCAACCAAAAGTATTGAGTACTTGAGCTGGGAAGACATGCAAGTTAATAATCATGTCCCGGTACCTAACAGACCAGGCGTCTGCCTCTAGCTGAGTGCAGCTCACATACATCCCAAGGACCCAGCTTTGCAACCTTGGGCTGGGGAGCAACCAACATGAACAACTTAAATAAACTGTTTCTTCCTCCCTTTTTTTCATTACTGTCTACCTGCCTTTATCCCTGCCTGAAACTTTCCTTACAATATAAATACATACACAAATATATGTATGTACATGTATGTATATATACTGAATAATGCAATTTAATTAAAGGGAATTCTGCTTCTCTGCTTACTCCAGAAGAAGAGTTAACAAAATACATTGCAAAGAAAGAACAGAGAACCAAATCTGAACCTTCTACGCTCGGCAACTCTGGCCACAGTGAGAAGGGATGTCACTGCCAGCATTGCTCACGTGACCTCAATGTTCAGGATAAGGCACCAGTGGCAGGTGCAGCATCCAGGAGCGCTCAGGAATACCACAGCTGCCTGCCAGATAGGCAGTCGCCTTTAGCCAGAGAAGTGACAGAGGCACCAGAGAGGAATGTCGAGAGACAGGTAGCAAGGAGTAGACTTCAGCCAGACAAATAGAAGTTTTCACCCTGACAATTCCACCCAATGAAAGAATACATGGGAAATATACTGAAGCTGTTCAAGTGATGTGCCAGCAACAGGATACCCAGAGAGTCATAGAGTGCAGAAATCAGTGACACTGTCTGATAGCTTGACCAATTCAAAGCAGCACTGGAAAACAGGCACACTTAAATATAGAACCCAAAGAATGTCAAAAAGGAAATACCACATAGGTTCAAAACCCAAATAGAAATTTCTAAAGAAAACTAGTATCATTGGAGCAAGCAAATATTTCCTTATGAAATAAACGAATCTAAAAGACATTGATAAATCAGAATAATCTCCCTTGCCAGCTTTTGGAATTTGTGTTTGAACCATTTATGCTCAATGGCAGCCATGGCAGCCTGGTGTTAATGGTTGCTTGTCTGATCATAATATGAAAAGGAAAAAAGTGTGGTGTTGAGGTAGGAAGATTTGGTAAAGAGTTTGGACACAAAAATAAATAACTAGGACACAAAAATATTTTTGTTTAAAAAAAAGCTTTTCATCTTTGGAGTATCATATCAGGTCTTGGGGAGCACAAAAATACTATTCCTACTTTTTTTTAAACACTGAGAAATAGCAAGCTTTTCTTTCTGTTGTTTTTCACAGCAATAACAAATGCTGTAAATCTGATATTATGAGAAGCATTCGCTTTTTAAAAAGTAATGAATAAGAGAAGGTTAGAAGTTTATAAATCATCAGTGTATGACAAATGACACTTGTATTATTCTTATTCAGAAAATATGCAAAAGTAAATTTAAGTTTATATTCCTAAACAAACAAAATCCTTCTCACTTAAAATGCAAAAATAAGGGCTAAGTCTGCCTACAATTTAATGACAGTCAAACTACAAATCACCTTAAATTTAAGCCCCAACTTAACTGAGATCAGCATTTAGTAGTGCAAATACACATAGCTGAAAAACAACTCCATAAGCAAGCTTAACAAGGTCATCACACAAACCTCAATTGAATTCAACATAAAAGGGTAAACAAATACAATTAGATACCTAGAGTCCTCCAAGGTCCTTTATATCCTTAATAACTAAATAGAGGGAGTGCTTCCCCATTCTAGGTAATGTGGCATCATTGATGTGCTCTCGGAGTTTCTGTGGGTTAGAACCGAGGGTGAAATCCAATGTTTCTTCATGAATTTCTGCACTTACTCACTTCTGAATACTTTCCCAGGGTCCCCACACTTGTTCCATTGTCCTCTCTGACCCATTATTACTTATACTTGGCAACTGTCCCTCCTCTTCACGCTTTAAAACACAACCACTACAAGAACAATGCAAGCAGTGAACTTGTGCTGATTGCTTAAGACATCTGAGGATGACTGGACTAGAGCACAAAGCAACGACTAATTTGAAAATAGACATCAGGCAAAATACTCTGATTTTTCTCTGGACAGGGTCGCCACAGGATTAGGGTTTAGGAGTCACACATTTTACTAAACCCCAGACATTTTTCATGCTGTAGGCCCAGTCTTTGAAGGCACATCCTCTTTTCTTCACATTTCAAGGCTTAAAAACCTCTGTCTCCTGAATGATTCAGAATATTTCTTTAACATATATGAAAATTTAGCCTTTAAACATTCCACCATTTGCATCATACATACCTTTAATACACACACTAAACTATGGTGCATGCTTGGCTAAATAAAATAGCTACCTCAGATCTATCCTCACTCTATAACATCAAAAGTATCAAAATTAGCTTTTCTTTACTTTGACTCAAATTAAGTTTTTATTCAGAGTTCTTTCTATCATCAAGTAGGCCTCATTTTAAGTAGAAGTAAATTTCTAGTTCTGAGCAATGGCCTTCACAGAGTTTGTTTAGAAAAACTTTTGAGTACTTAAGATATTTTTTTTTCTGGCCATAGAGTATATAAGAATAACGATGAGGTCTGAAGCTTTTCTGATTTTCCGTATTTGGAGACAGTAGAAAATGTGGAGACACAGAAATTCAAAAAAATAAAAGAAGTCCCAAATCTTGTAAAATTTGTTGTTATAATTATTGCAAGATTCAGAATAAATGCATAGAATTGTGATGGAAGAGGTTACATTCAGACGCTGCACCAATAAAGGCCATTTGGGTGGATGATTTCTGGAGTGGTAAAGGGGAGCAGGCAGGGGTCATTTGCAAGGACTTTTGCCTCATTGACTTTTGCTTCCTCCAGGGTCCTTTTTGGCTGATCTGTCATCTATGGTTCAGTAGGAGAGGAGTTATTTTCACTTTCTCCCTTTTCGCCTCGTGGCTCTTGGCTCTTAGGATGGTGTTTAGCTCAGACAACAGCTGGCTACTGTCAATTTTGTGTAGGGTTATGAAATATAACACTTCGGGGTTTATTTCAGAGGCTCTCTGAAAACACTTGTGTGTGGCTTCCACCTTGGACTCTGCCAGGACCTCTGAGTTCACTCATTATGGGGGAAGAAAGGAAAAGACAAGAGGCTCTCTGTTACAACAGGAACACCTTTCAAAAGGCAGGCTGCCATATTGAGGGAAAGAAATTCAAATAATGGCGAGGCTAATGCAATCTGCACCCACTCTGCCTGGTGTTCCGATGTCTGAGGAGGATGTCAGAGATAATGCTGATCTCTTTTTGAAGCCTGAGTCCCTCTGCTTCTGCCTCCTTTACTCTCTTGTTTTACTTCTCAGTGATTTTCATTATACTAGTACTGGCATCCTCTTTGTTGATTCTTCCAGGTGGTCTAAAATTTGGAATAGCATAAATACACAAGAATTTCCAAAGCCGATTTCTCAGCAGAGGGTCAATAAAGACTTGAGAAACAGATTTGCAATGAACCCAGCCTTCAACATTAGAGTGACTTGAGTTCAATTTGTAGCTCTATCACCTACTAACAAAGTGATTTAAAACCCTCTCTTGACTTTCTTGATCTTTCTTCCCCTAAAAAACAATAATAATGTATACCTCTTACATATACCAGAAATATTAATTAGAATAGTATAGAAGGTTTGTGATTCCAGTCACGAAATAAATATTTGATATTCATTTCCTTACATCAGCCAACTCTAAATTCGTGAAGATTGCTAGCGAAGAAGGTGGTCTCAGAACTCATGTTAGAGAAACTGAGCATCAGTCAAATTTTACATCATAATTTACACCAAGCTTCTTTTCTGACAAGGAAATACCCAACATGCACAGATAATGTGCAGAAGGAATCCCAGCAGTGAGAGAGGCTGTGCCTTATTTCAAGGTTGAAATTCTACCCAAAGGACTAAAGAGGGGCTGGTTGTGGCAATGAGTGCATTTGTCTAATACGTTGGTCAGGAGGCTTAGTAATTTGTCCATTCTGCCTTTATTTTCTCCATTTCGTCCTTAGGGGTTAAGCACAGGTGTGAGGGGGAAAAAACAATATTTTAAAACAATTCTTACCAAAAAATGGCAGAAGAAGCTACAGAAGCAAAACCGAAAGAAATTGTTTTCTAGTGTCCTTTCCGCAATTTGCAGAGGACAGTTCCAAATCTTGAGACTCTGCGGGAACGCTGGTTGTTTAGCAAATACACACTGCCCTCTGTCGGAAAAGTGGAGCACTGCCGTGCTGCCGACAAGACCAGCAAAAGGATAAACTACAAGTAAAACTGGTAGAAAATGGTTGTTTCCTGTCTAAAACTAACAGGGCCCATCCCTCCTAGTCAGCCAAAGGAAAAGGAATGAAAAACAAAAGTGTCTACACACACAAAATCTAAGGCTACAAAAATCTATCCCAGATACAACCCCAGAGGGAGATTTTTAAGGTCACAAATAAAAGGAGCACGTTTTGTTCAAATAAAAAATGCTTCGGTTTAAAACATTTTTATTTATGTTTTTAACCCTTACTATGACTGCCTAAAGTAGCTGAGAGGCTAACTACTCCCTCTACTTCCTTTAAGAGCAAAAGAGGTATCTTCCTACTTGCAGGGGAGCCGAAAATATCCTGCTCAGCTGTTGGCTTTTAAGGACTAAAATGCCTTTGATTAAAATGGAAAAGCAGGTTTATTTATGCCATAATGCTGTCTAATGTTGCCACCCTTCTGCCTTAAATATTACAATTTTAAAAGCATAGTAAGCACTTAACTCTTAATAGCATTTTTAAGCAAAACTGTTTCCACCCAGAGATTCCTTTCCAACTCCAGCCTCTTACCAACACCAAGGAGCAAGAAGAAACCATGTTTTCAAATACAAAGAAACAAACTGACACAAAAGTAAGTAGTAAAGGGACAATATGCAGAGTAATGAGCGAAGGCATTTGGTAAACAAACAAAAGATAAAACATTAAATAGAACTAACACAGATATTATTCAGATAACAAAGAAGGGGATGTGGAAACTTCCAGGGAAATACAAAAGAGCCTCTCTAGAGAATGGATTTTCAGCGATGTGAAAATCCTTAGTGAGCAATCTGACTGCAGTCATAGACTCAATTTTAAAATAAACGCACAGCATGCTTTTTATTATACTGTATCTGTAATGGTAATGTGAATGTCTTCTTAGTTTGTTCAATTGCTCTGACTCCAGGAGAAGCCAACCAGACTTCCAAATCAAAGAACAGACTTCAACAATGTGATCCATTTGCAGCCGCTGAGCTATTGTACCTTTTAGTGATTCCAAACAAAATAAATCCACTGGAAAGTCTTCGACTACAACCAGAATTGAGAATCTATTAACATAAAAAGTTTATCTTCTGATCAATCTTATGAATATTTTAATCCATTTCAAAATTGCATTCCCAGAATTCAGCACTATTACCAAAAGACCACAGCAGACACTCAATGGTAGCTGAAGGAGGGAGGATAGAGGGAGAAAATCTTGACCTTGAGCCTCACCTGGTTGCCAAATTAGTCAATGTCAGTTTTTAAAGAAAGCTTAGCCTGTAAACATAATTACAGAAATCTCTCTTTGAGATGAATTTTGGCATTGTTCCATTTAAATATTTGGGAGTGGGGGTCCACCTCCTCTCAAAGAGAGACTATCAAACAAGAATTCGAAGTCTGCCATGTGGCAGGCTTACTCACCTGCTCAAGATTTTCCTTCCCATGAATTTGATCAAATCCTCTTAACTTGCATCTTCTATAGTTCCAGATTGAACATGGGCCCTTCTAATGACACGACACCCACGCTCCCAGGAAGCAGACATTTTTAGCGTCTCTTTCCCCTCATGGCTTTCTAATCTCAGATTTGGACCACCTGAGGAAGAGGCCGCTGAGTCGAAGTAATTAACCAATCAGAGCCAACTTGAGACCTTGGCGGGGAGGGGGCTGTTGGACATCCGAAACCACCTAAATCTAAATGTAACCCCTCTATATTTATTCTTTATCCCTGAACACAAAAGAGGTTGGGACAGCCCATTGAGGTTCTGCCTCCTCAGGCCCTCCACTGACGATTTAAATCCTTGTGCTCAGAGGTCCCTGCAGAAGCCAGGTGCCTTACAGTTTCAAGCCGAAAATATTGTTCTCTTCACCCATGACTAAAAACTAAAAGGCTGGAAGGTTCTTTTGTCCCCATAGCAACATTTTTGCCTCAGCCCTAGCTGTAGCTCTACCCTGAAATCTTTCTTGCTGAGGCGCTGGGAGTCCCATGCCTTTTTTGCTTGCTTGCTTGCTCCTATGGGGAGCTCAGAAATGCGGAGTGTAATTGGATCTTGCCTCCATTGTGCCTATTCCTGAAGATTTTGATGGGCCACTACCCCCCAGTGAGACTGTCTGGCCTCAGCCCAGCGCATTCACACAGTGCTCTTGTGAGTCCCTGCACACCTTTACCACACCCAAGTACTTTTATAATAGTTTTCTTATGGTCAAGCACCAAGGTCAGGAGACTTTGTGACTGCTTTCAAGCTTCTTGCCAAGGCCACAGCAGTTAAAAGCCAACAGCAAAACTGTGAAACTCCCCCTGGCCTAATCTCAGTCTCTACGCCCTACCCAGGTCACCATGGCTTGCCTCACTGAAAGTCTTTCTCCAGTATATTTTACTCCCCTCCTTTCCAGAATTTTAGGTTTAGTTATCACTCTTCCAATCAGTGCATCAAATCTTGGAGTCTCCCAGAGACTTCCGATAAAGAGCATACACCTCACCCTTGCTCACATTCCAAACAAATTGAGAGTTAAAACTAAGAAATGCCAAATGGGGGAGGACAAAATAATCTATGAATTTTATTATAAAGGACAAGGTGGAGAATGTAACATGGCATGAGTGCCTCGTGACCTTCCTACTATTGCATCCCAGAATTAGAGGAGATTTTTCATGTAGCTATGGCAGTGCTGGTTTCCCATTTTTGTGAGCTTCTAACACCTGGTTCTAAAATAAAACCTCTGCAGGTTTTTCACTCAGTGTGATCAATTGGCATCTCTGGAGGTTGTGGGAGCACTCTTCTCGGGAAACTAAAAAAGGAGAATAGCTGGTAATACTTGGAAAACAGCACTAATAATGATCTCAAATATATAAGAATATATGAGAGGTGGGTAAGAGCAAAGCGAGGGAGCAGGGACAACAGAAAAAGAAAAAAGGGAAGAAAGATTGAGAGATAACTGGGTTCAGGTCATGCAGGACTCTATTTCATGCTAAACCACTGGGATTTCATTCAGAGGACAATGGAGAGCCATTAAAAGTTGTGGCTGTCATTGCTTTTAGGCAAGGAATAAAACAGTTGCACACTTCAGAATTTCTTCCTCTGTAAAGGATAGAGCTGGATTTGTATTCTGTATGTAGAACCATATAATTTATTTCTACTTCAGGACATTTTTAAGGATGAGAGAAAACACTGTTAAAATGATTCCATGATAACAAGCAACAACCTGGATTTTCCTAGCAAACCCAAATGAGACCTGACCAACGCAGCCCTCTGACTCTCTGACCACCTGTCCATTGGTCTGAGCCACCGCAGCATCACGCTGCCCAGGACCACACATTCGGCTGAGCACAACGACGCGATGAGAGCCGGCTAACGTGCTCTGCAAACAATTTTCTTTCATAATTCTTTGGATGCAAATTATAAGCCCATAAAATTCAACAGCCCATACAAATAGACAGCTTGGTCTTAGAAAACACTCTCTTCATCGTAACTGCTCAATATTCGCCCATCTTGAGTCCACAAAAGTGTAGGAAGGATTCTTAGTTTCAAGGCAGGGATGTGCTTACAGAATTTGGGAAAATGTAACGCTCTCTGGGAATAACAAAACATAACAAATGGAAATTATTTCTGAGTATTTTCTGAAGGGGGAGGTTATTTTGTCTCAACTTACATGAAAGACTTTTTTCCTCACTGTATTTTTTTGTAGCAGTCCCACTAAGATCAGACATGAGTGGGATCTTTTTAAACGTAACTGAATTTTGGTGATTTCTAGTAAATTATTAAAATCAAACTTTCAAAATCTGATGGGTTTTTCTTACATGTGAATAATAAGCACGTTGCAGGACTTTGTCCTTATAGTTTTTCAATCAGTCACGGAAAAATTCTCCCAGAATATTGTCCTGTGATGAAAAGATCTAACACAAAGTTGTATAGAATAATAAATATTATATACAATGAATATATATGATAGAAATAGGATATTATATAAATATGCAGAAAAAAAAACCCAAAGATGAGATTCTGGGTAATTTTGATCACCCGATTTTATATTTAGTATTTTAAAAATTATGTGTATCAATAGTTTTTAATAGGTAAACTGATATTTCTCTAAATTTAATGTGCATTTTCATCAACTGTGATCTTGTTAAAATACAGAATCTGGTTCACGAGTAGCACCTGAGATTCTGCATTTCTAAATAGCTCCCAGGTGATGTAAACATTGCCAACCCAGGACTGTACTTTAGGGTAAAGGACATAGAACTCCAAGTTTCCTACATGGATGCGCCTGAGCATCATTTGAAGAGTTTTTAAAACACTGATGTGTGCACCACACTGCTAGAGGTTCTAATTTAATTCGTCTGCACCAGGTGTTCATTTTTTAAAAGGCCTCAGGTGATAGTCACATGTATCCAATTTTGACAACCACAGCTACGGAAGTTTTTATTTAAAAGATCTCATGCTATTTTTTATACACGGAGCATCTGTATTATGGGTGGTTCTGACATAATTTTTATGTTCTATGTGATGGTAAGGCATTAGTCTCTGTAGTATAGATCTTAAGATGTGTTTTTTCCACAGTGACAGCTTTCAAGTTCTCCAGAAATAGGAGTGAGTGCCATCACCATAGCTGCCTCTCTAAAAGAGCTTCTATGGAGTAAAATCTCAGTGAGTCAATAGGCTGGTCACAGGGAGGTGAACTCATACTACTCACGAAAGCCTTGTCAAAGAAGACATAACATCCACCACAAATATGAAAATTCTTTTCTGTATTTACCATGAGTATCCAGTATTAGTCATCCTGAAGTCAACAAATATTTTGTCTTCTTGACATGCTTCTGACATCAGCAAGTCCCTAATCTCTACGTGACTCTCAGAGGAAATGAAGTACTGCCATCAAGTGGCTCCTACTTCCCCTTTAAATTCCCTAGGTCTAAATTTCCCGTTTTCTTTTCTGGTTCCCCTTTGTCCTGATCACCATTGTTCCTTGTCCACACCATGAACATTGTCATCTTTTCAAATACTCTTTTGCAGAGCAAGGCAGATATCCTTTACATGTATCAAATGTATCAAAATAATCGATAGGTCTTACTGAAACACAAATTTTGAGTCACATCCTCCGAGTTTCTGGTACAATAGGTCTGGTATAGGGCCACAGAATTTACTTCTAACAAGTTCCCAGGTGACAAGGAAGATATTGGTCTTGTTCATATCTTGAAACCTATAAGAGCATACAAAAGCAAAATTAGAATGCTTTGAAGTAGGGCGTAATTAGTGTGGTATGGAGAAGAAATGAGCACTGAATTTCAGAAATCACATTGTCTAAGGGATATTCAGAAATTTTTACTTTTTTTTTAGAAAACTTTTCCAGACTTACCTTGCAGATTAATCTACTTGCAGGAAAATATACTACCTTGTTATTATTTGAATGCAATTTGATACCAACTATAAGAAGAGGCTATATATAGATTGATACCCTATTCCAAATAAAAACAGACTGAAATGAAGCAACTTTCCCTTAATTTGATCAACTAATTGAAAAACAGGTTTGAGCTGGGGGAAGCATAAACAAGCAAACAAACATACAAAAAAATCAATTTCAATAACACTATAGGTTAATTTTAAAAGAAATACCTTCTCACATTAGTCATAAATTATCTCCAGAAAATAAGGTAATTTACCTCCATGATCTCCACATGAAATCCAAGATATGATACCTTTTTCTTGATGTGTTTTATTTAGAAAATTTAGACACTGGTTAGCTGACTCTAAAATTTCCTAGTGAGAACATGATGATGACATTTCCCTTATTAAATTTTAGCTTTTTTTCCTGTCATTGGAAAAACTAGGGAAGCTATATAGTTTTAGAAATTGGTAAATCTATTAATCTGATTTCCTTGACATTGTCCAACATTGAGATGAATTTTAAGTATTCTAAGTACGTAATTCCTGTGCGAAATCATTCCTTTGTGTTGATATCGATAACAGAAACACATATGCCAACAACACACATACATGCATGTGATTTATACACACAGGTAAATATATGCATGAGATGAAAATGCACATGCCTATATGTTCATGCACATATTATCCCTCTAAGAAACTCAGTGAAAGTGGAAAACAAGATAATCAAGTGTCCTTCTTCTGTTTGTTTCAGCAGGGTGTGTCTTGGATAGCTCAAGTTTTCCCCAGGAAAACACAGGAAGCACATGATCACAACTGGCAGTGCCGAGTCAGCAACAGTGTGACAGCTGCTGCTGGATTGTGCAGGGACTCCTGTGCCATGCCTGATATGCCCCTCACCTGGTTAAGATCAATGTTATTAATATTCTCCGTTAAACCATTGTAATCGACAGTTTTCTTTCACAGAAAATGATTTTAAAATAGCATGAAATCCTCAAAATAGTTGAGATGAAAGGAAAATAATGTAGAAATGGTTTGGGTCTTACTATTTTGTTTTTTAAAGGAGAACATTAAAATGTTCACCCTGAAGCTCTATCAAATGTTTTGGAGATTCTTTGTACCTCTGTTCAGTAGTTATAAATTTGAGGACTCCATGCTGCTTCCACCACGGGCATTTTTTCAGCAACTTTATATGAAGAAGAAGGATTTTGAGTTTTGTTGTCATGGTAACCCTATATTCAGGCTGAAAAGCTTTATTGAATGTTTTGGTATTCCTCTATTGCAGTCTTCATTTAATAGATTTTGATGTTCAAATGTTTAAATATACTACTTCATCTCTACTGGGGTTGCTTGACTATGTATATCTATATGTGTGCACATATGAGTTATATGTATAATATATATCATTTTGTATATATGTGTATGTATGTAGACACATACATATATAATTTAAATTCTTACTACCACAGCAAAGAAAATACATTGAATGTAATTTTCTCTCTTCCTCTACCCTCATTGGCGATTCTTCACTTATAAAAGTCACAGGAAGATACTCAGACAGTCTCTAATATAGGGGACACAGATGTCCTCTTCTTTGCATCTCCAAACAGGACTACAATGTATTTCTGAAAAGTCTGTAGGTTTTCCCACATATTTTCCTTATTCAAAATAATCAAAATATATTAGAAATGTTACTAGAGTAAAGGGTAATAGGGATCAGGGGGAACAGACAAGTGATGTAGGAATTAGACGATCCTAACCATTTTTCCTCTTCACTGACTCTTTGCCATTGCCTGGCATTTCAAAAAATATGTTTCTAAAGAATTTATGTGCCCCATTAAGTATGAATAAGAGTTTCAAGGATGGCTGTTTGCTTGTTAAATATGTTAGGATGGCTCTGGATTAGATAAAGAATTCAATCTACTTATGTGTATCGCGATGCCTTTGAAGGGTCAAATCATGGTACCCAAATATTTTGACCAGATATCTTAGAGGTGAGTCAAACACAGTGCATACTTAGGGAAATGCTGCCTTCTAACAGATTTCTAACAGACAGGTTTCTACTGTCCAAATGTGAACAGAACAGAGCAGATTCCTGAATGGGTCAGCAAAGTGACACTTAAGTCACATCTTGCCCTATACTCCACACCTGCAGAAAACACTTGAAGAGATAGGTCTCTCAAAACAAGATCCAAGCTCATTTGAGGAAAATTACCAACCCCTTTACAACAGGCTATCCATCTCCCAGATAATCATCTCTACACGGATACCCTCAAGAAGCTGATGGCAGCATGCCTGAAGGAAACTCTAGGAAGGACAGGAGATGTGTGATGGAACTTACTATGATTTTCTGTCCTGAGAATGATTCTGTGGAAACAAACACATTAACTGTAGAGCCAAACACACGAGATTGAATTTTGAAGGCTTCCCTCCTCTGAGTGCTTCAGTTTTCTCCACCCACATGTTTTAATCTTTAATTTCAACTTCTGATTATTCAATAGAGTAACTACAGTAATAGGGACATAGAAAACAATTTTTACTCAAGTATAATTTTCTTTGAAATTTTGAAGAAAACAATTCCTTAGTTTCTTGGGCTGTTGCTTATGCCTTGGAATTACGATTCAAGGAAACAATATAAATTATAAAATAAAAATCATTGCCTGCATCATTTTAATGTACTGTGATTTAATTTTTTATTTTATACTGAAATATGCTAATAAGGAAACATTTTTATGATAATTATAAGTACTATTTAATACTTATTACATCCATTCCTATATTAGACTTTCTCTTCCCAACAGGGTTATTTTATAAATACAATGCCAAATAAAAGGCATAAACAGCGGTACTGTTTATTTGAATCAGAGAAAATAACTAATATTTACATTTACATTAATATTGCTAGTTGTAGGAAGGCATTCTTTCTGATTTCAGCTTCCAACCAGCTGCTAGCCAGCATCTTCCTCACAATTGCATGACATACCTCAAGGAATGAGTAGAAAAGCTGCTTAAAAAAGAGGCAGGTAGGATGTTAACAGACCATTTGTTATCACAGCACCAAGCCTTTGTTCAGGAAAAAGGAATCTCTCCATGACAGCATCCATTCCACAACTAAACTGTTAATTGTTGGGTTCTTCAACATCTGAAATCTGTCTAAATCAGTTCTTATCATCTTACCTTCTAGGGTCAGTTTCTTTAAAGCTCTTTTGTCTAATCCAAAGAGTGCATGTGCTCACATAATACAGTTTTCTTCAGTTCTTTCCCTGCTTGAGTTCTCTATCACAGTGAGTCAAGAATGATGATAGCAGTAGTTGTTGGTACCCAAGCCAAAGCCATTTTATCAGGTCACAAACTCCTTCCCCAAGTGCTGTGAGTGTTGGCTGCCAGTGGCTGCCAGTGGTTCACTTTCCTCTTAGGAGAATTTCGCTTACCCCAAACTGGGTCATCATGTATAGGAATCACCATTCTGGTTTGCTTGGGACGGTTCCAGTTTTAGCATTTAAAGTTTTATACCCCAGAGTTTTATACCCCAGAAAATCCCTCAGTCCCCAGCAAACTGGAATGGTTTACCCTCTTCACTCCCTTACAGCAGATCTCTAGTACTTACTTATCTGTTATAACGGAAACTTTATAGAGGTTGAAAAGCAAACACCTACTTCCTCCTCCCTCTAGCTCCTGGCAACAGCCATTCTACTGTTTCTATGACTGTGATTATTTTCAATACCTCCTATCAGCAGAATCCTACATTATTTGTTCATCTGTGTTTGACCTAATTCACTTTGCATGTCCTCCAGATTCCTCCATGTTGTCACATATGGTAGGATTTCCTTTTTTTTTTTTTTCAGACAAAATAATATTTCATTGTAGGTATATCCCATATTTTCTTTATGAAAAGTCATAGATATTTAGCTTATTCCTATTCTTGGCTATTGTGAACAACACTGTCATAAGTGTGGGTGTGTAGATATCTTTTTGAAATCCTGATTTCAGTTATTTTGGATATGTAACCAGAGGTGGAATTATTCAATCAGAAGTTCTGTTTTTAAGTTTTTGAGTAACACATTGTGTTATACCAGATTTTTATACCTAGAATAAAGGTTCTGAGATAGAATTGGTGTCTTTAAAAAGTAATCAATAATAATTCTTACTTATTGAGCCCTTCTGGGGTTCTGGGGTTCTGCAGCAACTGTATAACTTATATAACTTTTTATTCTCCCAATCACAGAGTAGCGAGTCTACCAATATGATGAGGAAAGAAATAGAAACTTCCATTACTTCATACTGAGCCACAGAGTAAAGGGCAAAAGAGTATAAGCAATAGCAGGTAAGAAAAAAAAAATCTAACCGAAATAATTTTTATAATGTTCTCCTTATGATCCTTAAAACTAAGTCATCATGCAACTAATCTACCTAGTGTATGACTACTTTGCATTTGGAAATATACTCTTCCCACCAACACTGAATTCTTGGAATCCAAACATTATCCAAACATAAATCCTGAAAGATATTTCAGAATTGTCCACAAATTTATCTGCCACCCCTGATCCTTGTTCATCTGCCATTCCAATAGAATACTCTTATAAGATACATCAGCCTTCTCCTCTATAAAAGACCTGTCCATTCACAATCTTTAGTGGGGACCAGGATACTTAGCACCCTAGTAAGTTTTACAGCTACTCAAATAAGATTATTAAAAATAACAATTTTATCCAGAAATCATGGATTCAAATACCAACTCTATCCAGAGGAAGAGGGAAAGTGTTCAACTCTTACATAGAGTCCTGAGAGTAGTTTTCTTTTTTCATTGAGCCTAATTTATGAACTTATAATTGACTAGTGGGCATCATGCTTTAATTATGATTTTGAAAAGGCCTTGCCAGTAGACGAGTTCTGACAGCCTGTGACATGATATGGGCTTAAGAGAATAGGTATTTAAACAGGCTGTGTCAGTCACCCAGTGCATGCCATTTCAATTGCCTGTCCCAGTCAGGGCTAGCATCCAAAAGTAAAGCAATTAGAATGTGGAGATGAAAAGCACTGGGGACACTACAATGGAAGTCAATGGCCAGAGAAACCCACAGAGACAGCACAAAATGTCACCTTCATGCAGATTGCTATTTTAATACTGATAAGGCAACCTACAGTCCTTTACGATGGGGCCACATAACTTGTTGAAATGGAGAAGAAAGAGCTAATTAAACACAATCAAGGGATTCCCAAGGAATTTAGAGATTTAACTTTAGATTTCCCTATCAATAAAACAATAATCTCATAACTCAGAAACTAGCTACTTAGCATTAAATCATGCCATTATTTGATCTTATCATATAATAATCGCTTGATAGGAAGGAAAATCACAACCTATTAAAATATATTCAATAAAAATCATCATTTAGATTTATTGCTGTTTCTTTTCATCAACATTTTGTGAAAAATAGGGTTGTAGTTTAACAAATATTATAAATAAAAGCAAAAACTATAAATAAATTCACACATTGATTCAGTTTATGCTAGCATTGAAGTCTGGAACAAGATTCTAAATTCAATTCTTTTACTGTTAAGTGTGACAATAGTGGAGGGTCATAGTGTGAATCACTTGGTGTCAGGCATATGTAAGCTATTAAAAGGCATATTATATAGAGAATCATCATTATTAAAAGTAATAATATATGACTATCTGAAAAATTATTCTAAACTTTAGTATCTGGAAATAACATACATTTATTATCTTATTCTTTCTAGAGGTCAGGAATCTAGAAGTAACTTAACTAAATGGCTCCGACTCAGGGTCACTCATGGAGGCTGCCATCAAGGTGTTGGCTGGAGTCATCTCAAGGCTCAGTTAAGGAAGGAGCTACTTTCAAGCTCATTCATATGGGATCCACTTCAATGTTCACTCATTTGCTATTCCCATGCCTCAGAAAACTTTTTCCATGTTCATGAACATGGGCCTCAGTGCATGGTAACTGGCTTCTTCCAAAAGAAAGTAAGAAAGACTACCCAAGAGAAAAACCACAATCTTTTTATAAACTCTTTCCGTAAGTGGCATCCCATCAATTTGGTTTTAGTCTGTTAGAAGCAAGTCGTTTAATTCAGTCCACATTCAAGACAGACTACATGAGGATAGGAATACCAGGAGGTGTGAGAGTAGAGTCGTCCTAAAGGCTGTTAACCACAAAAATGTTCAGCAGCTGTAAATATCTGACTGACCTTATTAGTCCATTGAGGCAAGGAGTAGATGAAAGCAAAAACAAGTATTGCTATTTAGGTTCTTTCCGTTATTTTTATTGGATTTGGGATACAGAATCAATTAATTCATTCTGGCTTTATGTCTATACATTCTGTGTGTTAAACAACAAAAGTTTCGAGAGCTCACTTTCGAGTTTCTTTCCCCAGTTGTTGCAATGTAGACAGCTGTCAATTTACGTTACTTTACAAAGTCTACAGGTCAGTTATCAATTTCACATACTATCCATGAGTTAGCTCATCAATCTGATGCTGTGTTTTAAATTTTTCCCTTCTTTCTTTCCTTGGCTAACCAATTTTAACTATAATTTGCACTTAAAATGTAAGTGGCAAATTATGTGATTTAAATTCTAAGCCTATTCTTTTATAAATCTACCTACAAAAGTCTCTTTACTTATCCAACTTTTGATTAGTGACCAGAAAAATTTACACTTGCCCTTTCAGGGAAGGAGCCATTAGGCAGAACTGTGCCCAGTGTGTCCCCAGACAAAATGCCTAAATTAAAAGTTGAGTTTAAATAAGAGTGTACTCAAAGACAAGAGAGTTAAAAACAATCATTTAACTTGAGAGAATTTTATAAGTAAAATTAAGTCACCAAGAAAAAAACCATGTGGAAATGCTAGAAAATAAAATGACACAAAATGAATAATTAATTCAACAGACTTCAGAGAAGATGGAAATATTAGAAGAAAGTATCAGTGAATGTTAAAGCATTTCAATAGAAATTTTAAAATAAAGGGTGGGAGGAAATACCACATTTGAGAGCAGAAAGAAAATATGCTAATGTTCTAAACATACATGTAATTACATTCCCCAAAGAAAAGAAGAAACAGAATAAGAAAATAAATTTTTGAAGAGCTAATGACTAGGCATTTTCTGAAATTGTTTTAAAAAAATTCAGAAAAATATCAAATCACAGACAAAAAATTCCATGAGGCCCATGCAAGATAAATAGGGCTAAAAATAAAATCACACCTGGGTACATCTTAGCCAAAATGCTGAAAATCAAAGATAAAGAGAAAAATATAAAGCTAAAGAGGAGATAAACATACTACATAAAAGCTGGCAACAATAAGAACAACGGCTGACTTCCCATTAAAAGCAATTGAAACCTCAAAACAACTTGAAAGAACAGAAAGAAAAAATCTGACCAAATATATTCTCATTGTGACAAAAATATCTCTTTCAAAGTGAAGGCAAAATAAAGTTTTTCCACAGAGACAAAAACTGAGATAATACATCTCTAACATGTTTGCAATACAAAAATTTGATGAAAGGCTTTTCTTCAGGCAGAAGGCAAAGGATGCCAGATATAAACTCAGATCTGCCAGGAAAAAAAAAAATCACCTCATTTACCTGTGCTTCGATTGGTTTGCATTCTTAAGTATATGTACGTATACATATTTATAAACATATATATGTGATATAATATTTTTCAAATGGGAGCCAGATGGAAGACATAAAAACAGCTTATCAGGCAAATACTCTGTATTTCACTTCATACTTACAATCAATATAAAATTGTGAAATTTAGCATTTTATGACCTCTATCAGAAATCACAGTGTGTTTCACATCTCAGTTTGAGTCTCTGCAAAGTTGTTGATTTCCCATGTGTTTCCTCTGCTTCTTCCACTGCCTCCTGTCAGCTCTAGGAGTACTGTCCAGCTCTGTTCCACGTTACTCTGAAAGCACCAGGAAAGGCCAGACAGTACAAACGAGACTCCTGCTACCAGGTCATGAAAACACTGAAAATCATCATTAAAGTGCACATCTCTAACCTGGAAAAATAGAAATTTCCTAGGAATAAAACTGTCTTTTTCAACATAGGAAATCTTAAAGAGCTCTGACCTTGATGTAGCTGTGTGGTGGTATCAACAAAGAGGTTAAAAAATTAAACTTGTGTTTCATCATTAGTTTTTTTCAGCCTTTTCAGTGTATGCCTTTTGCCTTAATCATGTCTTTTAAACCCAAATTTTCCATTTGACTCATATGTTGCTTATTCTCTACGTCAAAAAGTTTAGTTAGTGGTTACTCTCTGGTAGCTTAGCTGCCTAGCAAACTCTAGAGGTGTACAGGTGGGAGCAGTCCCTCCTACATCCCAAGGCAACATTCAAAGGTCCTGGGTTCAAGACCCAGGGCTGGGGGTGGTGGTGGATTTGTGGGCAGAGGGGAACGAATGTGAACAATTAAATTTTAAAAAATGAATACATTGCTTCTTCCTCCTTCTTCTTCCTGCCTGCCTACTCACCTTCGTTTATGCCTGTACCTTTTCTTAAAAAAATATTTACTTAAATAAAATCAGATCTATAGAAATGAATTTTTGTAAAACTTCTAGAATGTAAAGACAAATTCTATATCAATATGCTATTGTTTATATTAATACAAATTTTAGAAAATATTCTGAAATTTCGACTTGGTATCATGTTCATTAAACATCTTATTCATTCTCTTTTTTTTAAATAATCTCTAATGTGGTCTCAGATACTCAGACTTTATTAATACAGTCTTCTCCAAGGTATCTGATTTACCAAATCTGAGTATATTAACTCATAATATTCACCAAAGTCCTAGAGCAGATATCTAAATATACAAGTTCTTTAATTTCAGAATTAATACAAAAAATCAATTATGTTGAATAAGTGAAATAACCTGTTGCAATGAGAAGTACATGTTTTAACTGGAGCATGTAATAGCATATGCATCTCTGATATTGTGTTACAGTTTTCCAACTCAACTTAATCATCTGTAAAAAGATATACTATCCATGTTGTTCACTATGTGAGTTGCTATGCAGCAAAGTAGCTAGGAGATACTTCTCTGCCTCATTTTCAGGCTTTGCCATGTAATTTTCTTCAGAGTGGAGTATGAGCAGACATGATATATGTTATATACAAACAAAAACTTTAATGAGCTTGTATCATCATCAGCATTATTTTGTTGTTACTGTTACAAGGTCTGTTTTATTACTGCCCTAGGCCTTGAGCACAACGTAGTCCAAATGGAAACTATTCTGTCATCCTGGCTGGGTTCAAGAACGAGAAGACCTATAGAACAGAGATGGTCACAGCCAAATAGAGCTAAGATCTAACTTTCCATTATTTTTCTTTTCTGAATGTTTTATGAAGTATTTCACTTTTATGGGGCAGGTTTTATACCATCTGGGTCTAGTTGAGGGAGGCCATTTTCTTGCTAAATCTGATATAAAATGTGCCTCTCAGCCTTTATGGCAGGCATTTGTACCAAAGATAATCCCTATTTATCACTCAAGTAGCGTTCCTCGATCTAGATAGAGGAATCCAGGAATGCACTAGTTAATTCTTTTGCTTACTCAATTGTTTAATCATATACACAGGCCCACTTGATAACTTCTTAGAATTCTACCAATCTTTATGATATTTGGGCTATCATTCATCCATTACTTTGAATACTCAAATACCCAAATGACTAAAACTTGTAAAAAAAAAAATCATTAGTAGCATAGTAGTTTTTATACTTGCTCCTCCAATCAAAATATTTCTCTGCATAATTATTATCAGATTTAAATAAATAATTTAAAGCTACAGTTAACTCAGAAATGACTTCTCCCAGTCACAATATCTCTCTCTTTCTTGTTCTTTATTTTTCAAGGAAGGAAAGGTACAAGGCAAGTAACCAGTCAGGAAGAGAGAGGAGGAGGAAGAAAAACATCTACATTTAAAAAAAAAATTTGTGGTTCATATTGGTTGCTTCTCCACAGACGTGGGACTCACAGGGCTATGTGGCTTGCTCATTTAGAGGTGATTGACCTAACCACAGATCCACCAAGAAACGCTTACAACATGTCTTAATGAAAGAGTGTGGATCAATTTTTATACTCTAAATGCAAGTCTTAATCAAATAGCTATATAAGTCTTTTTAGTCTTTTAAATGACCAACAGGTCATATATCCACAACCAATAATCACACATACTCAGTTTTAATATTCACTCTTTCTCCTATAAAATTTCTTAAAAATTCAACAGGCGACCTTAGAATTCAAATAGGCACTAAAGAGCTACCTTCTTTCACATCCCTCTTTCATAATCGGCAACTTCAAGTCAAGCTAATACACAAAATCCATAAACAGTAAATTTAACCAGATTATACAGTCTCCCTCTAGACTGGAAGTTCTGCTACTTGGTTGCTTTACAATTTTTCCATTAAATATGTTTTCAAAATCATCTATAACAACAATATGTGTTTATTTCAGTACATACCAGTACAGACTATCCTACATTTCTGAGAATTCATGAACAAATATAGATTGTTTTTCTTGTGACATGACTCATAAAAACATTTCTCATAAACTTTTTATACTGGTCATTCTTATTTCATAAATAAACTATTTTACTTCTTTGTTTTTAATATTACTTGATTTGTGCAGTAGACTTTCCCCTAAGTAGTAAATCACTTCGTGTCTCCAGATGCCAAATTTTGAGCCAGAGAAGTTAATATTTCAACTTCTGTCTGAATAAGAAAGTAGAAAAACTTCAATATACCAAGTGGAAATATCATTGCCCTTGTGTTTTATTTTTTACTACCCCTCTGATTTATATGCATAAGTTCTCAATCCACTTCATCCAGTGGTATGTGATGATCGGATGCTTCACAACTCTCCCCAAAGAGGAATCTGTATTACAGAGCCATATCCAGACCAATAATCAGTGGTATGTGATGATCGGATGCTTCACAACTCTCCCCAAAGAGGAATCTGTATTACAGAGCCATATCCAGACCAATAATCAGTTCACTTAAATTTGGGGGAAACACACAAGCAAATATCTGATCCATGTTAACGCAAGTGTTTGGTATCACATATGAATTGAGTAAGTCTTCTGCAGTATCTATCTTCCATTTTGTTTTATATATCTCAGTACTTCTTTGAGGCAAAGAATATTTGGGAGACTCTCAAAAAGACTGGGCATTTTAAAGAAGAAAATTCATTCAATTTTTTGTCCCCAATTTTTTTAAGGATAGAAAAACAATAAGTTCTCAGTGTTGAAAGATGTTTGCCTATAAGAAAGACTTTGACAAATCATGGAGTCAATCTGCCTAAATATGAATCACTGAGTGTGTGCACTGGAGCCTCAAGGATCTGGCAGAATGGTTTACTTTTTAAAATTCATGACATCATACTCTGGTGCTTTGAGTTTGGCTCAACAAGAGAAATCTCCTTTTTTGGATGAATTAATTGGAATATTGGCTCTATGGGAAAAATAATCCCTCCAAATCTCTTTATGAGGAAATTAGTAACTTGGATATAATTTTCAGTTCCCTAAAGGGAACAATCTCTTGATAAAGGAAAGAAACTGCTTCTCCAAAATTAAGACTAGTTCAATATTCTACTTTAATTGTTATGTTAAGTGCTACCATGAAAAGAATTTTCACTGTCATGGATCATCTAAAAACTAATGCATACAACAGAATGAGTATTAAGATAGTAATTAGGGAAATTCATGTTTTTTAAATATATATTTATTTGGAAAAAAGTTTTTAATTTTAGAAAATAAGAAAAATGATCAAAAAAGCTTTCAGAATCATTCAAATATAGGACGTATGAGAGAGCATTGCATTCTTGGGACATTCCCATCATATATACTTGTTCACTATCAACAATTATAAGGTGACATTGTATATCTTAAAATTCTTTCTTTGTTCTGTTGACTTGGTTTACATATATATCTATTCACAAAGTAGAGTTTGGTGTAGTATCGCCATAAGTACAGTTCAACTTAAATTCTCTATCTTTTCACTAGCCTTATCTCAAATTTGTCCCAGTGTAGGATGGAGTTTGCATTTTATTTCACTATGTATTAAAACTACCATAAGCCACCCCCATTCCTTAGTACAAGGGAAAATGTACTTTCTTCCATCTTTCGTAGGAAGGGTTGTTTTCCAAATAAAAAGTAAATATATCAATTCAAAATGTTGAATAGAAATGTAGTTAAAGAACTCTAGATGGTTAAATTTAGCATGCTAAACAAAGTCCAATCTAAGAATATCCTTTGGCTTTATGCCCACAACATTTTTATTTGATTGTAAATTGGACGGTTTTTCATTCACTTTAGAATTTTGCTGCTTGGTGTTTGGTTTTGTTTATTTTTCCCCTTGAGAGACTCAGCAAGTTCTGATTAACATATAGGCATCAGTGTTAACTTTCTACCCTCTGAGGATAGTTGTTTCATTTCCAGGAGTTATTCCACCAAAATCCCTGTCATTTCTACCTAGAACATTTTCCATTAAAAAATGTGACTAGAAAGGTTAATATTTCTTTTTTATAAATTAATCTTATTGAGGCATAATTTACAGAGAAAAGGTTGCCCATATTAAGTCAACTCTGCAATGAACTTTGACAAATAGAACCATAATCAAAACATAGAGCATTTACATTACCCATAAAAGTTCTCTTATAATAAGCCATGTTATGGTCAATAATTCCTATACCCCTAGTTCCAAACAATGATCTGCATTCTGTAATAGGGATCCCTATTGCATGAACTCTGTTGTGTATTTACTTCTTTTACTTCACATATATGTCTATGAGATTCATCCATGTTGTTGCATATATATCAGTAGCCCTTCTGTTTCATTTTTTTTTTTTACTGTTAGATAGCATTACACTGCAACTAGATAGATAGAACTGCATTCTTTTGGGTAAATACATATTTTACTAAATTTCTCTGAGTATTTTGTGCTTTGATACTATTGTAAATGGTATTGTTTTTCCAATTATTCATCGCTGTATATGAAAGTTCAGAAATTCAATTGAGTTTGTATATGACTTTGTATTTATGAGTTTGGTAAATGAACTTATTCTAGAAGCTTTTTGGTTAAGCTTTTAGGACTTTCTACCACAAAATTTTATCATTCATGAAGAGGAAATATTTATTCTTCCTTTCAAATCTATATTTATTTATTTATTTATTTATTTATTTATTTATTTATTTTGCATCACTGCACTGGCTAGAACCTCCATCACAATGTTTAATAGAAATTGTAAGAATGAACATCCTTGTCTTATTCTCATCGTTGCGGTAAAAGAAATCAGTGTTCAATCATTAAGTATATGTTTTTCATAGATATAGGTTTTCATAGATGCCATTTATTTTATTACCAAAGTTTCCTTTTACTTTCTAGTTTGATGAGAGTTTAATTTTGTCAAATGCTTTCCTTGCACCTATTAAGATGATCCTATAGATTGTTTAATTACCATTGTATACATGCAGTACATAATAGTTTTTCTGGGAAAATATCATGTATTTATGATAGCTTTTCTTCTTATATATTACTAGATTCATCTTGATGATATTGTTAAGGGTTTTGCAGCTATGTGATAACTGAGGGTACAGCAACATTCTTGCCACCAAGTGATAAAGTACAAGAGATTTTCAGATATTAACTCAGACATCACGTTTTGTAAACGAAGGTCTAAGACTAGGTACTCCTCCAATGTTTTGCAAAAGATAGATGACAGATAGATAGATAGACAGCTGATGAATTAATCCTTGTTTGTATGAGTTAGAATAGTTGAGATTCCTATTACTTGGTGTCCAAAACATCCATAATTAACCCAAATGCCATTTGAAGAAAGCTGTATTTTAGAACTACTCAAGAAAATAGGTAATACCATTCACCGTCGGCTTTCTGATTATGCTTAATGGAAAATAATTATTAATAACAATAGTGCTATATTAATTTTGTTATTCAATATCATAATACTTCACCTCAAGAATGGACATTTCTATTCGTAATTTAAAAGAAGTAAAACTCAGAGAAGTTAAGTGATTTGCACTAGGTCACCCAACTTGAAGACCCTAACACTAGCCATTGTGCCTATTTTTATCTATATGGAAAGTTCAGGCTCTTAACCTTGCCTTCCCTGAGAGCCAGAGGTCTTGCCTAAATTTTCTGCTAACCAACTTGGAATTCACACGACAGTTCCAATGTCCATTTTGTTTTAACTTGGTACTTCGGGAAAGTGAAATTTTTACATAGGGAATATCTGCTATTGAGCCAGGAGGACATAAGAACCTAGCCTGGTAACTCCAAGAAGAATTCGATAATGATAAAATATGAAGGACATGATCTTGTTGATTTGATGCACCATCTATAAGTAGCTATAGAATGAATGAAATTGAAAACTAGAAAATAAAAACTATGATAGTATCTTGAGACTTCTGGAGGGACATTACTAACATAATTCTAAAAAACTTTTAAGTTTCTGAAAATTTTCTTTCTCAGAAATGTGTAAATATAACATCTGTTGACTTTTTGTTATACAATGTTTTCAACAAACCTTTAAAGGACACTAAATTGTGCTATTAAATTCCAAGAAGAAAAAGCAGCTCTCAAAAATAAATAGGGCTATAGTTTTTCCGGACAGAGTTTGTCAAGTTGAAATGCTCAGACTTAGTGTGATTATATAAATACCAATGCTATAAAGAAGAGTGAATTTGAGAAGGGTTTAAAGGACCAAATGAAGTTTGACTGATACATTAGAAATATGACAGAAAAAGTGACACATACTTGGAAAGAAAGTTGAATAGGAAGAAATAAGCATTCACTTGGATCTAAATTAAAAAAAAAAACATCAAAATGCACTTATTGACATTTTTGAAGATGCAGTCTTGCAGAAAACCTGTTTAAACTGATAAAACAGAGCCTGGAGTGTGTACACAATCAGAAAAAGAGACAAGTTCTTCCTTCAGTTAATTGGCAGAACCTGCTTCAATACTGATTATGTGTCCCACACAGTGAGAAATGAAGGAAAACAAGAGTCCTGGTGACCAAATACTAGAAATGAAAATGAAGAAAGGAAGAATATTTAAAGAGGCTGTTTAGTAATTTACAGAACTGTAGCTCAGTAGAATTTTGATAGAGTGCTTTGTCTCTATTCAGAATTCCACTCTTTAAAATAAAAATAACTTTTTAATTATTACTTTATTTTGTATAACAATATTTTCCATTCTACAAAGTATATTCAGGGACATTATCCTATTTGACCTTCAGAATCATCAATAAGATGGAGTATGCACTTATGAAATTACCTGTTCTCATTCTATGTTAATAACCACAATAACAAGACCATCATTTATTGACTGTCTGCTAGATGGCAAGAACTATGGTAAATACTTTAAATATAATATCCCATTCAACTCCCATAAGCATTTTGTAAGATACAAATTATTTGTCCTACATTATGTGTAAGGAATTTTTCAGGATGAGAGTTTAAATAACTTATCCAAATTCATATAACTTGTAAGTTATAGATTCACAATTTAACTCCACATCTATCTGAATGCAAATCCTAAGCATTTAAGAGGAAAAATTAGTCTATCATATTGCTCTTTATTTTATTAATGACTTATTTACTTAACTATACTAAAACGAGGTATCTACGCATTTTCCAAATACTTATTTACATACATTAAACACATATATAATACAATAGTGTAGGCATCACACACAAACATATATACATAGATATCTTTAAAGGTTGTATTTAGTGCCTAGATGGAGTTAAAAAGTAAATGAAATAATTGTGTTTTTTACTTTTCTTATCCAAAGCTATTTATCATTTGCTACATAAAATTATGCCTATTAATTTTTTATTTACAAAGATAGGCTTAACTTGCACAAGCTCTGGAATTTTCTCTAGGGAACCAGGCTAAACAAGTTCTATTATGTTCTAAAAAGTCTGAAAAATAATAAAAAATATTTGTTCAAGAAAAGCTTGTCTAAAATGAAATAATACAACTCAGTTTTAACCACTGATGAATCACCGAACAGCATCAATGTAGCTTTTCAGTTTATTAAATGTCTCCATCTTATAAAAATTTGCTTGTCTTGCAAAGATAAAATAGGACAAATCCTTTATCCTTGAGGACCTAAGAGTTAAGTATATGAGATATGTACAAATGGATACATCCAAGTCAAGAAGATAAATACGATAGAGATGTTGTGGTGCTTCAGATGTTTAGTATGACAAAACAAGCAGGTAGAATCAAGACGGTCTTGCTGAAGATAATGCTTGAAACAAATATGTAAGGACAAGTAGAAATGAGCCAGCAGAGAAGGGAAAATGTAACTTTGTATAAACGGGTACAGTCCAGAAAATTTCATATCCTGCATTACCTAAGCCTTTGTGTGGACATAAGAATGAGAACAAAACATTGCTCCATAGAAAAATCATTTAATTTGAAGAGCAAGTTTTGCCTCCAGTAGGCTATTCTTTATTTGGATTTCATATAGGACTGGATGTTAAAGATTATTTAAATTGCAACAAAAGTGACCAAGAAAATCCTGATCCTAAACTAGGTATGGCTTGACTTAAGAGTTCATCCAAAATATAGAAAAGAATGAAATCCAACTACAAACCAATGGAAAATGACAGTCCAGGGGATATTCAAGTGTTGTCATATTTGCATACTACAGAATACTGTTCTTTCAACACTATACACACACATGATCACACATAAATCATCTATGAGACATATTAAACATATACAATGAATTATACACATTATAAATCTATACGCATATAAAGTGGGACTATTTTGAACACAATATTTTAGAATTTTACAGCTTGCTTTTTCTTTTCCAGCATGTCATAATTAGATAATTCTTCTGTAGAAAAATATTCCTTAATTTACATTCGACTTAAATTGTGCCTACTCCCTTTCTATGCTATTATTCTGTCTTGAATCCTAATGTGCTCAATACCCAATTTTTATTAGGATGCTATCACTCTGCTTTTTCATTAATTATTTTGAGGACAGAATGTTATTTGCAGATAAAAGAAAAAAAAACAAAGAAACAAACAGACATTAGGAAATACAAATAGTAGATATTCTCTCATATTCCCTGCAGCTTTCCTGATTTTGATCATAAAAACTCGACTCAAGGGTGTCATCATGGATAAGACAGATTTTAATACTACAACTTTAGTTGAAATTTTAGCCATCACAAAAATTATATGCATCTGAATAATTGCTTCTCTCTGTTTTGTAAATTGACAGAAACATCCATTATACCCCAGAAAGGGAAGCCCTTTGAATTATTCAGTCCCCAATTGAGAATATCTCAAATCAAAAATGAATCATTTTCATACAGCAAATAGCACCAGTCCTCTTCACTGTCTTCTTTTAAATCTCATGATAATCATTTTTATTTGAAATAAACATTCTGCCTTTCAAAGTCACTATGTTTCTATATGATAAGAAAGTTGAAGCAATTTTTGCTAAATTTAAGAGAAGAATCTTTTCATCAGTCTTTTATCATTTCTCTTTGCTAAACTAGAAAATTCATAGTATGACCACCTTTAAATTGAAACTTGATTTTTAGGAAGAAGATGTTTCTGAGTTATAGTTATTCTGTATTCCTAATTTGGGGACATAGTCCCATTTGAAAATATACTCCCAAGTTATACCTTTAAGTAAATTAATACCATTGATACATAAGTCTTGATTTGGGATTCAAAACTTCAGATCCCATAAAGAGGGATTCCAGAGTTGGACTAAATAAGGTTGTTACTAATTGTAGATGAATAAATGGAAGGGGTTAAAACAATCACAATAGGATGCGTACTATTAAGCACGCTGTGACCATTTTATAGCATTGTAACTATACTTGAAAAAGAAAGGTCAAGGCAAAACAACCCAACAATAATAACAACGAAGCTAGCAGTAGCTATTTGCTGCACTGAATCTAGTAAACAAGTGAGGCTTACTTTTAACATGGGATTTGATGTGAATATATCAAAGAATCCACTATACAAGAAGACAGAGTTGTTTACAAACAATATATATATAGAAAAAAATTCCAACTAAAAATGTTTTCTTCTATTAAAATATTCATGAACTTCTAGTAGTAAAAATGGCTTATAATTTTTAAAAACAGAAAAAGAAGAGCCTAGAATTACTGAAAATAAACACTGACTTCTCTTTTATTATACATGGGTCTCCAACTTTGCTGAAGGAAAAAAGGATTAATTATTGAATTCCAAATAATTAATATTCTGATATAAAATATGTATGTACAAAGACCAAATTTTTTAGGTAAGAGTCTATCACCTTAGACTAAGTAGTCTAAAATGAATAATAAAAAATAACGGTAGAATAAATACTTCCTTACTGCCTAAGGAGTACAATTTTCAAAAAGACTCCAGTAACTTATTCCTTTAGATATTAATCTACTAAATTTACTATTTTGTGATTTTCATTTTAAAAAGGACAAGATTATTTAATCACACTGCCATAATATATATTAATATGTTTCACATATATAATTATTTTATTTTTTTCATAGTCCATTTAATCTATTCAATAACTACAGAGTTTCTATTTTATGCCAAATCTTGAATTGATCTTGAGGAAACAAAATTTAAGAAAAAATGATCTCTGTTCTCAGGAATTTTATCACCAAATGGAAAAGATATATTTGGATCATGAGGCTATAAATTTTGTTTCAACTCTATCAAACTTTGTTATATTTCAAGATTTAACTTACCATTCTCTTGGAATCTGGTATCTTAATCACACCTTTTCAGGTCCTGTGTATCCGTAACTATCCAGCTAAATACAATCATCCTCATTATACTAACCTCTTTTTCCTCTCTCTGATTTCATGCTCTAGTATTATTATCATATTGTGTTAAATGAGTAAATCCTTATGTTTATATACCTCCCAAGATGGGGTATATCAGTAGTATTCAAATCTACCTTATTAATAAAATAACATTTTCACAGATGTTTGCCTTTCAATGAAAATCCCATGTGTGTCCTGGTGACTCAGTAGTTAAGTCTACAACTCAAGATGCACAGTCCACATAAAACTCAAGGATCCATATTTGTGGCCCAGGACTGGGCCAACATGAACAATTAAATAGATGCATAGATATTTCTTGCTCCTCTCGTTTCCTGCCTTTCTGTCTGCTTACTTGCCTTCATTCCTGTCGGCTTCTTTTCTCTAATAAATGAATACATTTTTTAAAAGAAAAACTCAAAGGAGCTTTAGTATCCAAACAATAGTTATAGTTTTAAAAAGCAGTTCAGAGTCAGAATCTGACAAAATCATAGTCAGGAACAAAATATCTGCCTGTTTTCTTGATATATCTTGACCTAAAACTTAGCTGGATGGGGAAAACGCAATAATACAGTTTGATTATCTGATACCATTTTAAATTTTTTAAAAAGAAAGAAAATATTGGGACTGCTTATTTTTAATGTCACCCACAGGCAAATTAATTTAATCATTTAAATCTTAGCACTGCCTTATGTTCTATAAGTGACACAAATTTTTAATTGAATTATTTTTCCATTTTATGCCAACACATTTTTGATGATCAATAAATAATAGGGAAAAATGTGAACTTTTACAGGATTGAGGGTAGAAGAGAGTACTCTGATCTGTATTTTCTATTAATGGGTCACCTTCCTTACAATTTTGACATTTATTCTGAAAATCCCTAACTTTTAATAATAAAATGTATCCAGAAATGCATATTGTTAAGTGACATTATACTATATAAACATTTTCCGTGTAGCTATGCTACTAACAATTTTAGAATTTCATCTAGACCTCTGATTCTTGTGTTCTTAATGTGTTTTTTTCTATTTAATTACCTGTTTCAGGGATTTTTATCTGTGTCTGTTTTTCCTTGCATTCCCTAGAGGCTTTATAATTAGATCTTATAATACCTTTGTATCAAACAGAAAATCACAACAATCTTTCTTGGTTTCAAGTTTTTGTAAAAATCCGAAACCTGAAACTGGGTTTATCAAAAGTTTTCTTGAGGTAGACATACCTTTCAGTAAGTTTTGTGCAAATCTGGGATGTATTCAAAGTCAGCCTGAGCCAATTAATTTTTTGGCAGGCAAGATTGTAACATATGACAGTTGTGTCTGTGCTAGATGGCTTTATATAAAAATGGGTGACTTTGGAAATATCTGGCTTTGAATGTGTTGGCTCTTTCCATCCACAGGCACAAAACCGTAATTCAGGACTTGTCTTCTCAGTGTCTGGCAGGCAAATATATCAGTTGCCATTTATTTCCTAGATAGAACCTCTCTTTATTCAGTAATGAAATTTTTTCCCACTTATTGTTAACGTTCATCTTTA
Organism: Solenodon paradoxus; assembly: GCA_004363575.1. Classification (NCBI taxonomy): domain Eukaryota; kingdom Metazoa; phylum Chordata; class Mammalia; order Eulipotyphla; family Solenodontidae; genus Solenodon; species Solenodon paradoxus. The sequence continues at coordinate 125,239 of RJWH01000186.1, read as the reverse complement.
TTTTCCTTTAAAAAGAATGTAACTCAATTAGTGACATCGTTAAGATCAGAAAAAAGAAAGAAGTCCCAAACTACAAATGTTAATGAGGACAGAGATTTCTGTTCTATTTAAAGCTTCTAAAACAATGTCTGGTACATAGAGGATGTACAATGAATATTTGCTAAATGAGTAACGACTCATACCTCCAAAGAAATAACACAGTGTAAAGTGAAAGGGAAAGACATTCCACAATATCTCCTCAAAATACTTAGATTTCCTGTTACTAAAGCATTTGTACTTTTCTCAAATGCTCGGTTTTCCAGATAACTATAAGATTACCCTAAGAAGTATAGACCTGAGCCAATGAAGTATATTATTGCTTAAATATAATAGTAGTGATACTGGTGGACAATAATAACAGAAGTCTTTGCAGTAAATACATGATAAAAATTTGGAAAATAAATGCAGACACTCATGGCACATTTTTCTTTTGATTCTTTCACAGTGCTGAAAGGGACTAAAGAAATTCATGTTAGACATGGATATTTATGTTTACAGAGAGGACATGATTACACAAAGTCACATAATTTATCAAGAGAAAAACAGGCTTGTGACCTAGGTCACTTAGCTTTAAGCTAAAAGTTATTTTTAATTGACCATGGATGAAATTTTCTTCCCTCCACTTCATTTCTTAAATACCACAGGCACCAAAGATTATTTTTTGTTTTTTTTCTAAGCTATCAATAAAGTGGATTTTTGAGATCCTAAAAAGAACTATACCATGGATACATAAATTCAAAAACAAATGAACAAAGAACCTTCTCTTTATGGTCAAACATTATCCTCAGTTTTGATTTTGCTAAAAGTTTGAGAAATCAAGACTCAGATTCACAGTTTCTTTCTAGGAGTCATACACATGCACTGTGGATTACCTCGAACTTAACTACTGAAATCAATCCAAGTTAGGATCCCAGGTCTTCACTGTGAGGGCAGTGAAATTTCAAACTTAGTGCCTTTTGCTATCAGTCTCTGTCCTTACCCAGTGTCCCCATTCCATATTTATCTCATTTTGTATTTTAAGCCCTTGACTCAGTCAAGTATGTCAACCCAATGTCACTCTATTGACCATATAGCTAATGCTACTCAATAATGAATGGTACATTTCTATTTTGACATGCAATTTGGGTCTCAGAAATAGAACATAAAAGGGAAAAATCAGGCTAATTACTGGAAAAGCAGGACAAAGCAAAAGAAGACAAGCATTTGGGACAGTGAAATCAATCAAAAGAATTCTCTACAGCACCCAGTATTTCCTCATTTTTATTCTAAAGAGTCAAATATTAATTCACCTACAACTTCAATTTGCCAGCATCCTTATATATTCTCACCTATTATTCACCCTATTAGACAAGGTATTTGCTCAGTCCTAAAGTCATATATTTATTTATCAAAGTATTCATAACCATCAAAACTATACTTTCACAATATTTTCAGTAGCCTAGGTACAGGGGATACAACTGTGAATAAGACAGACTCAGGCACTACACTGTAGAACTTAGATGTCTTTTTTCCTTCCAAATTCTTTTTCCTCTCTCCCTCAAACTCCAATTTCCTCTATGTTAAGGCGCTTATTATTGATTACATATTTCTAAGACTCTGTTTATTTTACTTCAATCCTTTTTCTCTCTATTCTTCACAATATTTTAAAATTCATCTCCAAATAATACTCCTTTTTGTCACTTTCAATGTGGCAGCTTTTATTGCAGTTATTGTATATTTAAACTATAATCTCTTTTGTTTAGTGTCTATTTCTCTACTGAGGTGTTTCATCACTTTATTTATTATACATATTTATTCCCTGACATCTTTAAAATATTTATAATAGCTCTTTAAAGCCCTTCTCTGCTAATTGCAACCTCTGGGTTCAAGATCAATTTATATTAGCTGTTTTTTTCTTGAGTGTAGGTAGCATTTTATGTTTCTTTATTTTTATTATTTCCTGTACTGAATATGGATAACACATTGTAGAAATTAGACATTGCTAGGATGAGTGATTTTTTCCCCTCTAGAATAAAATAACTTGACTGGAGTCAAATTGAAAATTCCGTCCACCTACAAATAGCATTATCTGATATTTTTGCATTGTTCTTTCAACTTCCAAATGCTGACTTTGTGTTTGGCTCCATAGGACTTCCTCTAAGTGTGCCAATCACTTTAGCTCATTTAACACCTAAGAATTTTAAATGCAAGTTTGGGGACTGAATAGTACTGTTTCTCATCCTTCCAGAATTAACCCCTAACTTTTTGGTTATTTTTCTAGTCCCAAACTCTGTTCTTTGACATTTCAAACTAGTAAGGCATTGGCTTTCTGTCTTCAGTGCCTTGAGTAGGTTTGGACATGCCCTCAAGTAAAGAACTTTAAAATAGCAATATCATCTAATATACTTTATCTTTCAAGGTTAGAATCCTCTGCATTCTTTGTCTACTTTTGGTTATTATTCACTGTGTTCAAGTTGTTTGATAGATACAGATATGATTATATATATATATAATGATATACATACACATGCATTATTTTCAGATTTTATAGTTATCAGTGAGATTAGTCCATCATTATCTAAAGCAACAATTATAAAATATTTAACCAACATGTTGTCATCATCATAAAATCAAGAAATGAATCTTCTCCAACTTGGTAATCCCAGGACCAAAGATGTTTCCTGATGTATATTAGCTTATCAAGGAATGTTTATTGAAATAAATATTTCATTTTGACTAGTTTGTTCACAGATACTTGGTCAAATGTATAATAAACCACATAAATTGTTACACATGTATTTTTTGACATGAATGAGTCTTTCAAAAAGAAATGACAAGAGATATAATACTGTGTTTGATGCTCAATAATGCTCAAAAAGAGAGATTCGTGAGTCTTAGAAAGCAGCCAGTAACTCAAGAGGGACATATTTGACAGCAGGAAGTTTACAGCAGCTGCATCCATCTAAGCAAAGAAAAAGAAAGGCTATCCTTATGAAGGTTCTATTATCTTCCACAGCGAAAGATGTGCTGAAATCAGATAAGCTTTGACCTTTAAACAGCACCTTGTCTGCTCTTTCTGTCCATAATATGATACAATGGGTGTACCATATATCACAAAACCAGGGCTGACCAAGTCCTTAAAAAAATTCCAGACATACCTTCAGGGTACTAATCAATACATTTTCCATTAAGGCTAGCTCTGTCTATCCTAAAATGATAATGTCACTGTTAATCCAGGTCATAATTACTTGAAATTGGGTCTCTCTCTCTCTCTCTCTCTCTCTCTCTCTCTCTCTCTCTCTCCTCTCTCTCTCCCTCCCTCCGTCTCTCTCTCTCTTCCGTCTCTTCTCCCTCTCTCTCCCTCCCTCCCCCAGGCTGAAAAATCATTTCTTCTCCGTGGAGTAAGGCTATTAGTTGCTCATGAGTAACAGCATTACTCCTTTCTCTAATACACAAGAAAAATCTAATGTTCTTATGGGAGAGGAATTCTTTATCAATAACTTTATTAATATGATACATGGAAGAATGAAACAATACACAGTAAGCTTTTCAAGTTTATCTTGGATAGGCTATAAAAAAAACAGTTTTGTCATCAGGAAAGGCCTTCGTTCCATTTATGTGGAGAAAAATAACCTTCTACCTGCTGTTAAACATACTTAATTAAAGAGATCCGGATTGTATCTGCTTATACTTATGGCATATCACTTGAACTTTTGACTAAGTGTCATTCTTCTAACATTATCACAGAATCCTAGCTCATCACGAGAACAGAGGTGCTAATCAAGAGGAATTACTTAGTAATTATATTTTTATTTAGAATTTTAAACATGAGCATTGCTATTTTTGGAAGAACCCCAATCACAATTTCTCCACATGTGTTTATCTAAAGATGCTCATTAACTCTTTGTTATCAAGGAAAACCTTGTTATGTTACCCCTTTTGTAGGACTGTTTGATGGGTAAAAATGTTTTCAAACACAGTGTTCAAAGTTGTGATTGTCAAATTTATTAGTCAGAGCTCTCCAGAAAAATCAGAGAAAGATATATGATAGCTAGGAAACTATGGTAGGTAGATAGATGATTGATTGATTGATAGATAGATAATAGTAGAAATTATAAGGAATTTGGCTCAAGTGATTATAGAGAATGACAAGTTCCAATGATGTAAGCTGCATTCAAGTCCAAAGATTTAAGAACCAGGTGGGTTTACAGTGCAGACTCAGCCCAAAGGCCAATTGGCTCGAGACCCAGCAAGAGCCAATATTTCAGTTCAAGTCTGCAAACAAGGAGACAAAGTAATACCTCAGCTTGAAGACAGTCAAGCAGAAGGAATTCGTTTTTACTCACAAGATAATCAGGCTTTTTGTTCTACCTAGACCTTTAACTGACTATATTGAATCAACCATATGAGGGGAGATCAATCTGTTTTACTCCGTCTATTGATTCAAGTGTTAATCTCATCCAGAAACATCCTTACATACATAGCCAGAAAAATATTTGATAAATGTCCGGGCACCTTGTGGTGCAGTCATATTGACACATAAAATGAACAATCGCATCAAGTGAAATTTGCTTACATTATACATTGTCTTAAAAAAAAAATATATATATATATATATATATATATATAAGATTCAGCTCTAACTCTGATAACTAGATAAGGAAATTACCTTAATAATTCACAGTAAATGTTTTCCTCAAGTATAAAAACTAAGTATTGGCTTGAGTCAGATGCATACAATTTATGCTTCTTTATTTCTAAATTGACTTTACACTGTCCCTTTTTTTAATATTCTTTCTTATTTTATAGCATATAAAAATGAAAATAATCTTTAAAAATATTAGAGAAACATACTTTGGGGACACATGGTAACACTACTAAATTTACCATGAAAATACTCTAATAGCACCTAACCGAAGTATATTTAACATGCTTTAATTTTTAACATGTCATTTTTTTAAAAGTTTAACTGAGAAGCAATAATCATGGCCAATTGGTCAATTAAAAACAACTGCAAATGTAAACCCTAATACCTGAATTTTAGTTCCAATGTGACATTTGAATAGATGTATAAGAATGAGCATGCAGTGTAATTTCTCTGAACTTCAGTTTCTAGAATAATAAAACAAGGAGATCAAAATATAAAAGGGAAAGTCTGAAAACTTCTTGCTACATCCTTGAATCATAGTATTTCAACCTATTTCAGCCAACATAAGTTAATTGCCTATGAACCAAATGTAAAGCCCAGTGGTAGAAACCTATAGAAAAACTAATAACATACAATTCCCTTTTTTCAAGAAGCTCACCAGCTAAAATAAAGAGAAAATAAGTCCAAAACTTTCTTTAATGCAAGAAACACCATAAATATTTTAGCAAAGTTTTAAAAGCCATAAAATGATAGAGGAAAGAATATTTAAAAATTAATAATTAACTAATACCAAGTTAAAGGAAGCCATGTCATTTTATGTGAGTAGAAATTTATTATTCAACAAACTACATGAAATTTTATTGCTGCTTCAGTACTCAAAATGAAGTTAAATGTTATATAGTAAAAACAATGTTGAGCTGGTCTTACTGGTACTTGAGTAGGTTACAGAGTTAATACTATGACCAAAATTCATTTCTTTCTCCTCCTCGTCACGAAACCAGTCTACATTTTACTATAAATAAAAGTGATAGAAACCACTGGAAAAGATATGATAGAATGAGACAGTCTTGCTAGAAACCCTAGGGTTGCTTGGCCCAAGGGTTGGAGGGGCTTGGTAAATATGAATTCTCTCAGTGGGGACTGAAGGGTTCACTCTCACAATAGTGTTTCATCACCTAGGAGCTGTACTAGAGAAGGCAGTACCATATCCAGGTATAGAAAATAAAGGAGCCTTCCTTTGGCAAAAACATAGGAGTCTGGGGAGCAGAAATTCCAAGCACAGAATGAAAAATGACTTAAAATACAAAATGCAATATTCTATTGTCTATGGGAGACACATATCGGCTCCACAGAAAAACATAAACTCCAAGTAATGGTTTGAAAGACTATATGCAAATCATAACTTAAAAAAGTCAGGGACATACTTATGCCAGATAAAGTAGACTTCCAGGTGTAAAAGGAATGAGACAAATATTGACGTTATATAATAATTAAATGTTCAATTCAGCAAGAAGACATTATATATATGTGCATGTATATATATAATTGTGTGGGCATGTATGTACGTGTGTGTATGTGTATATATATAAAATGAAGGAGCATCAAAATATATAAATTAATTTTAATAGACCTAAAAAGAGATACTGACAGTATCAATACAATAGCATAATAATAATAGAGGACTTCCACACCCAGCTTGCATAAAAATAGACAGATCAACCAAATAGAAAATCAAGAACAAAACAACAGATTTAAGTAGTGAATTAGACCAAATAGGCTTAATACACATTTGCAGAATATACCATCCCCCAAAAGCAAAATATACATTTTTCTCAAGTGGTCATTCTCTAGATAGACCATATGTTGAAATACAAAGCTAATCTCAATAAATTTATGCAGATGAAATCTTTCAAGTATTTTAACTACAACAGTTTAAAACTAAAAATCAGCAATGAAAACAAAGTTATAAAAATACCAAATACGTAGAGAATCAACAACAACAGGCTTCATAGTAACTATTGGGGTCAACAATAAGTTCATAGGAGACAATTAAAAAGTACTTGAGAAAGGCAAAAATAAAGACCTAGCTATAAGAATGTGTGGAACGCAATAAAAGTATTCAAAGAGAAGTCTGTAACAATACAGAGCCTCATAAAAAGACATGAATAATCTCAAATAAGCAATCTAACTCTAACCTGAAAAATACTAGACTTTTAAAATTGACACCAAAAGTTAGTAGGAGGGAGGAAGTAATAAAAATTAAAGAATAAACAAAACAGAAATTTAAGAAAAACAATAGAAAAGATACTGAAATCCAGAGCTCATTCTTTGAAAAGTTCATCAAAATTGACAAATCTTTCATTGGACTAAGAAAACATGGGAAAAATCTAATAAGTAGAATCAGAAATATAAGCAAAGCTACTAGATATGGCATAGAAATATAAAAGATCATAAGACTACGAATACATCTATATGCCAATAAATTGGATGATTTAGAAAAAACAGACAAATTCTTATAATCAAACAATCTTCCCAAACTGAGTCAGAGAAAATAGAAGACCTAAACCAACTAGTCAAAAGCAAATTAAGTTGAAACAGCAAAGAAAAACCTACAAAAAGAATTTAAAAGTCAAGAACTTTCACAAATGAGTTTTATCAGTTCTGTAAAGAAGATCTAATACCCTTCCCTCTCAAACTCTTGTAAAAATTTGAAAAAGAGGGAGAGCTTCCAAACACATTTTATGAGCCCAATAATACACTAAAACCAAAAGCAGATAAAGACATCACAATAACAGAAAACTACAAACAAAAATTCTCAAAGCAATACTAGAAAACCAATTTCAACAATATACTAGAAGAATCAGATATCATGACTAATTGGGATTTATTCAAGTGATGCAAGAATGGTTCAACAAATTGAAATAAAAATATATGGTCATATTAATAGACGCAGAGAAAGAATCTGTTAAGCTTCAGCAACTATTTATGATAAAAACTCATAATAAAATGGGAAAGAAAGAAAAAACCTCAATGTAATTATGACCATACATGACAAACCCACAGCTAACATCATACTCAATGGTAAAAAATTGAAAGCTTTTTCTCTACGATCAGAACAAGATATGGATGTACAATTTCACCAGTATTCTTCTCCAACACAGTATTTGAAGTCCTAGCTAGAGCTACTAGGTAAGAAAAAGAAATACAAAGAATCCAAAATAGAAGAGAAGACATAAAAGCACTACTCTTTGTAGATAACATGGTAATATACATAGAAAACTCTAAAGACTCCACTATAAGAAAACTATTAGAAACAATAAAGGATAGAAAAAGTGGAAGGCTATCAAATTGCCACACAAGGTTTTGTTGCACTTATCTGTATACATTAAACTATAAGAAAAAGAAATTAAGAAAAAACTCCCATTTATACTTGCATCAAAAACAATTAAATATATAGGAGTAAACTTAAAGAGGTGAAAGACCCAAACAATGAAAACTAAAATCATCATTAAAAAAATAGAAGATACAAAATATTAGATAATGAATTGAAAACACGACCATTGTTAAAATAGTCATCTTACCTAAAGTTTCAATGAAATCTGTATCAAAAGTCCAAAGACGTTTTTTCAAGGACAAAGAACAAACAATACTAAAATGGGTATCAATACACACAAAAAACCAAGGAGCCAAAATAATATTCAGGGGGAAAAAAGGAAAATGGAGCTATCATGATGCTCAAATTCAAGCTATTCTATAAAGTGATAATAATCAAAACAGTATAATATTGGAATAAAAATAGGTACATAGATAAATTTAAAAGAATAGAGACATGAAATAAATCCATACATATCTGAGCAATTTACAACAAAGGAACCAAGAGCATATACTGGAGAAAGAATATTCTCTTCAGAAAATGGTGTTAATAAAACAAGATAGTCACATGAAAAAGAATAAAACTAGATCACTAACACCATACAAAATTAATTCAAATTAATTACTTATTAATTAATTAAAAACTTATATGTCAGACCTGAAAACATATAATACTTTGAGGAAAACATAGGCAATAGTCTCCATAATATCAGCCACAGAGATGTCCTTGGGCATTCAACTCTAATGGCAAAGTAAACAAAAGCAAAAATTAAAACAGGGCAACATCAAATTAAAAAGCTTCAGATTTCTTATTTCAGTCATATGTGGTATTTATAAAAACCAAAACAAATGAGCTAAAAAAAATAAAAATAGATTTTAATAAATAAAAGGCAATTAGTGGTTACAGGAAGGGAAAGGGGAGAGGGGGGTGGACAAATTGGATAGAGGGGATCAATTGTATGGTGAGGGAAGAAATGAAATGCTAGTGGTATATTTAACTTATTATATACAGATGTTGATTTACAGTGTTACATACCTTAAACCTATATAACTTTATAACAAAATGTTCCTTCAATTCATTTAGTTTTAAATAAACCATGGTTTCTAAACCTGAAATAAAATATAAATTAAAAAAATAAAGCTTCTGCACATCAAAAGAAATTAGTACACACACACACAAAGACAGTTTACACTGAAAAGGAGAAGATATTCGCAAATCATACTGATTTGATTTAACATTCAAAATATGAAAAGAATGTATATAACTCAACAACAGAAAAACAAACCACACAATCAACAAAAGATGTAAATAGAAAATTTTCCAAAGAAGACATACAGATGGCTAAAAGGCATATGAAAAGATGTTCATCATCATGTATTATTAGGAAGTACAAATCAAAACCACAATAAAATATCACCTCATGCCAGTAAGAATGGCATATCCCAAAAAGACTAGAAACAATTGTTGATGAGGCAGTAGAGGAAAAGGAAGCTTTATACCCTGTTGGTGAGATGAAAATTTGGTGCAGACAGTTTTGAAAACAATCTGGAGATGCCTCAAAAAAAATTCAAAATAGAAATACCTTATGATCCAGCAATTACATTTCTAGGTATCTATGTTCATTGCAGCACTATTTACAATAATCAAGATAAAGAAATAACCTAAGTATCCAACAATGAATGACTGGATAAAGAAGATGTGTGTATATGTACACAATGGAATATTACTCAGCCATTAAAAAAATAAACTTACGCCATTTGTGACAACATAGATGAAATTCAAGGGGATTATGCTATATGAAATAAATCAGAAGGAGAAAGATCTGAGGGTTTCAAGCATATGTGAGATATAAAGAAATAAAGCAACTGACAAAACAAAACAAAAAAAAAACCCAAACCCATAGATCCTGACAACAGAACTGAGGTTACCAGTGGGATTTGGGATGGATGTGAGAGTAAAGGGAAGAGCTGATTCAGTGGACAGTGATGGAAGATTATAAGAGCTTTTATGGGGAGCATGGTGTTTTATCATGTATTTGAAGAAGTACGAATCTGTATCCCTAAAACATATACAGTGTGGTAAACCAGTATTTCCTCATTTTAAGAATAATAATAGATTAAAAAATAATAAAAATATTTAGATCACAACCCAGAATGAATACTCAGAAATTAAGAAACACCTTTCTAAATACTCAGGTCAAAGAAAAATTACAAAGGAATTAGAAAATAGTTCAAATTGAATTATAGTGAAAATACAATGTATCAAAATTTAAAAATTATGGTTAATATACTTAGAGGAAACTTTTTGCCTTTAAAGTTCATATTAGAAAATTTGAGATTAATTATCTAAGTTTATATCTTAAAAGTAATAATGAAATCACACAAATTAGTACTATGGAAAGATTAATAAAACTGAAAATGTCCGAGAAAGACTTATCAAGGGAAATAAGGATAAAATACAAATTATAAGTATGAGGAAACAATTAGATTAAATACTAACCCTATAGTCATTAAAAGAAAAAAATACAATGCATAAATGTATTACAGTATATGGGAGAATTTACCTACAATGGAAGCATTTCCTTGAAAGATGCAAATGATCAAAACTGAAACAAGAACAAATAAAATTATCTTACACAAATCTTTTCAGAATACACTGAAGGGAACACTTCCCAATATAAGGCTGATACCAAAAACTAACAAAATATTAAAAGAATAAAAATAATTACAGGTCATTATCCTACCTACATAAATATAAACATAAATTGTCACAAAAGTGTTAGGAAATTAGATCCAGCATTCTAGGAAAAGGATAATACATTATCACAAAATACGTTAGGACTCTACATAGGAACAGAAAAAATTAGGACGTACACACACACACACCCTCGAGCCTTTCCTCAGAATGTATATAAAATATAAATATGTATATTTATATTTAAGTATCTTTCTGTGCCCTTTTTCAGAGAGCTACCTAGTTTAGTGAAAGAGCAACGGAAATTTAAGTTCAGCTATTTTACCCCTACTGAATATTATTTCTGAAACAAAATTAACTAAGTGCTCCTCTCTAGGCTCAAATAACATATTGGCCTAATTTCATCTCCACTCTTGCACCACTCCTCTGAATATATGTATTCATGTGTTTACCTTCTACATTGAGAACTACACTAAGTTCTCAAAGGGAGAGGCTGTGTCATTTGCATCTTTATATGCTCAGTGTCCATCACTGTGTCTCCACTATGGAAAGCACTCAACAAAGGTTCATTTGTTGAGGATTCACAATTGAATATGTTATAAATGCAGATGAAAAGAACAAAGGTATAGGAGTTAAAGAAGCTTTGTTCTATTCTTCAAATTACCATAAATACCTGGGAGAATTTAAGAGAGCTCTACTTCTCTTAGCCTCAGAATCTTTATTCATAATGTGGAGGTGAAAATTCTTGATTTACCAACTTCAAGTGACACTCAAAACAAATATTAAATATAAAAGCAACGACATTCTTTTCAATTATTTAAAAAAGATGAAACTGTGCCTTTTTCCTCAACCTGGATGGAATATGAGGTGATTACATGAAGTGAATTAAATCAGATGAAAAATAAAATTACTGGCTAGTTTCATTCATATGTGGAATAAAGAGAAGCAAAGTGAAGGGAACAGAAAAACACAATTAAACCCATCAGAACTCTGATGTAAGACTGTGGTTACCAGGTGGGAAGGAGCAGATAAGGAGGAGGGAACTAGAGTTGTTAAGAGAGTAAAAATGAGAGTGGGGACACATACTAGAACTCTGGTGGTGGGCAGTGTGATACATGTATGTAATATGTGACTGAGTTGTCAAACTGTTCTCCTGAAACATACAACATTTTAAAATAATGAAATAATGAAAATACAAATAAATAAATAAAAGTAGCTATGCTATTAACAGGTATTTAGATAGATATGATAAATTATATAACAAAGTATCCATCAGTTCATGAGTCACATGACCAAAGAACTCTAAAGCAGAACTCCCAAAGTGCTAGCTAGTCTGAACTTCCCTCAACTGCACTTGAGAAACATTGCAATTTCCCAATGGATATATTTCATCCCACCAGCTCTTTTTACAGTATGATGTTGACACGCCTTCGAAGGCAGTTCTCTGAACTTGGGCAGATCTTTTTAACTAATCAACCAATAGAATGTGATGGAAGTGACCCTGCATGACTTGCATAGATTATAAAAATCAGTATTTCTCTTCAGACACTTGTCCTTAGTATCCAACCACCTTGCTGTAAGGAAGTGGAAGGGACAGGTTCAGTTTAGCTACCTTCTAACCAAAAGCCTACAGCCTGCAGAAACTGCTGTACATATGAGTGAATGGGTCTTCAGAAGATTCTACCTCGCAGCCTTCCCATATTCTGAGACCAGAGAGTGTGGAACAAAAATATTCTCATGGAATTTGATCTAAAATCTTAACCTGTGGAACATGTGTGAGATGATAAATACTTATTATTTTAAGCTATTTTGTTTGGGGACAGTTGTACAATAGAACTCTAATACAATTTGATTTTCACAAATGCTTCTAAACACGTCATACGACACAGCAGCTGGTGCTGCTTCTTCTATTAGTTGTGACATCACTAACAGGATTCTGAGGGCAGAGCTGCCAGATTTCAACAGCGAAGTTGCCTAACATAAAAATTAGAATGTTTAAAGAATGGAGTTTCTGACATGGATGGGGATAGAGCAGAGAACGACAAGTGAATGAGAAACTTTAACTTGGAAAATACCAAACTGATAATATATCTTCAAGCAAGCCTTCCCATGGCAACTTTTTGTTCAAGTACAGGCATAAAATATTTAGAATTGCTAGAACTCCACTAGGAAAGCTTTCATCCCTGCAAAAGAGTTTATAGCCAGAAGCTGCCTGCTGGCACTGCAGACAGGAACACATCATTTGTTCAATGCCAGAGTTGACTCTTCGAATGACTGACACACTCCAACCTACCTCCAAAGGCTCCTTTGCCTTTCTGACTGACACCTCCCAGGAAAGTGGGGCTATAATTGCCTCTTATTTAGGGACTGGAGGCTGTTGGAGGGTATTTGCTTTGGAGTACCAGATACCTTCCACCCAGCAAGCATCACAGGCTCTGTGGGAGGAACATTTCAACTCAGCGGGAAAGACGAAAGCATTGGAAATAAAGAAATTTGCAGGGTTGATGGGTTTCTGTCCAATCTCCCAATGTTGTCGTTTCATTTTACCCCATTACAGTGACTTGTTATAAATGTGTCACAACAGATTTTTATAAAGTTATTTAAAAAGAAAAAAACTACCATGTTGTAGTCCCACCCACATCCCCCTCAGAGAATATCAAAATTGGGAAATCATCAATGTCATTCAGCTCAAGTACAAACTCTTCTACTGACAAGGAAGCCAAGCATGCCTCATTTTCAGGAAGTAGAGACAAAAGCATATGGAGAGCATGACACTGCTTGAAATGATCTAAGTTCAAAGAGGTCATCACCTAGCTGATTTTCTAAGACCAATAAAAAATATCTCTAAGAGGTGAGCAAATTAGAGACTCTGTTTAACAAAAGTACAGATTTTTATAAAGCAAAACACTATGTATATAAATTGGTTTAACCCAGTCATAACATAGAGTAAGGACAATATTGTAAATCAATGATTCCCAAACATTCTATAAGAAAATAGTACTAGTAGCAGTATTAACAGCGGTAGTAGTAGCAGCTGTAGTAGTAGTAGTATTTTATGACTGATAGGGAATACAGATTGTGGACCTATGAGTTGTATAATTCCAACCTATACCATTGTGATAATTTTTGTAAACTAATATAATACCATTATGGGGTAAATATATGGTGTACTTTAGGCATCCTGAAATATGAGGAATAGCTTGTAGATATCTGCTATTACTCCAGTTGTATGTTAAGATCTTAAAAAATCCAAGTAAATAGCAATAAATATAGAAGATGTCAAGCAGCTGTCTCTCTTCCACAGGTAGAAAAATTATCAAGATCTAACAAGTTTAAATATCCCTTTGCTAAATCCTCTCTGCTAATGTGAAAAGGTGAAAATGGCGGTTTCTTGATTTAGCAGTTAACACAGCAAATCTCTGGTTAGAAATAAAAAAAAGCAATAAACAGAGAGAATACCTGTGTTAAGAAAAACTCAATAACACAGGTCCTAAAAGCATACTCGAGAGCCAGACAGCCTGTTTGAACAACAGCTGTGCCACTGACAAACAGCATAACTCTGAGAAAATAACTTAATTTTCATTTCTCATCTGTAAAACGGGGATCAATATAATTACCTGTATCCGGTAACTTAGGAAAACTTTAAAGTATCATCCAGAATACCTATAAAGTACTTGGAACAGTGGTACATAGTCAGAAACGAATAAATGCTAACTATGAGGAGTCATTTTTAAAATGCTTTCTCATATTTCATGTGAGAATCAATTTCTTAAGGGACTTCTGTTTGATAAAATTGGATAAAACAGAAAAGCATTGTTCTATGTCACACAAGGAGAAGTAAGTCAAGATTCAAACCTAGGCAGCCTGGCTATAGAAAATACTTGTGAAAGGTGCAAAGTTTATACATCTGATTTGATTTCCCTGAAAACTACATATACTATTATTAACCCAAAACGTTCTTTTTACAAAGAGGAAACAGGGTCCACAGGACATGTAACCTGCTTAGGGCTACAGAGCAACATTAAGGATGAAACAAAGCTTGCAACCTAAAACGTTGTTCTGTTCACACTCTCTCCCTGTCTCCTTTATAAGTCAGATTTATTTTGTGCTGACAATTGTCACCTTTACATCTTCGCTCAATGGTGGACTCTATTTTCCTTACCACCTACTCATCAAGATACTTCAGTCAACAGGATTGTCACCTTGTCTAAGGTTTTACCTTTTAGAAAAGTTGCTTTGCTTGTCACTAATATTTCACTCTTCTAATCTTTTACTATACCTACTGTCTATAGCCTTGTTACTTAAAATGTGGTCCACATTAACTGTGGGAAACTTCAGCAGGACCCGGGAGCCAGTTAGAAGAAGCAAAAATGCCCAGTTCCAGCCTGGAAGTATTGAAGAAAGTCTGTCTTTTAACTAAAATCCCAAGGTGACTTACAGACATTTCAGTATCTGAAGACAGCTTAACTGGCACTTCCTGTTGGATCTTTCTTTGTATTAGAGGCACTATTTTGTACATTGTAGGGTGTTTAGCAGCATTCTTACCTTCTACCCACTAAATGCCAGTAGTAGACTCTCACACTCTTCTCCATTCCCCCAGTCCTGCACACCCATATCTCTTTACACTTGGACAACAAAAATGATCTCCAGACATTGCCAAATATCCCCTGCAGGGGTTGAAAATTAACCTGTTAAGAACAGGTAGTCTCTACAAAACAATTTTTCTCAATTATATAGTGTACATATTCTTCAATATATCTTTAGATAATGCTTTCACGTCTTCAGTACTTGATTCTATCTGCCACGTCTCCTTCCTTTTACATCCCTTGTATTGGATACCAGAGAGACTGTCACAACTGTTTCCTTCTCCCCTTTCCACTCACTCCTAATTTTGAGATCATCCCCCAAATAACTGCCTACATAAAAGCTTTTGTCTCAAGCTCTGATTTCAAAAAACCCAAGCTAAGTCACTCCTATAAAATCTGGAAGAACATAGGTACTGTTTTTAATAAATGTGTCAATTAAGTGATAAAGAAAAATAACTTTAACTCTAAAGAATCTATGTTGATTGAAGGAAGAGGTAGAATATTAGTCATATCTGTCTTTCAAACATGAAAATAACTAGCTTGTGAACTGGTCAACAAATACTAACTAAATGTAAATATTGTTTGACTTGTATCTCCTTCTGCTTAAATAATACCTTTATTACTATTACTAGTTCATTTGTTTTTTCCTAATAGATAGATAGAAACAATGTTTGAAGTACTTCTTTAAAATCTAGATAATTAATTACTCCTTGCTGTTAGATACAAAAAGGTAAAGAAGGACGGGAAATTTCTAACTTGGCACATGAAGGAAATTTTTTCTGAGATTTCCAAATTTGTAATTTTGACCACATTTTATTTTAAGGAGAAAAATTGAGAATATTTCTGAATTAATTTTCCTCTGAATAAAGTTTTTATGTGTGAAAAGTCAAATCTTTCCTGGAATTTATCCTGAGATTTGTCTTGCTGGGTTTACTTGCCTGCTATGATCACAATAGTTCTTTTCTTTTAATTACTAAAATTATTATTGTGGAAATTAGCAAAGTTCCAAACATTCTGGGTTCATAGTACTCATATGATTAATGTCAAAAGAGGAACCCAAAGAAAGGTAGTATAATGGAATGTCAATCGTTAGTTCAATTTTAAAAAATGACTTAATAAATAAAATGTATAAAAATCATGAATTAATTATGTCTATGATCTTAATTTGTTGAGTAAAGAATGCTAACAACTATTTACTTAAAATATGCTTATTATATTTTACCAACAAGGAATTTCATTAACTAATAGGTTTAAATGTAAAGGATTTCAAAATGATATTCCTATTGTTGGATAATATTGCTCATCAGGATGTCTATTAATGTTACTTAAATGTATTTGTTGAGGAGATAGGTCCTTGGAGATGTATTTAACATAAGCTACCATAGTTTTAGCTAATGTTGGAACAAGATGGTGAAGTAGCTGACAAACATTGATTCTTTTTAAAAGGATGACTTTAGCCATTTTCCCCAATGCATTTTATTCACAGAAGCATTCTGTCACAGTTGTCAATGTTCACCTACCTTAGCAAGTAAGTGATCACAGTGATTTGTAAAAACTGACTTTAAAACAGCACAGTGGGGCTGTATCTCAAGAAAATTTCTTAGGAGATGTAAGGTTAAACTGATGGATCACTTGAATGAGAGTGTGATGGTGTTTGATATCACTATTAACATCCCAAGGACAGGGAAGGAACCTGGAAAATGAGAAGACAAAATGTGCCAACAATTGATGATCAAGTCCAGACCAAGAAGAAGCATGGAGTTTCAGGGGGAAAAAAAGCAAATCTAGATAATAGTGCAAAAATTTCCAATAAAAAAGCAGACATAAATAGTCTACATAAAATGATTTATAATGTTTGTTCATAATCAGTATGTAAGTTAATAGAAATGTTTCAATAGCTCCTGATTAAATTACATATAGATATATTTACATATATAGTCATATAATATCTATATATGGAGTTTTTCATCGAGATAAATTTATTCAACTCAGAGAAGTATCCTTTATTATGTTATGATTCTATCTTACTTTTTTGGTTGGTGATACTAGTTAGAGTGGGTAATACTATAATAATTATAATATTCTCTTCTCTCTGCTATACTAACTCAAATTTATGTGTCTTATGATGATAAAGTTTTATTCTGAATTCTCATCACTGTTCTTGTAGTTATCCATTTAGGGAAAGAAAAAAAGAGATTATGACTATGGGCTAGTCCACAATTTTTTTTTTTTGAATTTTGCTAATGCATAAAACCTCAAAGTGATAGAAGCATACTCTTTTTAAAAATTATACATATCAAGGATTTTTTTAAAGATACAACTTTAATTCTGTTTTAAAATTCAACTTGACCCTATACCTTCACAAAATACCATCCAGCTTTTCCCTTTTTTTTTCTTTTCAAGTGAGTTTTTCAACTTTCCCTAAAGATAAAATGAAATACATATGTCAAGTGGACAGAAAAGACTATGAAATTGTGACAAGGAGCCAATCCATTGTTTTGAGGTTTCTACCCTTAGTCTCTATTATTTGTATATTTTAATGAACTTCTCTGGATCAGGAAATAAGCATCCTGGTGGAGAATTCAATGAAGATGTGAACTCATTAAGTAACAGAGGTCTGAAGAGCAAATAAAAAGGCAAGAATAATGAGAAAGCAGTAGGATGAAAAAGAACGTCTGAAAATGGTACTGCTTAAATCAATAGATTTTCAGCTTAAGTACTTACTACTTTCAGCTCTAACTAACACATCCAAAACAGATGTAGGTTAAATGGAAAAGTTTTTCCACAATGTGCCTACTTTCCTTTCATGGAACTGGCAGCCTAAATTAAAGCATATTGTAGTAAGGATGCCTGGCTCAAGGTTCTAGCACCCAACTGTAAAAGTGATTACATTTGCACATTAGCAGCCAGCATTTCTCCATTTGCTTTTCTATAAACCAACTCTAGTCTTTAATAGAAAAAAAGTTGCTACCCTTTTTTAAGCTTCTTTTTTTCGCTTCTTTTTTTCATCATTATTACCACTGGGCGCTAAATTTCTGTACACTTATGACAAGACTGCAACATTATGAACTTTATTGTAATTAAAAACTTGTGCTCAGTGAAAGACATTTTGAAGAGAATAAGAAGTAAAATCAGACTGGGAGAAAGTATTTGCAATGTCATATGTGACAAAGGATTGTTATGCAAAATATACAAAGAACTCTTAAAACTGTTCTTACTGTTGTAAGAAAACAATCTAATTAAAAGTTGATCAAAATATCCAAATGGATGACTCAGCAAAATCCACATATGTAAACACATAGAAAAACTGCTGTTATTAGCAACAAAAATGGTAATCACTCATGCCAACAGGTCAGAAATTAGAACATAATAAGTATTCATGCAAACAATATGCTTTGTGCTTTTTTAAAATAGGCTTTATTTTTTAGAATAGTTTTAGATTCACAGCAAAACTGAGTGGAAAAGCCCATAATTTACATTAAGGATTATTCATGAATCCACCAATATAATATAGCATATTTTCACTGCCCTAAAAATGCTCGACACTCCACTTATTCACTCTTTCTCCCTCTAACTTATGGCAACAATTAATCTATTTACTATCTCCACAGTTTTGTCTTTTCAAGAGTGTCTTATAGTTGAATCATACACTGTACAGCCTTTTCAAATATGTTTCTTTTACTGAGTAATATACATTTAAGTTTCCTCCAAATTTTTCATGGCTTGATAGCTTATTTCTTTTTAGCAATAAATAATATCTCATTGAATGGATATACCACAGTATATGTATATTCATCTACTTAAGGACATCTTGATTGATTCCAAGTTTGGGCAATTATAAATAAATGTGCTATCAATATTCATGTTTTAAGTACTTGTGTAGACATAAGATTTCAACTTATTAGCATGAATACCAAAGAGTGCAGTTTTCAGATCATATGTAAGATATGTTTGGTTTTGCCAGAAACTGCCCAAGTGTCTTCCAAAGTAGTTGCATCATTTTGCAGGCCCTCCTATATTGAATGAGAATTCTTGTAGCTCCATGTGTTCACTGACTTTTGTATTTTCAGTGTTTTTGGATTTTTGTCATTCTAATAAATATGTAGTGGTATCTTATTATCATTTTAATTTGCACTTACCTGGTGCCTTCACATATTTTAAAAATCAACAAATATTAGTTCAATTTTTAAAACTACAAAAACAGCAATCGAAGATAATAGAAATGCCAGGGTCAGAGCAGCAATACAAAACAGATTTCTATCTTAGACCATACTTAGGGGCAGTTATCACTGAAGAGAATCTACAGGAAAAAGTTAAAATATTATTTGAAAAGTATAAAATAAAGAAAAGATGGCAATGGAGGAATGACAGAGTAAAACTTTCTATAAACCAACAACGCTATGTACTTTATGTTTCATCATGCTTAATAACACTAGGAAGTAAATACTCTTATTTTATTCATGGAATCAGATTGCAGATGTGAGGTTGCTATCCATTGTACCAAAGACAGCATGATTTCGAGTCTAGTGGTGGTGATTTATCTCCAAGCTTCATTTATTGTAAAAGCCAAGGAAGCAAAAAGAGAGAGAAAGGATATAGGATGAACTCCTTTTAGAGAAAGTATGATCGATTATCTTAAACTCCAGAAAGGAAAAATGAAGGTAGGAGGGAATATCTTCTGACATTAAAGTAGATAGAATGCAAAGAAAGGACTTTGACAAATAACAAACAAAGAAGACAAGAAAACCATGAGACAGGCATGAAGGAGTAAGGACAGAAGAGGTAGAAAAAGAATTGCAGAAGGGAAAAAAAGGGGAAAAATTAATCTTTATATGCTTGCAGCAAACATCTCTGAAATAAAAGCACACACAACAGTAACTTCAGGACATGGAAGTACAATGCAATCCCTTAGAAATAAAAGATAAGCATTTTAGAAAAAGAAAAGAGGGTGAAAGTGGATATATTACTATGCATTCTTGTAAAACACTTTGAGGTATAATGCAAATAGGTGACATGTAAACTGATACATGAAAAATGCCTATAAAATGTACTTATCAAGCAGCAAGATTAACAGCACAGAACTGTTAGATATTACATTAGCATGGCAATCATCAGCTCCAACAATGGGTATCACTTCTGCTACCCTGAGGTTCTCAGAGTTTTCCACTGACAATGACTCAGAGGACTTTGGAGTAAGACTGACCTTGTCTTAATTCTGTTCTACTGTTTGTGCCTTCAGGAGATTCTGAAGATCTCTCTCTCTCAGAATCTGTTTCCCCAAACATAAAGAATTCTTCTTACTGGGTCCTACCAAAATTAAATTAGTGTATGTCAAGTTTTGTCATGTGCTCAACAAACTAGCAACTACTATTAAAATATTCATGTTGGAACAAGCAGTTAATTTTTCAAATGAGAAAACTGAAACTGAGGGAGAGAGCTGTATTCCAGTCATACTAATGCATGAAATTAAAAGATCCTGAAGACACAGATATAAATCTGGTAAGCCAGCTCACTCAGAGACTATAAATGCCCCTCCCCCAAAGTGGTGCTGAGTGGCCTAAGTGTTCCTTAAAAAGCGAAAACTGTATTTTAATGGGAACCCTGGCTATCCCTCCCCCACTCCTGCACCACATCAAGTCTATTCTTCTAATAATAGCCTGAACCAGTGATTGCAAATCAAAACTTCTATTAGAAAATTCCAGCTTCTCCCTGAAGCGCTGCTTAACTGCATTAAGGGTTGCAAATATATTTTCCAACTAACTCTATAATCTAGCAGTTCAGTGACATTTACAGTCTGAACTTATCTCATTTCCTCTTGGTCTTTGAGGGAGTAGAGCTGTGTAGAAACATGATGTTTGGTCTAACATTTTGTCAGCAAGGTGATACACACCACTATGTCACCCCTTGATGATTTTTCTGTTTGTTTGCAGCCTTGTGGGAGCTCAGTGAGTAAAATGGATGCTTTTCTCTCCTCCTTGTCACCCATTTTAAGAAGTCCCTTGTGCTGAGGTACTCAGAATGAAATATTAATTCTTCCAGGCCACCACTGTATTTAACTTAGATATTAAAAATACAATAGCAAAAAAATATGGTTGTACTACTTTCTTCTTCCATTGAAAAGCAAAGTGTTTTTGAAATACCTGTTTTAAAAAACTTTAATTTTTATAATAAACTCCGTGTGTTTATAAATAGTACACAATCTTCAGAACTTTTTGGAATTTGAACTTTAACTTGTCAAAGCATGCTACACACAACTTCCAGGTTTATCTTCTTAAAATATAACTAGTTATGGATCTGCTCTCTACCCACATAAATTCCTCTATGTGGCCTATAAGATCTTGCAAAGTTTGAATTGAATTTCTCTTTATGAGTTCAATGTTCACTGTCGCTCTACAAAATCCTTAATCATGTTGAATGACTGTAAGTGGTGAGGACATAGGGTACAAGAGGAGAACACCAATTCCTTCCCACCCCACCACCATTAAATGCACTGCCAACAGTTTGCTCTCCTCTTGTGTGAAATCACAGGCTGATACCATAGTTCAGTTATTTGTGGATAATAAACAGTGCTCTCATCTACCTCAAGAATGGTTTTATCTTAATATAAAAGTATCATCCACTGTGCTAATCAAAAGATGAAATCCTGCCACTTGTGACAACATGGATGGACCTAGAGGGAATTACACTTAGTGAGATAAGTCAAAGTTAAAGACAAACATCATATGATGTCACTCAAATGTGGTATATAGATAAACCAAACAAACCAATGAACCAAGTCAAACAAAAATAGATTTATAGTCTATAGAATCAAATCGGTGGTTACCAGAAGGAAAGGGAGGGTCGGCAAATCAGGTAAAAGGGATCCGTTATATGGCAAAGGACAGATCTGAAGATGAGAGTTGGTAATGAACTTAATGTACTATATACAGATGTTGATTTACAATGATACACACATCAAAATATTTAATGTTACGTACTGTTTAATTTAAAAAAATCTTTCATTCTGTTCTTTCATTGAAACCAAAGTTTCTATTCTCTCCAGGCCATACAGTCTTCAGACTCAGAAGCATCAATGAGAGAAAGGGAAGTATGAACAACTTCTGTTCTCTCTTTTAGCTCTATCTTCTCCCACTAATAACCGGTCATAGCCTTTGACTCCCTGGGGTTGAGCTCAGTAGGTGAAGGGAGTGATGAAAAATAATTCAGTTCTTGGTTCAGTAACTTGGCTGGTACTAGGGAAGCTCTCTTTGAAGGTGAGGAAGGTACAAGGACTGAACCATTCCCTTGTGGGTCTGCTATAGGCTTTTTGAGAGATTTGTGATAATGAGCAATACCCCTTCTCTCACTGACTACTTAAGACTCAGTGCTCAGTCTCTGGAATTCAAGTGATTAATTCCCACTCCGACATTCCAGCATGTCCCCTTACTCCACCAGACAGTCCTCTTGACAGGATCCTTGTTAAAATAATTCCAACTAGCTCAGACAATGGAAATCTGTCTCATAGTGCTCCCTCGGAGTTAGCAACAGTCCAGTCTGCATCCCCAGTAATGCTATTTATTTTTGCTCTGTTCCCTCAGGTTAAAAACTCAGAAGACACACACCAAGGCAATTATGTGGCCTTTTTGAAGAACCGTTAACCTATCTGGAGATTTAAAAAGATCATTTCTTCTTTTCTCTCTGATGGAGTAGATATGAAAATGGAAAACTCAAAGACAATTACAGTGGAGTAAATTCTCCCTCATCCAATTATTTCATTTTTCTTCCAAGTCTCAGATCCTACTCTATGAGAGATGGTTACTGACAAAACAACTTTCATAATTTCTTAGCATATCTTGTATAGGTCCATGGCAACTCTATGTAGAATACTGGTGACTAGGACCCTATGGTAATATTCTAGCCTTCATATCTCAACCATAAAAAGACCAAAACTCCCACCTGAATAGCCTTCCATTCTAGGCCACATGCAGTTGACTCAGCACATACTCTATTCTTTCTTCTTACTTTGATTATTTTGCCTATCTCAAAGATATAACTCAAAGGAGTTTTTTTTCTGAATATATTCTCCTTATCTCTACTTATAAATTGATAAGAAATATTTTTTAAAACAATTAAGCCATTCCTATGGTATTTACACTCTCCCTCACAGTCTAGTGATTTATAGTAGTCTAGTGATTTGTAAAGTTGATTCACCTATCCAAGAATTATAAGTTTCTTGAAGAGAGAATTGTTTCTTTACATGCATCTTTGTAAACCCTGAAACTCACTAAGCCATGTACACAAAATTTTTTTTTTTGGTTTCTGGAAAGTTTACCTACTACAGGACATACCATAAAAAACTATTTAATTAGTAGAGAAATAAATACATGTACCCTTATAAGAGTTGCATGATAATTGTTCACATTTATTTATAATAGTCAAAAACTAGAAACAACTCAAATGTTCATTGAGTTGTGAATGGATAAACAAAATGTAGTATATCCATATAATGGAATGCCATTCAACACTAGAATGGAACAAAGCTCTGATATATCCTACAGCCAGATAAACCCCACAAGCATTATGCTAAGTAAAAGAAGCCAGACAAAAAGGATGATATATTGCATGATTATATTTATATTAAATGTTCAGAAAAGCTGAACCTGTAGGGATATAAAGTAGATTAATGGTCATCAGGACTGGGGGTGGGACTGAATTAAGTTATAAATGGGAGTAAAAGATTCTATTGGAGTGATTAAAATGTTGCACAATTTAGTAAATTTACTAAAAATCATTGAATTGTAGACTTAAAATTAATGAACTCTATGACATATAAATTATACTCTAATAAAGTTTTAAAACCCCAGAAACACCAACCTTTGGCTAAGTAGAACTTGGGGTATTTTTCTTTAATGTCAGTTTCTCATAGGTGTAAATGTTGCTGAAGCCTTGAACAGTTCAAAACAGTAGAGAACAGGCCCTCTGGGCCTATGCCTTGCTCACAGAGTCATAAACAAACATATTGCTTCCATATCAAAAGCGAGAATTCTTGAAATTTCACACAAGGTCAGACCACAGTTAGATTGAGTGCAGCTGTAATGCACCAATGGTTTTCTGGCAGTGAAAAGAGCTGATGGTCTCCCCAAGTGTCTAACCTAATAATAAAAAGTGACTTGGGCACTGAGCATTAAAATATTCTCATAACCTGGAAGTCTTGTCTTTGTGGGATTTAAATTATAAATTGGATCACTGTAGCAAAGTAATTTAGAAATAAATCAACTTCATGACTATAAAATGAAAAATGTGAGATCAATGTTTCCCTCTAGATATTTAAAATAAAAGCATGCTTTAAGAATGATCTATACTTTAGCCACTGATAAATATATATTTCATGTAAGAGTATAGATAAAATTAATTCATTACTAGAGATGAGATTTGGAAGTACCATGTTAGGCTCAAAATGTTATTTATTTAAACAAAACATTCCTAATTAACTAATATTTTTAAAAAACTTTGGCTATTTCATTATTATGCAATCATACATATGAATTCATCTAAATGAATTTCAATGACATTTAATTTGGTCTCCAAAGAATTTTCTCTAAACATCTATTTATGAGCTTAGATTACAAGGGTAGTAATTTGTACTTTAAATTCCCAGCGCTTCACTCATACGTATGACAACAACCATATCATAGCAATTTTTAATATTCAAAAGCACATGTGCAAACAAATAATTGATTTGTTTACTGTAAACACTGAAATGTCCACTGAGTAATAAGCATACACTTAACATAATAATTAGATGTATCACAATCCTCAAACATTCGCATCCTGTCATTTCATGACCAGTGGTGCAAAAATCACAATTGCTGGTAAGTTTACTGTTTTGCAAATCCAAAAGTCATCAGAATTTGAACTGAGGCTCAGTCAATCCCAGAAAACAGCAATGTGTATCAGGAATGTGTAACTGAAAGTAAATCTTCCTATTTTACTGTGATAAAGACAAGAAAACACAACCAACAGACTCATACATTAACTCATAAGTCTGAGAATTGGTTACTGAGTGGCTACTGTGTGCCTAGTACTAGATTATGCATAGTGATAAAACAGTCACTGTCCTCATGAGACTTACATTGTAGTAGAGGAACATACTAACAAATAAGAACAATCACAAGTGAAAATAAAGGAAACAAATCATAAACTGAGAATAATGAGAGTGGGAGTTGATATTAATGGTGGCCTGGATTGATTTTACATAGTACAAATGGTGCTATCATTGGAATAGCTGCAGTTAGGGTGCATCTGTACAAGTGAGTTTTATAGGTAGAGTTACAAGAAGAGTTTTACAGGTAGAGAAAGACTAAGGTAGGAAGTAGCTTGCTATATTCAGAGAATTATGCAAATAATCAGCAAGAGAAAATATTAAGGAAATGAGTAAGACCAGTTTGGTAAAGAGTTTGAGACAGAACTGGAAGAGCAATATGAGGAACTTAGGTTGTATTAAAAGTCACGGAATGATAAAATGTAATTTATATTCTGATAATATCTTTTTGCTTGACTGAGGGTAAATTTATGAGACCATGAATGGCAGAATAGAGATCAGTTAGGAGATGCAAGAAAAGACGTGGTGGAATAACTTAAGATTTAATCAAAGAAGACAAAGAAAAGTGGGTGGAGATACATGACAGATGGTGATTAGAATTGACAGTATTTACTGAAAAATTGGAGATCATGTATGAAGGAGAAGGAAAGATTGTAAAATAGAATGCTGCACTCAAATATCCTGGATCCTTTTTATTATGTCTTTTGTTTTGTTATTTCTTTTGTTTACATTGGTATCTGCTTTTTAGGATACTGAATTCACACCTCAATCAGTGTGCACTTCACACCACACCCACCACTAGAGTTCTAGTGTCATTTATCAGCACCTTATTTCTTTCTTATTCCTTCCCCCTCCCACTGCACTGGTAGCCACATCTTGCATCCTGAATTTTGTTGAGATTTGACTTTTGTTTTGTTTTGTTTCTTTATATTCCACTTACAAGCAAAACCATCCTGTAACTCTCTTTTTATTTCTGACTTACTTCACTTAGAGTAATCACCTCCAATTTCCATCTGGTTTGCTACAAAGACACAATTTAATTTTTTTAACAGCTATAAAGAATTTCACTGAGGATTTTTACCTCTTTCATCAGTGATCTCTCTCTCTCTAGCTATCTATTGTCTACCTCCACTTTTCTTTGTCTTCTTTGAATCAATCTTGCCATTCCACCATAATGTCTTTTCTGATGTCTTCTAACTGTTCTGTGATTCTTAATCTCATAAATCCACTCTCAGTTCAGTTGAAAGATGTTATCAGAATATATCCATGAGCACAAAATATTCTTCTATCTTTCTGTCTTCCTCTATTTCTTTTATCAGTGTCTTGTAGCTTTCAACATTTAAATCTTTCATCTCCTTTGTTTATTCTCAGGTTTGGGGAGCTTTGGTGGGTGCTATTGTGAATGAGACTTCTTTCTTAATTTATTTTTCTTAATTTTTTATATATAAATGCTACTTTTTTGTGTGTTTTAACTTTATCAACCTGCCACTTTGCTGCACTCATTTATTGTTTCTAAAAGTTTTTGGTTGAGTCTTCTGGGTATTCTAGGTATAATATGTCATCTGCAAATAATGACATATTTACTTAATCATTTCTAATTTGTATTTCTTTAATGTCCTTTTATTGCCTATTTCCTTGGCCAGGACTTCCAGAACTATTTTAAATGGCAGTGGTGATAATGGGGATTCATGTTTTGTTTCCATATCATAGAGGGAAAGCTTTTTCATTTTCACCATTGAGTGTGATGTCAACTATGAGTTTGTCATACATGACTTTTGTTACGATAAGGTTCATTTCCATTTTAGTGACTTTTTTTTAATTGTGAATGGGTGTTGAATATTTTCAAATGCTTTTTATGCATCATCTATTGATATATTTGCTTTTCTTTTTGCTGATGTGATATATTACATTGATTGATTTGTGTATGTTTAAACATTCTTGCATTCCTGGAATAAATCCTACCTGGTCATGATTTATGGGTTTTTTAATGTGTTGTTGAAAGTGATTTGCCAAGATTTGGTCGAGGATTTTTACCTCTATATTCATCAGTGATCAGTCTGTAGTTTTCTTTTCTGGTGCTAGCCTCGCCTGATTTTGGAATCAGGGTAATGTTAGCATCATTGAATGTATTTGGGAGTTTTTCTTCCCCTTCAGTTGGTGGATGAGTTTAAGAAGGGGGCTATTAAGTATTTAAATATTTGGTAGAATTTGCTATTGAAGCCATTCGTTCCTGGGCTTTGTTTTTTTGAAGACTTGATTACTGATTCAATTTCTACACTTGTGATTGGTCTGTTCAAGTTATCTATGTCTTCCTGGTTCAGTTTTAGAAAGTTATAGGATTCTAAAAAACACTTGTTTATATAACAGGCCCCCTCTTTTGTGGACTTCTGCTTTCAAGAGTCAATGACTATAGTTTTTTTCTTTCTTTTTTTCCCCAATATTGCTAAAGCTACTAGAGCCCTCTTGACTCACAAGTATAGCAAACTAGAGCATGAGAATGCACTTGCCCCTGTATAAGAGTTTTAAAACTCAAGACAGCCCTGAGGCATAAATTGCAGTCATAAATTTCCTCAAAGAAATCCTATGGGAACACAATCTCAGATCTTATCCTTGCTGGACATCATCTATCTATGCTGCTTCTCCAACTTCTTTACCAGTTTCTCCCATCAGTTCTTCTTTAATAAATCATTTACAAAGACTCTTGTCTTCAGATAAAAATCTAGGAAACCTAATACAAGACAAAAAGTCCATTATGACGTGAGAAACTTCACAGATGAATACTGAACAGTAGAATGGGATGGCAATCAATAATAGCAGCTTAGCTGATCAGCCACTCTAATGTAAAATCTCTTGTTCCAACCTTCTTTTCCTTTTCACTGACTCATACCTTCAGAACTCTAGCTGCCTCCTCCTCCTCCTCCTCTCCTCTTCATCCTTCCTCTCTCCCTCCCTCCCTCTCTTTCTCTCTCCATGCTCTCTCGCCTCAATTCTATTTGCTGTACAAAGTTCTAGATAAATACTACTATGTCTATTCCACACCTTTACCTACATAGGTGAGCATAACTGTAGGAAAAAAAAAAAAAAAACATGACTGTGCTGACTGGTCTTAGAGTTTATTATCATTCTTCTCAATTAAACCATTCCTAAGGTATATGTCACTCCCTCATTTCCTTCATGAAATGTCATTACATGCATTAGACCTTTCCTGATCACTCTACACAATAATTATCTATGTGAGGTTGTTTTATTTTGAAATATAGTACTTATCACCAGTTGATATATTATGTATTTAGTTTTGTCTTCCCCAATCTATGAACTCTATGAGTTTTGTTGCTTATTTTTCTGTTCTATCTTTAGCACCCAGAGTAGTGCCTGACAAAAAGTCAGTTCTCAGTCACTAGTTACTGAATAAATAAGTGAATACTAAAGATACTTTGAGATATCCCAAGCCTCCAATCAACTAATTAGGTCAAATGTACAACTATGTTATCAGATACATTATCCTTATTATTGCAATAATCTGGAGTTTGAGTATTTTATCTTTAACTCATACTCAAATTTGAGAATTTTCAAGTATATAACCAATTTTTATTGAATGAAAAATTACATGATGAATAACCAAAGATTATGATAACTGGATCACAAAATTAATAACAACAAATACCAGACTATCTATCAACAATGTTTTAGCCAAATACACATCACTTTGAATACATGATGAGATTTCCTGACAAGGAATATAAGTATATTCTGCTTAGTACCAAATAAGGCTTACATGATTATAAAGCATTTTTTTTTTCATATTTGCACAAAATAACTAGGGGCATCTCACTTGGTTAATTTCCTACATTTTATCTCTGTAGCATGCAGCAGTAAAGAGTTCCTCACTTCTCTTTAAACATGCAAACATACACACAGATTTGTAGAGGCACTCTCAACTTGGTGTTGATTCTGTTTAGCAGCATAACAGAGGAATGAAAGCTTCAACTTATTTACAGAGGTGCACACAGACACAAAAACAATAACACCTGGCATTTAGCTGTTCTGAAATACTCAGTTTAGGTAACTCACTTTCCCTGTGTGGAAAATCATCCTTTATTGATTATTTTTAGGAGTGCTCTGGAGAATAGATAAATGACTTCCCATATTGGTCTCAGCTTTCCTCAATTAATCATCAATTGAAAAACAAAAATAAAAAGAACCAGTCAATTTAAAACAGATTGCCTTGCCCCAGATCTGGAACATTCATTTTACAAGTGGAAAAATTGCAAAAAGTATTAGGGACCTGACCAAGAGATCCTGAAGTCAATATCAGAATTTGGTGAAAACACAGTTCAATTAACTCTTTCTATACTCCAATATTTCTCAACCATATTCTCCAAGCCTACAAGTTTTCATTACGAAAATTTATCTTGCAATACAGAAATTTTATTTTGTTGACATGTTTATAATGTAACATGCTTACAATTTTAACTTTAAAATGAAAGCTTTGTCTTTATAACTAGTAAAATTGTTGAACATCAAATCAGGCAACTGTCTGATGTAAAGCGAATGAATCACACTTCTTAGGGTCCATGAAATTTTAGTTTGGGCAGTAGTATGGGACATCATTCTATCCCTTTATTCACTTACAATTTGACTAGTATATGATTTTAATCATTCCACGCTATGAGTCCTGTCTGACTGATCCCAGTTGATATTCTCCTAGGATAGAGACTTTCCTATTACCTCTATTTTTCTTTAACAATTACACTGGGCTGGGTGTTGGTACATAGACTGACATCTTGAAGGGAAATGAAGCACAATAGCAGATCTATATAATCATTATCACTCAATTCAGTAAGCTTTGTAATCTTCCTACCATGTGTAAAGAATTTCCTTAGTTACTTCAAAGCTTATGATAACAATTACAAGGTCTCCCACCTGATGGCACTGACTACCTAAAGAGAGAAACAGAGAAAAAAGGTAGTATGACACTGGCTACATATGTATTGTAATTAGAACTGCAACTCAGATGTTAGAAATTGATTATCCAATTAACATCCCAAGTGATTGGTAAGGTTTTGTTTGTTTTTTTCTCTACTTTGTGTCTCCTTTTAAGATTGGTAAATGATATCAAATACCCATAATAGAAAAGGTTTCAAATATTTACATTTTAGTCTTCTACATAAAAGTTAATTTCAATATTTTCCAAAAGATAACAGTGCCATAAACATATTAGGTAGACACTGAATAATTACTCATTTAATGAATAAATTACTAAATATAACATAGCATTCAGGATGATAACTTAAAATCTGGAAGTTGATTTTAACCTTCAGGCTAATCAATGAAGGTATATCTCTAATAAGCTTTAGGTTCTAGATTTTAGGGATTAACATAAGGAGGTACTGGGATGGAACACAGTTGATTATATTTCAGAGGAAGTGATGCACTTGGCTGTCAGTCAATCTAGCCTGTGCAAAACACTGTAAGAGTTCTTGCTACCTCTTCCTGATTTCTTAGAAACATGTTATTCAGGAGACCAGCAGGGGCTTTCTTCTCCCTGAAGTCTTGTAGGACATAGTCACTAAGTCTGCTGTTCTGACAAGATCATTGCAGCCTCTGTAACAAGACAGTGTGCTTAGACAGAAAAGGGAATGGAGAGTCAGAGCAAGACTGCAGAAATGATGTGAGTTAAACATGAGAGTCAGCTAACACATGCTGTTATTGTTCTAAGGCAAAACTCACCAAGATCCAAATACACTTGACTAGTGACAAAGTAGGAATCCATCTTTTTACTCTTAATGTATTTTGTTAAGGAAATATAAATTCAAAATCTAGCAATCCTATCCATTTTATGAATTGGTGAAGACTGGATCAGTGAGTTAGATTACTAACTGGGAAAAAAGAAATCAGTTAAAAATTTAAACCCCCTTTTGTTTTCATACTCTTTTATTCAAATTTGTATAAGGTATTTATAATGAAACCTTTACATTTAATGAATATCATTATATAGATAAAATTAATTTCATACATCAAGGATGCAATAATGAAGAGCTATATTTCAAACACGACTTTGAGTTTACCTAAGGTAAATCCATTATTTTACCTTCCAATTACTACATAACTGACTTTTTTAGCCATGGTATAATTGATATCCACATAAAAGACTTTCCATTAACCAATTTTGGAAACAAAGCAACTGTAATACTTTTATACAGGATTTGATTTTTTTCACTTAAAAGCTTTTTTAGCTGCAAAAATGCCTTTGCTTTTGAAGTACCTTTGTTTCATGAACTGTGACAAAGTGAAAGGTTTTTATGTAAACATTCTCTTATTTAACTTAGCCTGGTACTGGTTTCATTGATTATCCTGATGGAAAATTACAACAAATGTTTGCATTTGAGAAGTCAGTTTTACCTCACAGTTTCAAGGGGAGAGTAGGAAGGATTTACAGCTGGGGATTGAAAGATAGGGAACAATTCATTGAGAATACTCAGGATATTATCAGTAGAAATAGGAAATTGCTTTTCAACATCCTACAGATTCCTGAATAATCAGAAAACAAACTAAGGGGGGTTCAGTTGTGATTATGATTCTAGTGATCACTGCCAGTTTGAAATAAGTACTTTGACACTGATTTTTATACAATTGAGAACTGAGTTTACTTTTTAAGTGTTAGGAAAGGTAGCTTACTATCAACCCATATAGTCTAGTCTTGATTCTTAATCAAGTTCTTTCAAGATGGTGTGGACTTTCCATATCTTTTGGTGGCTGCTTAAAGCTGTCAGTGTCCTAAAGAATTGCAGGAATACTTGGCCAGGATGCAGAGGAGTTGAAAATGAACAACTTATATACAACAATGGTGGCATTTGACTTTAAAATGAAGGCAATTTCTTGATAGTAACTAATGCAGACAGCAAAGGCTGGTGAGCTTTTAAACTACATTACAAAGTAACTTCTTACCATGATATGGCTTGGATGTCACCAGGAGACATATGCAAGGCTGTTTTCTAAGTTCTCACTGAAAAGATGGATACCTGGCCCTCCTGTTCTAAGCAAGAGCTCAAAATGAAAAGGAAAACAACTTCAGCTCTCATATTAAATTTGAGTTATAGTGCTATAGAGAAGCTGATATTTCCAGGAAGAGTTATAACAGCAGCAAAAAAGGGCCATTTGCTTCCAACTTTGAAGGAGTGACGGCCCACCAGGGTCTCAGTATGGCCCACCTACCTGCGGTTCTCAGCTTTTTGCACAAAATAGCAGCTTCCTACCATTCTGTGTCACTTAAAAAAAGAAAGTGTAGCCTTGAAGAGGTTTCGTGGTGTAACATTAGCAGTTAATCAGATAATTGCTGAACCTCTTGCCAATAGCCTGCAGCCATTTGCTGTTCTGAATAATAAGTGGATTATTAATTTCTTCATCCTGGCCCTGAGCTCCTGCTCCTGCTCCCTCTGCTGCTTCTTACATCCTGCTGTGGTCAGCAACCCCACTCAGATTCTTGGGCTTTCTATCCTTCACATAAACCAAGATGCAAATTGTTGCCTGTAGACCTTATAGGTAAATCCTTTCTAACATTTAGAATGCAGAGATTGTGAATTTTTTTTTCCAGAAAGTCTGTTTTCAATGGTTCCCAGGTTATCAGAACCAGGCCACAATGGAAGACAGAAGCTGGTGCTGTTCATTTCTATAAAAATCATGTTTGGCACAAAACAGCACAATGTTTAGAGTACCTTCAGTGCAGGAACTCTGACTCTTTATTGTATCCATGAATACGTTAATTGAGTACCTGCTAATTATAGGCAAGGCAATAGATGCTTCAGAAAATGCAAAGTAAGCTATAAGACTTCTTTACCACAGATTTCCCCATCTTAAACAGGAGACATAATAACTAGAATATGAGCAAGAATGAGATAAATACAAAAGGGATTTAAAAAGTCAATTGACATTCTGTTGAGACACTCGGTAAAAACATGCAGGAGAGGATTGAATTTGCAGCCAGCAGTGAAGTAGCTAGGCATGGGCTGGGGAGGGGATTTGAGAAAAAAAGTCTAGGAAGAGGGGAGAACGGATATAAATGGAACACTTTCCTGGGTTCATACAATGATTGGGTTCATTATATGCACAAGGCTCTGGGCTGATCGCTGGAGATGCTGAGTCACACCCTTTGAAAGGGGCAGCAAATGCATTCATTACTATGGGATGGTGTGAAATATGCCCTCCAAAAGTAGGTTCAGGATAGGGAGTACTTTTGTCTCAGCATGGGAAAGACAATAAACACGCAAAGATAGGTTAGTTCCAGAATAAAGAGCAAAAAGCTAGAGTAATGAACTAATAATTCAGGAGCTGGATGTGAAATTGGAATAAACAAAGCAAAATTATATGTGTGGGGGTGAGATATAGAGTCATGGAATATTCCACTGGGAGAATCAGTGGGAGGTGAGAGTAGATGAAAACAGAACAAAATATTCTAAGGTTTTTCAAACTTTCTTCAACATAATCTTCATAAAATTTGGTTCTAAATTGTACTCTTTAAAAATAACAGGATTATATTGAGGTTTTGCAAATTAAACAAATGGAGGGCAGAAGGGCAAAGAATACTTCTTATGTGAAAAATCATAACTAGGGATCAAGCAATTCATTTACAGCAGGCAGAGCTAAAAATATAGCCTAGGCATCACTTAAACACCTTTCTCGTGTTGCAACTGAGGATATTAACTCAAGAGAAGGTAAATGACTTTTCAAGAATCGTATATTTTAAGAATGTTGAGAGGATCTAGAAGGACTTCAGATTTCTAATTCAGCATCCAATTAAATCCATGTCCCTGTGGTACAATTTAAGCTAACAGAGCTGTGGCAACCAGATGTCTACACCAAACATTGCTCTGACTTCCTTGACCATCATCCAAACAAGATGGCTTCTGGTCTCCTTGTCTCCACAACTTTAACCCACTTCACAAGGATATAGGCATGATCTTTCTGAACAGTCATCTGATCATCATTCTCCTTCAGAAAGACCTTTCATAGAACATTTACACTGAATCTAGTGCAAGTGGCCTGACCACCTCCCAGCCCTTGGACTCACAGCTCCTGCCAGCCCTTGTCTTCACTGCTGGGAATATAGTGGCTTTCATACAGTCCTCATAGTTTAGATCCATATGGACAGTTGAGTAACATTTTTGGGCAGTTCATGCCTTTATGTCCTTGTTGACACTAATTCCTCTGCCTGGATTGACTTCTACAAATAGGAAACACATGGATGCAGTCAAGGATTAGAAATGCTCTGCCTGAGAAAGAACTGTCTAGAATCTAGCAGGATACAGAAGAGGGAACACTTTTTCCATTTGTCATGGTCAGAAATGGTTCAGATAAAGTGTTCCCTCTGAACCATCTTAATGGTGAGTAGATATCTGACAGACAAATAAAATGGAATCTAGGGTTTACAGTTAGTTGCATTTGTGTAACAATGGCAGACTGCAAAGTCAGAAATACTTACCATCTGCCTCCTTATAGAAAAGGTTTGTCAATTTCATTCTAGACTGTCAGCACTTGGAAATTAGAGACCATTAATTTTCTGTAGTTTTATTCTTAGTAGTTACCATTCAATACTCAACAAATATTAACAAATTGAACAATATGTTCCATATTTTCTAGATAAAAAAGCAAGGAGGCAAATGAAAACAATATAGTGGAAGACTCTTCAAAAATACTTAAGTAACAAAACAAAAAGACAAGTCTCAACAGTATTCACAAGACTGAAAACTGTGACTAAAGTGGGCGGGTGAGGTGACAAGAGAAGAAAGAAGTTAAAGGGCACTGGGACTCTGGTGGTGGGTGTGGTGTGAAGTGCACAAAGACTGAGGTGCAAATCCAGCTTCCTAAAAGTCATATAGCATTGTGAAAATAAAAAAATTGAAAAATTTAAAAAAAGTTTAATTAAAAATTTGTATTATAATCTTTGTCAGTCCTCCATGAGTATGGAAGCTCAACTATCTACAACTGTCATTCTCTCCCTGACTCTGTATACTGAAGTTTGTTTGTTTGTTTTTTTCTCTCTCAAGGTTAACATTAATTTTTATGGCAGGACTCAAATACAATGGCTCAATGAAGATGAGGTAGAAAGCCCTCAATGATGGCAAAATCTCTGTGCATATTTTGGCACCTAGAAGTGAGTAAGAACAGTCAAAATTTCTTCAGGATTGAGGACCCCAGAAAAAGCCACTCACATCATGGGCGATACATGCATATCTGTTCATTTCTCAGAAAGTACCTAATGCAGTGATCAGTGCTGTATAGCCTGGAGCATGAATTTATCAAAAAGAAATTGGTTCCTAAATGTAAAATTCAATACATCAAAATCCACCAGGCCGACCAGAAAGAGACAGAAGTAGATTTAATATTGCATTTAGTCCTCACAACCCCAATCCATCCACTATTACTTACCTAAAGGCCTGCAGGGCAGCAGAAATGACGAGTAAAACTTTATTCCCCTGATGAATTTTTCAGGGCCACTCTAAATATTGGAGCTTTCAGGATGAGAAATGACTATATTTGACTAGTCCTTAAAGACTCTTATCACTAAACTAGCCACATCTATGAGCAAGACAAAGCTGGAAGGGACTTTCAACCTGGGCTCAAACCATTCTGTCAACAAAATACATTGGAGCAGAGATTTAAGCATAGTATTCTAGGATATAAAAGAAATGTAGGTTATAGTCCTTGTACTTGGATAACCCATATAGGAAGTGGAATAAATGAAAGGAGAAATACAGGGAAAGTCATACAGCCTAAGAATGAGCATAAATAGAAATGGATGGAGGGACCTCACTTACCAGAGCTCTGGGGAGGGGAACCAGAGTTACTCTGAAAATTCTCCATGAAGAAGGCAGAGTTTAAAGGGCCCTTTGAAAATGGCATAGGTTTGCTTAGAACAATGCTAGAAGGGAATGCAAATTGGTATACTATATCTGAAATCCATGGCAGGAAATAATAAGAAAAGAAAGTGATGAGTTATGGGCAGGCAATTTTTCCCAGCAGGCTTTGAAGCACGTGCTGAGAAACAAGCTTCAAAATTAGAATGGCTTACAGTTAGAGCAACGCTACTTTCTAAATAACTTTCATACATATTATCTCCTTATAGTAACCTTGTTTCTCCAGAGTGAAATGTTCCATTACCCCTTCATTCCCTCTGCTTATGCTTATCCTTAACATATCACCCACATAACCTTCAAACATTTGTTGAAAAGTTTGTCTTCCAGGGAAGACCTTCTTGACTCCCAGACTAGATCTGATCTCCATGTCCCCATAATTTATTTTCAGGGCACCCTGTGAATCTAAGGAAGTCAAATCATAAATGATATGGTGACTCTGTTCCCCTTCATAGTGACTTAGGTGCCTCCAACCTTTTACTAGCCTATGCAGCTCTTGTAAAGATTTAAGATGAAGTTCTGGCCCATATCCATGTTCTAACCAGCAAGACAGAGGAAGAGGAAAAACACAGGAGCAAATGCCACCCACTAGGTATTCCTAAGGAAGGTTGCTCAAAACTGCCAAATGATATTTTCCCATTTGTCCTATTGATCAGAACTTACATGAACACCTACGCTGGAAATAAAAAAGGTAAATATTTATCTTCTTAACAGTAGTACATAAACAGCTGCAAATTCTATTATTATAAAAGAAAAGAAAAACACGTATTAGAGGACAATTAGTCTCTTTCACAAACCCAGCACTTGATAGTGAGAAAAATTTTAACTCACTCCTCACCCTCTATGCCCTAAGACCTAGTGAATCATCTCCAAACTGAGTAGAAATATCCAAAGATGCCCAAGTGACTTTTGGTCATAGTTAAACTTGAAATTCCAATAGTAATTCAACCCCAGCTGACCCACTCCAATTCCATGCACAAACTCATTGTTAAACTAGTTCTAACATTTCAAAGTTGCATTCAAGGCAAGCATCCAAAATGGAGAAGGAACTGGCCATTTCCTTCTTCTGCAGTTGCTAAAGGAAATTAGCACATCAGGGGCGTTGTGCCCAATGGACATAGGCCTTGGAGCTTTTAGACCTATGTACAGCCTCATTGACCAGTACTGAGCGTGAGTCCTTGAGAAAGTTTTATAAATTTTCCAAGCTTCATATTTCCTATTTTCTCATCTGTAAAATAGGAATCCTCATAGTATAAACTTAATAGGGATTTTTTTTTTTTGGAGGGGAGGATAATATGAAATATGTAAAGCCCTTCGAACAAATTATAGTTATTATTTCTTCCAGTTATTTTAGGGCCATATACCTATTGTCAATTATGTTTTTATAGCAATTAACCTAGAAATATTCTATAAGTTTTATAAAACTCTCATAACTATAAGGCAAAGGAACCAATATAAACAATTTGAAAAATATAATGAATTTTATTTTTCAAGTAATGGTTAAAAACATAATAAACTTGTATGAACACTTTTCTTTTTCCCTTTATGCTAATATCAAATATCTGACATTTATTTGTATTTTTTAATTTCTCACCAAATCATAATAAACTTTTCTTTATGAATTGCTGCACAAAGTGGTGACTTTTTCAGTTAGACAAAGCAATTCTTTCTTGTCAAGATCTTACAAGACCACTCTAACAAACTATAAACTAGGAGACCCTCTGTATTAGCAATAAATTAGACTTTCAAAACATATGACCAACTATTCCTTCTTCATTTCCTGTCAGCCAAAGATAGGCTCATTTTTTTTATCTTCATATATTCAACCAATAGGTTAATATCAACTTAGAATAAAAATGTAAGAGGACAAATTATACCCTGCAAGTTGAGGGAGTATCTATTATTCTTCGTGAATGCAGTGAAAGAAAATT
This sequence comes from Solenodon paradoxus, assembly GCA_004363575.1. Classification (NCBI taxonomy): domain Eukaryota; kingdom Metazoa; phylum Chordata; class Mammalia; order Eulipotyphla; family Solenodontidae; genus Solenodon; species Solenodon paradoxus. The sequence goes on along the minus strand of RJWH01000186.1, from coordinate 86,998 downwards.
TTGAGACAGTATTGGGCGCCAAATGAAATAAAAGACCTGAGCTTCAGGATAATACCTGTCAGAAGGGGAAACGGCACAACAACTCTTTAGCAGTACACTGAAACAGAAAAGTACTAAGGGAAGAGAGTATAGGAAGATTAAATATGATCTTGAACAGCGATATCCCCAGAGATCTTAGGCTTTTTATTCTTCCAAACCTAAAAATTGTCAGGATTTTGAGTAAATCACAAAAGCAATTGTCATCGGGAACATTCACAGCTGCTGGAATAACTATTTTAAGGTGAGGGGAGCTGGCAGGCAGAGTGAGTATTTGCAGTAGGGAGTCAGTGAAATGAATAAGTAAGGAGAATATAAAGCACTGTTAAAGAGTAAGTAAGAGCTGAGACTTTTGAAGCAATTCAGACTCTGTGTTTACATTTATATAGAAAGCTGTTTATGGGATTGTCGTAATATGTGTTTTTACCATTTTAATGCATGGCAGTACTGACATTGAGGGTACTGGGCAGAAAATGATAGACCAGTTTCTAAGACAGACTCCAGGTTTAAGTCCCTCATAATTTCTCAGATGACTCAGAGTTGAAATTTTTGTAGAGGGAACATCTGAATGACTAACAACCTCTAAGCCTTAAAAAAAAAATCTGAATTTAAAATGACACTGGAAGCAATTGAAAGAGAGGCATAGGTTCTCTTTACTGAGCTTTGCTTCACATCACTGTTCTGAGACCATAATCATAGACCTACGACAGTTAAATCAGTCTCCTCACTGTTGTGATGGACGTCATTTGTAGTCATAAACATTTGGCAAAGCAGAAGTTAGTCATCGCATTATGACATTCATTCACCTATCCAGATGGGATCACACACAGTGGGATTCCTTCAAAAGCTAACTTCTCTCTGAATATTACAAGCAAGATGTTTAGCTGTCTCGATGTTTACTAACCTTTCTTGGCTTTCATTTCTAACATAAATTCCTATTAAAATTAGTAGCTGAGCTTCTTTTAGATTGGGAATGAAGTTGCCTTTAAAAATAAAAACATACTTCAAGGACACTTAAACTATAGTTGGCTTTAGACCAAGGAAAATAATATGGTTACTGACAACCTGATCAGCATTTTAATATATGAATCAAAGCATATATGAAGTGTAGAATTGGACTGTTGGTGAAAAACTTACTGTTTTATATGTAGATGTTGATATATGATAATGCATACTCTAAACCTTTAAAATGTTATACAATGTTTCTTCAATAGAATTTAAAAAAATAAAGTAAGGTTAAAATATTACATAGTTCAATGACACTGTATCTTAACTACTTCTTTATTCATCTGACATGTATTTACAGAAAGCACACCTTAGACCACTGAGGGAGATACCAGCAAAGGAGAAAGTCCTGCTTACCTTCATCATATTGCTTAGTCTATCAAAGAAGTCAGAGAGTAAATAATTATAATAGGATCCTGTGTTTAACATATTATCAGCATCACTGAGGTATAAGTGACATTCAATAAATTGCACATAATAGAGTACACAATTTGATAAGTTTTGGCATATGTATATATTAATAAAAACATAATATAGGAGAGTGAATATAGCAATCAACCCTTTTCACTCCTTCCCTTCTGACCTTACATGCCTCCTCCTCTCATAACCACTGATCTTTTCTCTTTCAAGTAATCTTGTAATCTCTAGAGTTTTATAGAAATGAAACCATAAAATACACATTATTACTTATATGGCTTCTTTCACTCAGCATAATTACCTTCAGATTCATCCACAATGCTGCATGTACACAATGTACTTTTTTATCATTGGGCAGTAATCCATTTTATGAATATACCACAAATCATGATTCTATTTACTTATAATGGATATTTATTTGGGTTGTTTCTACTTTGGGTCATTACAAATAAAACTTCAATGAAGAAGTCTAGGTTTTAATTTTACTTGGGTTATAGGTAAACATACAGAGAAATGAAGTTCAAACTAGAGAGAATATCAGGTGAGAGAGAATGTTAGGTGACTACAAATTGGAATAAAGTTTATACTCCAAATAAAAGTTTTGAGACGTTTGCCTTTAAATATTTTCCTGGTTGTTAATGATTACAGGGATAGGCTAATCTAAAGGCAGAAAGAGGGCTTAATAGATACTTTAGGAAGCCCTCCTAGAGAGTCCACATTCAAAGAAATTATGTATATGTTACACAGGCCCTCGAGGAGAATGAATGTTGATTCATATATATTTGCTGCTCTCTTAAGCTTAAGGTCCCATCAACTTTGGATGACATCACTAGAAACCAGAGACTGTGTCTCATATATGGCTGAAGCTTCAGCCGCCATTGCAGTATCTGGCACATAAATTCACTAAGTAAATATTAATGGAAGGAAGGAAAAGAGGGTGTGAATGAGGGTGGGGTTGAAGGAGAGAGGAAAGAAATCAATAAATTATAGACAAATTAATAAAAATTATATTTATCTTAAAAATGAATATCATAATCTGAATTACTGACGTTGACTGGGAGCACTGATGAAATCAGATAGGTGTACAACGACTTGAATAATATTGAAGAAAGTTTTATGATCATTTCTACGGTCTGTAAATAAGAAAATCCCATGAGCAAGAGGGACTTTTTGGTGGAATATAACTTTGTTCATACTTTCCTTAGCATTTTTCTCTTTTCATATTATAATAAATAATACACTGTAATAGAATCTCACTATACAGTGAGCTCTAAAATGTCAAGTACTAATGTATCCTCAGTTCACAGCACAGTGCCTGTTGATATTCAATGTTGGTCCGCGTTAAACTAATCACTACAAACTTCAATACTCCTGGAGAAGCCACTTAAAGGTCACTGAACTTCCCCTCTCTACTTACAGCAAGCAATACCCTATGATAGAACTTCTCCTGGTACTGTCACATTCCCTACATTTGTTAATAATGTTCTGTTTGGAATGTCCTTCTAAACCTCCGTATATATCCAGTTAGAAATCCCAATGACCTTTAAAAATCCAATGGAAAAATTATTTTATTTAGGGAGAAACCTCTAATCTGCTTGATTGACCAAAGATCTCTTTTTCTACATACTCATACTATGTTTTCTTTCTTCTTCCAAGGTTATTCATCCTATTACACCATGTACTATTATTAATTGTTTATGTCTTATATATTTTCCTAAACTGTAATATTCCTAAAAGAAGGGATCTGTATTACTTATATATGAAGTTCCTGTGGTGGTTTTCAAAATTACTTGCAAAGAGTAGGGGCTTAATAAATGTTTGTTGACTGAATAAGTAGATGAATTAGTAAAAGATGTAAAGTTCCTAGTTTTTCTATATCTGATTCATTCGTCTTACTCTAATGTAAGAAAGCCCCACCTTGTGTACACTGTGCTGTCTGTTTCTTAGGACCATGTGCCAATTCTGAGCATCATCTAGAGACTGACGACTGTTTGTTTGTAATTAATTCATCCAAGAAATTAGACAATTTCCTAGCAGGATACTAGGAGAATAAACATAGCTCAAATAAGTCTTGATAGTAAAGGATGCAGGGCAGAAGAACTGTTGTATATCTATAAAGACAAAGAGAATCTCTGGTTGAGAAAAAAAAATTTTTAAATGAAAAGGCTCCTGGATTTAGAATTTTATGAACTAGCCAGAAAAGAAACAAAATAAAAAGGGATGAAAAAAATAATGCTGAAACACAGTCGAGGTTGTAATTTGTGCACAATTTAATAATCTTGCATACTTGGTAGAGAGGAGAGAATTATGTCCCTTTTTAGTCTGAAATAAGGATAACATTGCTACATTTAGACACAATGAAATAATGTTTCACAGACAAATGCTTTAATGGAAAAAAATGAAAAGACAGGCAAAGTACAAGAATAATGGTGTTGAACCACCAATTTGGAAATAACAAAAAATAGGAAAAATAGAATTTCTAATATCAAAGAGGTTAACTTTAAAGAATCAAATCTTCAGATATGTTTTGGAACCTGTCTGTTTCTTAGGAACATGTGCCAATTGTGAGCATCATCTAGAGATTGACAATCCAGATTTTGCTCTAGACAGGACTGAAAGTAATAATGATAATAATAATAATAATAATAATAATAATAATAATAATAATAATGATAATAATAATTTGGTAGTTGAACAGGTCCAGAGTGGTAAAAGTAGAGAATGTGGGTACTTCAAATTTACTTCCAGTCTGCCCCTTAAGGTATTTGTCAAATTATGAACTTACAAAGAACTTGAGGCTAAAAAAGTAAGCTGGAAACCAAGAAAAACAGAACAGAAATTCCTGTTGTATTTGGCTGAGGAGACAAAGACTTGCCAGGTTTTCAGCTGACATATATGACTCTGGAGTTGGAGTGTAATCAGAAATAGAGCAAATCTTACCAAAGCTGTAGCCCAGTTTCAACATAGTTCAGATTGGATTAAGGTAACAACAATTTCCTTTCCTTTTCCCCTGCCTAGAAAATGACAAGACTAATTATCTCTGGTGGGAAATAATGTCATCTGGAGCATTTGCAGAGTTTAGAGTGTCCACATACAATAAAAAATTAACAGGTTTGCGAAGAGACCGAACTATCTGATCTATAACAGAGAGGAAATTAAGACAATTAGCAGATGCCAATCTACAGATAATTCTAGGAGATAAATCAGCAGAAAAGGTCTTTAAAAATCTTATGATTAATTTGCTCAAAAAATAAGTGAAGTAAGCAGAGTCAATGAATGGATAGGGGTTTTTAAAAGAGAATTAATTTTTAAAAATAATTAAGTGGACATTCTAAAACAGAAAAACAATAACTGAAATTAAGGTGTGCTAATGTCATACTGATAGAAATAGAAGGCAGAAACGTAAACTGAAATTTTAATAAAAAACGTGTAAATGACATTTAGGAAAGAATGAAAACAATGAGGAAATGTGGATGACATCATTGGAGTACTAGAAGAGAGAAAGATCACATAAATTACATAAATAAAATGATATATTACAAATTATGACCCAGAATATTCCAAACCTGACCAAAGATTCGAGCCACAAATTCAAGAAACTTAGTGAATTTAAGTAGAACTTCTTTTTAATGCCATCTAATCAATTTATAGTGAAAATGTTAAAACCAGAAACAAATAAAACATCTTTAGGATAGACAGAGAAAAAGACCTTTGTTATCTTCAGAGAAGCAATGGTAAGTAGTAACTAATTTAAATAAAATAATTTAAGCCAAAGGGGAGTAAAATCAATATCTATATAACACAAAGGAAATTACTGCCAACCTGTATTTCTATACCTACAAAATTATTTTTCTAAATTTATTTTAAAACAAATATATTATCAGAGAAACAAAAATTAAGAATCTGTCACTAGTAGACCTGAAATAGAAGAAGTACTAAAAGGACTTTTCATTTAGAAGGAAATCGATCCCAAATAGAAATGTGAAAATGAAAAAGAATTGAGATAATGGAAAATTTTCAGATGTATATAACTATGAATTAATAATCAACTTATAAAATGACAGCATTAGTTTTTAAATGTATGATGTAGGTGAAATTAAAATGTGTTAAAAATGTATTAAAGGAAGTCAGAGGATACTAAATTTCCAGTATTATCAGGGCATTGAAAAAGTAGTAAAATGCATTAGACTATTAAGAAATCATGAATTCTTTCAGTAACCTCTAGTATAACCTCTTTAAAAATAGCTATATCTTTAATTATACAAAAAACAGAGTCAAATAAAAAAGACATACTTTGAAAATATTCACCGAAATAAAGCTAATATAACAACACCAATATTAGATAAAGTATATCTGAAGGCCAGAAGGATTAGTAGAGATATTTTTAAAGATTTTAGCAAAATTTTTTTTAATTTCAAAAGAAAAAATGAATACATAAATAAACAAGCATATCCAAATATAATAGCTAACTTTAAAACATTTCTCTCAATAGGTGATAAGATAAACAGATAAAAATCCATAAAACAGGTGGACATATTAACAAATTGCTTACACCCATGCCATTAAGTATTATTCGACAATAAAAAGAAACTATCAATACAACAAATAATATAAATTCATAGCAAAGCAATTATACTGATGGACAGAAACTAGGCAAAAATAAGCATCTATATACAATTTCATTTATACAGAATTCTAGAAAATTTGAATTATCTATAGTGAAAAAAATCAAATCAGTGGTTGCCTGGGGACAGAAGGGGAGAGGAGGTAAATGGCATAGAGAGCTGTGGTGATGGTTTCATGAATCTGTACATATTTCAAAACTTATCAAATTACACACTTTAAATTTCTGTATGTCAATTATCTGTTCAAAAATAAATGTTAAAAAATCAGTTAAGTTTAGAGATTTGAACAACACAATTAACAAATGTATGCAAATTACCTGTAGAAGCAAGAAGACTTTGCACATGAGAGAATTAAATTGTTAACAAAACTAACCATATTAGAGACCTTAAAGAAAGCCTCACTAATTTTCAAAGGATTGGAATTATTCAGAGTATAGCTCTGACTACAGTTCAATTAAGATGAATTAACAAAAACATATCTAGAAACCCCTAGTTCCATGGAATGTAACCAATATCCCTCTAAATAATGGGTCAAAGAAAAATTAGCAATGAAAATTAGAAAATAGTGAAAATAATGAAGATGGAATATATCAATATTTAGGGGAATACAGCTAAAGCCATGTTTAGAGATTTGAATGTATATAGATGTGCGAGTGTATGAATAAAAGAGAAGATGATATAAACCTAAGAAAATACCAGACCTAGAACAAGTACAAGAAAGAAAATGAAGGGCAAAGTCAATGAATGAAAAATATCAATACAACAGAAATAAGCAATTTAAAAATGTTTCTTAAAATAAATAAATCCTTAGCAAGATTGGTTGACAAGAAAAAATATAATAAAATATTTTTCTAACTGCAAATGAGAAAAATTAAATACACGAAATCATAAAAAAATTAAACTCAGTGGATGAAGTAAAATTCCCAAGCCTATTACTACATGAATACAAAAAAGTAAGTTTCATATTATTTTATTAAACTTCTCTCTAATGCAGTTAATTTTAAGCTTACAGTATCACTAGTTTTTAAAATAAACTATGGTATCAATTCTCTTTCCAAATGCCTCTTTGTCATTGGCATTAATACTCAATTGGGAAATTTTAAATTATTGAATATTAAAATATGTGCGAATGTCTAAAAGTTAAGTCATTTCTAGATACAGATACATGATAACTATAAATTAATAGCCTAGTTAAATTTATTAGGATTAATTTGATACTAACATCCAGTATTCTTTCTTTATAACCTTTAATAAAAGTATTATATAAAGAAAAACAAAGGCTACAATATTATGTACAAGCCTAACTTAAATAATGAAAAAAGGAAAATTACTTAGGTCTCTGCTGATTTTTATGTGTTTGTCATAATATCATAGACTAGACAATAGTCTCCGAGGTCATGATTATATATAAATACATAGATATCAATATGCCTCATAGCAGAAAATTCTTAAGAACATTTTCTTTGGATATGTCCAAGTTAATATTGTTTCCACTTTTTTAAACAGAAATTTCCAGTTAGATATGCATACTCTCTGATAGATCATAATAACAAATTTTTAATAAAAGAAACTAAGTCTAGACAACACAGTTCAGAAAAACAGTGACAGGAAAATCGAAAGTCTTTTTAATACAACAATTTTAAATGATTCCTATCCTCTCAGTCAATGGTCTGAAAGTAAAAGAAAGGCCATTTGGGTCACATTCTCACTGATAAAATATTTTAAGTACTGGGCTCAAATTATAGTAAGGTTTCCAATTCAAGATGCCTGCATAGGGGAATCCTGAGCTTACTTTGTCCTAGGAAGACGCAGAATTTACTGTTACGTACTCCAGTGTCATGAAAGAAACTGAAAATCTAACTGAAGACTCCTCTGTATGGGGCAAAAGAAAGAAGGCCCAAATGAAAATAGGTAAGAGAGGATGGTACATAATGTTGGCATAAATCTCACCCCCAGCCCTGTGACCCACTGTTGGGAGAGGACTAAAAGCCTGGAGTTTCTCCCTCAGGAGCAAAGGGATTTGAATCCCACATATGGCACCCACAACTTTTAAGACCTACTCCAGAGAGATGAGCTTCAAAAACATCTATCTTTGAAAACCAGTGGGGCTTATATTATAATACCCACAAGGAGTCATCAATCTGAAAAACAACCTATGAAGCTTCTAAAGCTATCAGACTCATTCAACTCAGGACCAGTGTGGAAGTACCAATCAAGGGGTATTAGCTTTTTGTGGGAGAGGCTCATTCGTCTTAGAATGTTAGTTGAAGGGGACTTATCTGATTTGACACATATTTGGGGGTCTGATGAGGTGTTTTGTGGGGACAGAGACTGACAGGCACCATCTTTTCTATTTTTTCTATTAACTTGAGTATTAAGTTAAAAATAAAATATGATTCAGCAATTCCACTTCTGGGTATTTATCCAAAGGAAATAAAAACACTAACTCAAAAAGGGATCTATACCCTGTTCATCGCAGCATTAGTTACAACAGCCAAGATATGAAAACAACCTATGTGTACCTCAATGGATGAATGAATTAAAAAAACACAGCACATATATACGTGATAATATTCAATCATAAAAAATAATAAAATCTTGTCAATTATGACAACATAATAAAACTTGAGTGCATTTTACTAAGTGGAATTACATCAAGAAGAACAAATACCATATCATCTCACTTAGAAGTGGAACTTAAAACAAAACAAGCTCACAGATATAGAGAAGAGATTGGCAGTTGCCAGAGACATGAGGGAAAAAGATGTGGGGAGGAAAAGGGCAGGAGAGTGGGAGATGGGGATAGAGGATAAAATGAATGAAGGGGTCAAAAGGTATAAACTTCCAGTTATAAAATAACTTAAAATCATGGGGATATAATAGACAGAATGTTTAACATAGTTAAGTATACTCTTTTGTATTTGAACATTGCTAAGAGAGGTCTTAAAAGTTTTCGTCACAAGAAAAATAAAAAAATCTGAAACTGCATAAGGTGACAGGTGTTAGCTAAGTAGCCTTACTGTTGTCAGCATTTTGCAATATATACAAATATTGAATCGTTACTTTGTATACCTAAAAAGAATGTTATATTGTCAATTATGCCTCAATTAAATGAGATGCATTCAATGTACTGAAGCCAATTTTATATAAGCACAAAGAAGGCAAATCCAGAGGAAAACACAGGAACAACCACAGAACATCATTAAACTGTACTGCTGGCTTACACTCCTGGGAGAAATGTACACCAGCTTCTATTATATGGCTGATGGCTGATTCTACCTTCATTATCCAGTGAGGATATATACATCATTATCTATATCACTGTTATTATTTTGAGGAACTTTTTGTTTTTGTTTTTTGTAGGTCTTGAACCCCCATCCATAGCTTTCATAGCTTGCACCTTAGCCATCTGAGCCAAAGACAGGGATTGGTAAGACTTTTTGAATGAGTTCAGTGAGCCTCTACTTAGCATTCTTTTTCTCCCACAAAATGTAACAAATCAATACTTATTTATATCAACAGCAGTGTAAACTTCTGAGGGATGTGTGGTAGAAAAGGATAGACAACCCACACAAAAACAACTCCTAGAATTTTAATTAGCAAAGGAATTTTGGTTTCTATATGATCTTCACATAATATATAGCTTAAAACCTATTCTTTAAAATAGATGTTTTTAGTTTCCATGTTGAAAAGAGAAAAAAAAGATTGTTACAGCTCTTTCTTTCATTCAACTCTTTATGAAAATATTTTCTATATTTATAGAATTTTTAATTTAAGAAATCCAAACTATTTGACAACTATTTTATTAATAGCTTCTTATTTCTCTGAGATTATGACAGGTTGATAGAATTTGTTCATTTAACTTGTAGAGTCACAAAATTAGAAGACAGTCTTGCTCAAGTACTCAACTTTAGGCTTCAAAACCTTCTACAGAATATTTTTCATTGCTGGAAAAGGTTTTGATTAAAAAAAAATCCTAAAACAGAATTTGTTAAAAAAGAAAGGTTATCATGCTACATTGTGTTGGTACTGCATTTTTCTCATTATAATATTTTATATGGTTTCGCAGGTCTTTTTTGTTGACTATACTTTCAAAAGTCATTCAAAATGAATCCATTTCATCATCTTCGTGATGAATCTTGAAATGTTTGAACATATCTATCATTATCCTGTAGTTGTCTTCCTATCATTAGATTTTCTCCATCATTGCTCATTTAACATAGTTTGAGTTTCCTCTCCGTTCTGGCCAATGATCTCCATCTTTCAATAAAATACATTTTCCACAATATGGTCCAATATTCTCATCTGTTCTATGACTACTACTGCTAAGTTGAGCAGAAATCACTGTCCTCATTCTGGGTATTAGGATAGTAGGAGAATGTTGTGTTCTTGAGGTATAATCATAGCATTGACTGATATTGAGTTGAGGAAATGCCCCAACTTATTTATTCATTTATTCTAATTAATATATATCTCCTCTCTAAATATATTTCTGCTTTCAGACCTACATATAGGACTGTAGTTTTAATTTTGTATTATTTTTGCAATATACAAGTACTCATTGTTCAAGCACACCATTTCATGATGGGAAAAATTTGAAAGCTCTCTCACTACTCTAGTCTATGCTATAATCACACCATCTCTTTCTTCATTGAGAAAATAGCAGAAATTATTAATTATTAGAGGTAAATATTCCACTACAGAAGAAAATGGAGAGAATTTTTTCATATTTCTTCTTTTTTAACTTAATTTACCAAAAAAATCAATTCTCTGTTTTATTTTGCCTGTGTAGACATAGCTTGAACAGGAATTCTAATTTAACAAAATGGAGCTGTCAATAGAATTGTTTCTTGATTGACCGCTATTCATTCAACTGTTGAATACAACACACCAGGTCCTATATTCCATCTTGCTTTGCTTTAGCTGACAGCACACAATTCAAGTTTTCCATCATTTATACTGAGTCTAATAATTGCTTTTGTTTTATATGCTTTTTGTCACATCTTATTTTTCAACTTTACTAATAAAATGTTGAAGACATGCTATAAATGAGATCTTTTAGTTATATCATTTTATTAATAGCATTTAACTTTGACTATTAAATTATTAACATATAATAAAAAAGCTTCACTATTGCATTAGAGGGGTAAAGATATTTCAGTGAATCATAATAAACCATTCACAATTTACTAGGAACCGAATTTATCCCAAATTATATTGTTAACAAGATGCCTGGTTTACTCACAGGAAATTTAAAGAAACACTCTCAAGAATTAACATAAAACACCTTATGCTTTTTGTGTACACTATAACTTATCGTTGGAATGGGCAATAGAAATTGCCAAAATTAACATTTAAGTCAGCTACTTCAGAACTGTTATCAGTGTATCATCCTTATAAAAATGTATGCCCATCTCTTTTATCTTTGTCTCCATTTGTACTTGGGTTGTATTTACAGGAGTGGAATAAAATATGACCTATTGACTATTCAAGTATACTTGGTGTTTTATAAGTTCAATAGTCCACTTACTCATGAAATTAAATATATAGACCATATTATTACAAGCAATTGCAGTAGTAGTCTTAAAGTGGGAAGAAGTTCTAGTAAACCATTTAACTCTTTACGGAAAACTTCTATAGCATTTCTAGTAATGACAATAAAAATGCTAACACACTTTATTACTATGCATTACTTTATATCCATTAGTATCCATGGAGAATTAGGAGGTAGGTGCTGGACACAAAGTTGTAGAATAAGTTCTCCATGATCTCCTAGCTAGTATGTTGCTGAGACAGACTAGGAGGAGCATTAGACTCTCTCCTGGTAAATTTTCTATGTTTTTACCATAATACATGACAATCTTTTAATATGTGTAGTTGGGCAGACTCTGCTTAAGTTCTGTAGAAGGGGTTCTCATTTTCTTTCTAGGTCACCTATAGTATTTTGGGTATCTTCAGCTTAAGAAGTCCTTCCTTATGTTGAATCTGTATAACTGGTACTTATATCTCTTGATCCTGGCTCAATCCCTTAGAGTAACACAGAGAATATCAATTGTGGGGGAAAAAAATCACATTTCCTTCACTTTTTCTTTTTTCAAATGAAATACTTGCAGTTTCTTGAACTTTTTTTTTCTTGTGACATAGTCCCTAGCCTTACCACATTTTGATTGCTCTCCCCTGACTACATTTGTTTGTCAACAATAACTTTTAACTTGTGGCATCAAAACTGAGAAACAACATTTCAGATAAGAACTGGCTATTAAAGAGTATCCTGGGACTCTACCTCCCCTGTCCTGGATGGTAGACCAGAGAACCCTAGCATTTCTGATTGAACTTTGTTTTTGACTTTTTCAAAACAAACCAGCAGGTTCATAATATGTAAAATATACTGAGGATAAGAATATGCATCTATTAGGCTGCTTTGATTAAGTGAGATAATAATGTCAAAGTGCATAACTCAAATGACAGCACATGCACTTTAAGGCCAGTATTTAGTTGTATGTCATTTTCCTAATGAATAAGCTTAGCTAGCTGCTTAGTCTTCTTATGTGGATGACACTCATTAAGCACTGGGACTGAGAAGTCCAGGTAAAATCCTGCATACATAACATTAGTTAAAGGAGTAGGGAAGGTAGCAGGTATCAAATCATATTACTGTCTCATCCTGACCTGTAATCAAGAAAATCCTCTATATTATTGAGCCATTCTTCCAAAGTTCATGCTAATTTTTTTATTAATATAAGTGTTGGACTAGGTTTATCTTCACCAAATTTATCTTTCAGTTTACCTGTGACCTCTGAATTCTCTCTCTTGCTGCCCCCCCCACCACACCTCAGCTGTGTTGTCTTTGGATTTGATAAGGATGCTTCCTTTATTCTTTTCAAGGCTTAATAGAAAAAGAGGAAGCAGGACCAACCTCACAGTCCTGGCAATGTCATTAAAGCATCAGGTAGGCCCAGCAAAGAAACAGCACTGTAGGAAAATGAGAAAGTGACAGTCTACAATCTGGAGATAGGTAGGCGATCCAACACTCAAGCCACCACAGAGTCTCTCACCCCCACCTAAAAATTCTGTTTCTTTGCATCTGTGAAAGCTCAGATCTCAAAAAAATCAGTAACCCAGGAAGAACCTACATGTCTCATCAAGATATCCTTATCGAAAGGTTTATGAATTTCCTGAGAAGTGATGCTAAAAATCACAGCCCATTAATAAGTATTTACTATGGTCCAGGCCCTTCATGTGAGCTACTTCGTTCAGTACTCCCAACAATCCTGAGGCAGGTATCATTGTCATTCCCATTTTACAAAGAAGAAACTAAGCTATTTGCTCAGAATCTCATAGATTGAAAGAGCAATCTCAGGATGCATACCTAGCAGTCTGACTCCAGAGTTCATAGTCAATGATTTCTCCAGACTGTTATTCTATTTTTTAATACAGGAGGCAATTTCCAATCTGCTCATTTTTTATTAATAAGAATTGCAACTATAGCAGTATTCTGATTTGCTTTTGCTGTCTAACATTTCTAAAACATTTTCTTCAACTCTGACATAGCAAGTCCATTACCATCTTAAGTCTGAATATTTCTTCTTTCTCAAGCTTAATAATGTATTGCACTTTTTTTTACTGAAGTTCATTCTGTTTCATTTTGTTAATGTACTAAAATGTACCGTGTCCTCATTATTGTGCCATGAGCGTTTGAAAGTAGCAAAGGTGTAATTTATTCAAAAACAGATTGGATGGAAAGTGGGGAAAGGTGGTGGTAGAGGACACTGGAACTCTGGTGGAGTGTATGGTATGAAATATAGATTGAAATACAATGTCAATATTCAAAAACGAATGTAGCCTTGTGAATAAGAGATGACAAATAGCAATAATTAAAATATATTTAAAAGATTCTAATTATACATTCAACAGGGAGAACAATTTATCTATCCAAGTTGTTCTCTGATTTATGAAGTTATATATCCAGTCTCATAAAACAGGAGGACCTACATCACAAACAGACCAATTTGATGTTTAAAGTCATTCTTTTTATATAGAAATAAAATGGATCAGGGAAAATTCAAGTTTCCTGTTAAGAAACTGCCTTGTAATTGTCTTTGAAATATTCTATTATCATTCAAAGTGTCTTGCAAAGGTTCACAGAGGGAAAGAACAAATCTAATTAGGTGAATTCTGCAACAGGTTTATAGATTTGGTGACATAGCTTTATCCCAACCCTCTCAACCATCACACAAGTGAAAAAACAAGCCTGTATGGAAGCCTTTGCTCAGCAAACACTTTTAGACAACGTGGTCTCACCCAGACAACCCACCTCTGTCACTAGTCATGGTTGGTTCCACTGTACTTTAGGGACATTACTGTTGGATCAAATATTCCCTAATCACCAAAACTTCTGTTTCCAGTCTCAAATGCATGAGATTATTGGCAGCCAGAGAATCATCCAGAGCTTCACATTGTTGCTTAATGCTCCCCAGGCTCTTGGGATGCAGCTGCAATAGAGAGAGAGAGAGAGAGAGAGAGAGAGAGAGAGAGAGAGAGAGAGAGAGAGAGAGAGAGAGAGAGAGCGAGAGAGAGCTGTAAGCCAAACCCAGAGCCCAGCATGCCTAGAGCCCAGCAGCCTTGCCTGCACTCTTTCCGAATCAGAGCAGACCTGGCCCCCATATGCACTACTGGAGAAATTCCGCAGAAATCAAACAGGTTTTACATCCCTGTCCACTTTCCTTAGCAATGTATTAATTTCAAGGTTTGCATCAATGTATACACAGAGGAGGAGGTTAAAAAAGCAAGGAAGGGAGTTGGCATCAGTAAACTTTCACCTTCCCTTCACGGTGGAAGCAGAGTGACGAACTAGACCACTCTATGCCAAACGTGTAAATGATGATTTAATTTCCTCTCTTTCTAGGTTGCTCAGTGCTGAGATAGTTCCACCAGGAGTTGTTTTTTATTTGTGTTTTGATGTTTGTGGTTTGTCTGTTTGTTTTGATGTTCCCTATTCCCTATCCCTGATTTAGCTGGCGACCCCAGCTCCAAGTCTGAAGAGACTGAAAGTCCTTCTGGAAGTGGAAATAAAATTCCTTGTCAATCTGTTCAGTTCTCCAATGCTTAGGATTGGTTGTGATTGGTTTCTACTCTGCCCAGCAAAGAGAAAAGGTGAGATACTACTAACCGCACTTTATCTGAAGTTTTCATTCATCAGACTCTGACCAAGATGATTTTCTATATGGAAGAGGAATCAAATAGTTACAAATGTTTATGTATGTATTTACTAAGTGCCAGGCACATTATTAAATGGTTTCCACTCACTGCCCTCAATCATCATAACCAACCTATAAAATAAGTACTATTATGAGCCTCATATTTCTGATAAAGAAACTGAGACTCAGAAATGATAAGGATCTTGTTTAAGTGAACAGACCAGAATTTGAACTAGACCTCACTAATGGCAGGGCCACAGAACTGATGTAAAAATGCCCTCAATTTCCTACTAAATGGGATAAGGCTTAGGCAATTAGAATACAAATGGAAAAGGCTTTCAAATGATAACTTTTAACATATATTATGACTTGTAAATAGCACAGAAAAGAAACTACAGAGGATTAAAAAAAGGATTTCTAGGCCTACATTTAAGAAATATTTTTGCCTCGGCAATTTCTCAAACCTAACTTATTCCAATGATATATTGCACCCTGTTTATTATCTACAAAGAGCACAAATAGAAAAATGTTTTGACCCCAACCAAAAGCAAATATGACCTCATTTCCAAAACACAAACCTTAGCTAGGACTTTGAATACTGATTTGAAAACAAGGGTTTAAAAGAATTAGCTCAAAGCAGCAGGTTTGCAGCTCATGTGACACAAGATGATCGATGACCACATCAGTTACTAATCTAAGGCGTAAAACATGCATGAGGCATTAACATGGAAACTAACATGTTCCCACCCCAGGTGGCACTGGATTTCTAATCTGTTGTCCCATCTAATAGGAATAAACTTAAATAGCTTATTTAGAGCTTCACTTACAAAGTTAATAATTAGGATGATTTACTCGTAAGGCCGGGAAGGAGGAAGGAGAGAGGCAGCTGATGGGGGTTGAAATAAAAGAAAGAAAATAAAAGTAATTTCAGAAAAAGCCAAATATCTTAGTATGATTTTGCCCTGAAATATATCCCCACTCGCATGAAAACTAATCAAGATTAGAAAAAAAAGCATGACCTCAATAAAAGAGTGTTGGTTGGGTAATAATAAATAAATCCTGTGATTTGTATAGATGCTAGGTAAGTTGTTTAATCTTCCAGACAAAGATCTCTACACCTTTAAAATGGGAATTTTAAAATGGGAATACCTGATTTGCAAAGAATAAAAAGATAACAAAAGCAAAATGATTAATACAGTGCCTGACACTAAGGAGATACTCAATTTTAATGGTTCTGCTCCTTTGTGAATTCACTGGAAGTGCTAAGATATAAGCATGACCCTCTCTTCCTGGCTGTGCAATACCAGGGGGTCTGATCTAGTCACAAATTTTGACATGGAATCTTTATTGCCTATATCCAATGCTGGACAAATATTTGGATGTGTTACTTAATTTTATCTTCTATAGAATGCCAGGCAAATGAGGTTCAGCTAATTAGACACCAACTGGCATGCAATATGTCACTCACCTCTCAGGTAAGTCAAGCTTCTCTCCATACCATTTATGTATCTGGGCTCCAGGTTTATCCTTAAATTTTTAAGGGCTCAGAACAATACTTCAAATGGAAACCTATATACCTTTATATTAAACTTATAAAGCAGATACAAAAGTCTATCAGTTTACGTAGACAAAAATATCGTAATAATGCCCTGAAAGTATAGATTCACATTTATTATTCTCAGACCCTTGGAACTCCACCAGAATGTGGTAGCATTGAAACAGTCAGTGCTCCCTCCACTTCCCACTCCAACTCTGTCCTACATTCTGAGGGACTTGCATATGCCCACATGTGGACACTACAGTCCTCACACCCAGGCTCCATCTCCACATCACCCTCACAGACAACCAACCCAAGGTCACCTACCAAATCCACCAGTGTACCCCCCCAATAGCATTGTTGGTCTTCCCTCAAGAAGAAATCAAGCCCAAGAGTATTCTAGAAGTGGATGAGGCATGAAGACTCCTGGTGACTTGAGGACATATTCACCATGGAGAGAGAAGGGCAGAACTAGAGGAGAGTCACCTCATGCATGGAGACCAATGCAGAGGTCCCTCTTACCTGGTTCCATAAAACATACTTGTTCAGTCAAGTTAATTTATCTCCTCATCCAAGTTGTCATCCTGAAGGTCAGGATGTTAACATATTCATTGAAAGAGAGCTCAATACTACACTAAAGGCCTCCAGGGCAGATAGCCCTTCTTCAGTGGAAAACCTGAACATAACTCTTTTAATTTTATTTCATGCATTAAATCGGTCTTGATAATAAGCAAGTTTCACATAAATAATTAGCTAGATTAGTAAATAGTCAATCAAGAATCAGAAAAAACTTCAATGTGCTCCAGAGAAAAAATATATATATGTAATTTTAACAGAAAGAATTATTTTGAGGTGTTTTCATGCCTGTCCTTAGTCTATCAAAGCATGGTCTATTCTCATGTCAAACCTTGGCACCAATGAAAGATTTCAGGGGCCATGCAGAGAACTTTGGCAAGCTACATTAAGACCATAATGGTCACATTTAGAGGACTGTCAATAAAAGTATGTTACTATTGACAGTTTTGTTATCAGCACATACTGCTACCCTAACAGAAAAGATCCAGCAGTAAAAGAACCTCACCTACCTGCGCCAGCCAGACTGGAGCTCTGTAGAAAGACCAAACATTTTGGGACACTTAGGGACAAGTTAGCAGCCCCTTTAAGGACCTTTACCCTCCATGAGTTTGTTCTTACCTAGTTCCCCTCTCACATTTACCTATTACCTCTTTCTTACCTCTCAAGGGCTTTCTACCTCCAAGGTTCTGAAACCACATTGCAATCACCTGGAGAGCTTTAAAAATCACTTCCAAAGAGTCTGATTTAATTTCTGCAGCCTGGGAATGGAGAGTTTTAAAAGCTCCCCTGATGACCTTAATGATCAGCCAGGTTTGAGATCAGTGCTCCACCACAGCACAATCTAAGTGCTATTTCCTGAACACACCCAGCACTCTCACACTCATATGTCCTTTCCTTCTGCTTCAGATGTTCCTCTCCTTTCTTGGAAACTTTTCCTTGTCCTACCAGACTCACACAGGTAAAACCCTCCCCATTCTTAGATCCCAGAACTGCTTATATAGCCTCATAACAGAGCTAACAGAGCCCATGTAATTTATCTTATGAGCCAAAGCACTGTTAAATGTAAAAGAAAACACTTATTATAGTGGTGACAGGTGTCAATTAGGAGTCCCCTAGGCGAACTAGAACATGAGGTCACCCTAATTGTAGCCCATATTATATTACTCAGCAATTGCATACATGCTTGTCTGTTTCCCATCCTTGGCTGTGACAAGTCATTAAGGAAGGGACTGTATTTATTCATCTCTCTAACCTTAGGACCCAGCAGAGACTAGATATTAAATAGCTGTTGCTATAAAAGGTCCTCTGTTTTACAGTGGTTAAATGCATGGACCCTGTAACCCAAAACCTGGGTTCAGGTGACCATTTTGCCACTTATTAGCTGTATGAATGAACAATTCCTTGTGCTTTAATGACTTCATCTCCAAAATGGGGATACTATTGTAATGTACTTACTAGGATTATTTAAAGGTTTAAACAAGTTAGTATACGTAAAGCACTTAAAATATCAATAGGAAGCACTATATGTGTTTATTATTTATAAAAAAAATGGAGAAACCAATGCAATACTTCCAAGCGACTATTTTCTATAGAATTTCTCCAAATGATTATGCCCATAGTGAATGTTCATAATAATGGTAGCTGACCTTTACTGATGACATGGCCCTGTTGCAGGCTCTGGTCCACGCTTTGTGTATATTATCTAATTTGCTCTTCACCACAAGCCTGTTAGGAAAATCTATTCTCCAGTACAGCAAGTTTAGGGATAAGGAAACTGAAGCTCAGAAATGAAGATTTCCACAGTCACTGTATTTTATCTATTAGGAAAAAAAGCAACTTCAACCTCTGTCACTGTGAGTTTCTTATGAGCCCTTGGAGAAATTAAAGGGCTTCTCTGAAGTCCTTGTCATTACACAATGTACCTAATGTTTGCAGAAATGAGAATGAAAAGGCAATGGCAGTGAAATCTATGCTTTGCATGTAGCGCTTATTCACTGCTTTTTGAAGTGTTTTTAACAATTCATGAACCAATATTACCAAGAAGGTAATATATACAAAGCAGTATTTGGGGGTACTCTGAGAACACTCAATATTATAAAATCTTGTCTCCAAGGAATTCAAAATCCATTTGAGAAAATACTAAATAACACTATAGAATTAAAACAGTAGTAACATAAGGAAAATTCCTAAAGCAATGCATGACTAATCCCCAAGTAAATGGTATAGTTTGCACCTGTCACAGGAGGTCAGGAAGAAAAGACTTCCTACAAGAATAGACTGCGGGGATGCAACAGCTGTGTCCTTCAACATTTTTTACTTCAATAAACATTCACTAACACCCACCATGTGTTAATCCGCTGAGTACTAGGACTGTGGAGATTAGGAAAACAGAACAGTTCACCCAAGATGCTAAGACTCGAGAGGGGGAGTCAGACATGTGCAAAGACAACTCACATGGCTTAAGAATAGCTATAGAAAAGTTAGGAAAATGGCTCCCACCTAGCACAGTCTGGGCAAAGCTGGTAAGAACAAGATGGCAGAAAGCTCTTTCTAGAAAGAGATTCCCCTGCTGAGTCTTAAAAGCCAAATGGGAATTATCAAGAAAATAAAAAGGCAAAAGGGCTCAAAGAATAATTCAAAAGCTTTAGGGAAAGGGAGGGAGTAGTTGTTAAGTAAAAAGAAAGACTGAAAAATGCAAACAAAACAGCAATAAAAACATTGCAAGATGGAAGTTGGGGAAGCCAGAGTCATATTAAAGAGACAAACAAAATACTCTAGAAAGTATTTAAATATAAGGCTGGAAACTGAAATATTCACTTTTTTGAGTTTTATGTTGTTCCAGAGAATTACAGATATAGGTTTCCCTAATATCCAAAAGTAGGCGATTCCTATAAAAACTTTTGTAAGCTAAAATGGCTAAAAGAGAAGTAATTACAAGTAATTTATATAAAAATAATTTGGCATTCTCAGACTCAAAAAATAACCCACCAAATTATGCCAAGTAACATATGAAACCTAAAATAATTCTCATCTATGTAGTAAAAGCAGGAACGATATGCCACATACATAGCACGTGGAAGCAGTTCCTGGAAGGAGCTCTGTGGCGCCATTTGGCTGTTTGTAATGCGTGCTGCCCCAGGCTAGCCAGACACACGCCGGACACTATTTTCACTTTTTGCCTGTTGTCATAAAGTTGGAAATCCTCTTTAGAGATCTTTCAGTTAGTGAAAACAGGTACACGCCTGAGTCATTCTTGTAAGTGTAGTGGTATATGCAAACTTTCAAAAAGCAGGGATACCTGTAATGAAGAGAGTACATTTATCAATGCGCTTCTTCAAAAAAGATTTACAACATGCTACATATGACTTGAATGTCCCTGGAATAAAGAAAAGACTTCAGATGTGGCTCTGTGAAAAACAGATATGTCTATACACAATTACATCTGTATGCCTAAACATCTACCAAAGCACAATATCATTCTATCATAGTCATAAGTGATCTTGAAATTAAAATTGTTTTGTTTGTTGATCATTCAGTCTTCTTCCCAGTCTGTCAGGGACAGGAGCGGCTATAGCTCCTGGGAAATAGTGAAAGCGACAAAGAGAAGATAAAACAACTTCTCTTTGGGGCCCTGAACTTAGCTGATAATATATACTTGTCAGTGTGAGAGATAGACAATATTTATTTGTTTGTTTCATTAAAAAGTGCACATATCTATTACCAAAAATAGAAAACACATGCTTTAAAAGGAGTCATAGGGCAGAAAATATTATGTAAAAAATTGATTATGCATCTGTATATACACTGTATACATACATATACATATACATATATATATATATATATATATACATCCCTTAATCTTTCCATTATCCATTAATGGATCAATGAAATAATTGATCAAGAGGCAGTATAGGAGTGATAAAGTGCACATCCTCTGAAGTTAGACTGCCTGCCATTCAATCCTAGCTTGTCAACACAACAGCTGTAGGAACACTTACCCTATGACCATAGGAAACTTAGCATCTCCAATCCTCAGTGATTTCATTTATTAAAGCAGAATAATGTGATTAAGTGATGCAGTTCATGCAGTGCTTAATATATTGAATTCATGTCAAAAAAATTTGTAGTCTAAAAATCTGTAGTCTCAGAACTATTCAATGTATTTATACATAAAATTAGTCCAAAATATAGAATAGAGACATTTTTAAACCATTAAAGTGATTAGATGAGGATATATATTCACTAACTTGAGAAACTTCATAAAGGATCACCCAGTGCTTACAACAGAGGATCATTTTTCATATTGTTCTACATACAGTCCTGTCACTTTGACTTGCTTCATCAATATAAATAATCCTTTAAAAAATATACCTGAATCTAAATTACTCCTGGAGTCTGTAAATTCATCTCAAAGAAAACATTTCCACTATAAATTGTTTATAAAACTTAGTACCCCTGCTAACAGACTGCCAAAAATTAAGACAATGATATCGTCATAGGCTTGACTGAAAAGGTTGTGGCCAAATAGAAGATTAATAATATTGCATTAATCCCCAAATGCAATTTACTTTTTAAAGCTTCAATCATTTGGTTTTATCTACCACTCTTTTCACTCTCTCACTCATCCTCCTCTCAACTTCCATTTATACCTTACTTTGAGGGAATAATTTATAACAGGAAACTTTGCCAAGATTCTGAGTTATTGCCTGTATTGCTTAATGCATATACGAGTAGAAAGAACATGCCCAAAACCTGAGTATAAAAGCAGTAATTCCAGAGCTTGTAATATTTGCTGATAGATTGTACAAGTCGGAATTTCAAGAAGGAAAGAAAAAAAACAACCATGATCAGACTCAAGGAATATTTCAAAGCACTAGAAACTTTAACATTAAACCTTTGTGCTTTACACATTATAAATGTAAAATATGGATATTTCAATCAGAAGAAGCAGAGGAACTGGGTAAAATAGTCAAAGGAACCTATGAGTTTCATATCTAACCTTCCTTTTTTTCCTTTCCTGGAAAAAGAATTACTCTTCCGTTGTGCAAATTCACCCACTCAGAGGTATATGATTAAGATCATAAGGAGTTCAGAAAATGAAAAAAAAAGAAAAAAAAGAAAATCCTAAAACCTATGGTAAATTATAACTCTTTTAAGCTGTGATTAAGTTTAAAAATAAAGCCATCTATGGCTTTTTTTCTACAGTTGAAACCAGAGGTCTACTCTCCCCCTACTGTCTCCACTTCTGCTTTCCAATAAAATCTTGCAGATCTGAGAGTCTCTTTTGTGGCTTAGGTTTATTAAACCCTGATATGATTCCTCCAGGGTTGAAGATCCTTGTGCTAAACTGCTTACCAAAGGTTTACAAATTGAAATGGTTCTCAGGGGAATTTTTTTCTGCCCACTTAGTTCTGTTACTGCTGTCTTTGAAGTCAGACATTACTGAGATAAAACTGATTAGAAAAACCAAGCCTCTCTAACTTCCAACACCAAATAGGTCAGAAAAGCAGAAATCACAGAGCTTGGGGCTTTTCCCACTTTTATATTATTAAAAGACTGACTGGTAAGTGAAAGTCTTGTTTACTAAATGCCAGTTTTCAGAAAGCAATGCCTCAAAGCATCTTTTCTTTCTTTCCTCACACAACACTCAAAGCACAAATCCTCGACAAATTCTGGGTTAAACTGGTCTATGTCATGCCATTTATTGACTCAACTACAAAGTGACTTCTTACAGACCCCACATGGCATGTTGTGGCAACTTCACAGTTTAGCAAGAGAATGAACAAAAAATCAAAATACTTGTCCAATAAAGAAAAGGAAATATTATTAAAACTGTGCTCTTTCTTGAGCTTCAGGTGTGTGATGTCTAGTAACAGAACACCAATTCAACTTTAGTTTATTGTTCTGTGATATAACATTCTATGTGGTTAATAAAAATCCATCCCATATTCCTATTGATAGGAAACATAAACATTTGTATAAGCAAGTGGTTCTTGGTCTAGAAGTTGTACATTAACTGATAAAAGCTCAGAGTAGGCATGGAACAGTGACTGCTGACTTCTGAGTCAATTCCACAAATGATTATACCATGGTACAAGAATCTTATCACTTACTCCCCTAACAGGTGGCTACTTCCAAAACATTTTTCATACTCCTTTGCTGACAAAGCCCCTGGCTCCTAAAGCTGCCCATTTCTTTTGTTGGATATCTTCCTTTGTACATTAGCTAAAATCTGCTCACACTGAGCTACAATCTGCCTCCACCTATCACCTGGCAGATTCTCCTATCATGTCCAGGAGGCCATCCTGCTCCTTTTGTCCTCATTTCTCCCTTGTAAATATGTCCAATTATTGGATCATTTCTCCTAATGTAGATTCCAGCCCCCAGGCCCTGGTTATGCCCTATTTCATTTTTAATGTCATTTGTGTAATGGGATGTGCACAGCTGGAAAGAATCAGATGTGTAGCTAACACAGTAGGACACTGATTACCCATGGCTTGGACAGTGTGACTTTGTTTTATTTTATTTTACTGAATACTAAGTCATTGAGAGTCACAAACAGCTGTTGATGGAATTTATTTTGGGTGGAGAGGCATCTCATTGTTTATGATATGTGGCAGAATGCCTAGTAAGGGAAACTTCTTTCTTTTCAAACCAGAAAGGTGAGAATTAAAAATATCAGCCACTTTTATATCTAGAAATAGAATGAACAATAGCCTCCAAATAAATATTTTCTGGAAGAATCATTTGGATGGTATTTGTTACTAAAATGTAAAACAAATAGTTGCCTATCGCCCTAGAGAAAGTTTAAAAGTTTCTTTTTTTTTGTATAGCAAAGCCATGGCCAGGTCTGTTTCTCCTAATATCCTGGAGTTCTCAAGCTCTGGTGGGGAGTGAAGGAAGAATTTTCATAAAGAGTTAGAGGGATGGGCATCATGCTTTCTGAGAAGGAAAGGACCAATACCACAAAGGACCTAATGGGAGAAAGAAAGAAAAAAAAAAAAAAAGTTAGCTCCTGAAATAAGATAAACTTGGCCCTATACAACAATATGACAAGGGTTGGTTCTTCCATAAAGCACACAAAAATATTAATACACAGCTAATTTTAAAGTAATACCACTAGGCAGATTTTTTAAATTCCTTAATTTTGAGATTTTTCTTTGCTTCTTTTTTAGAATGTCTCTGTCACTTTATCACTTTTACCTCCATTAAGGCTTTCAAGTTTGTCTTTTTATTTCCTTTTTATTCTCCTATTTATTAAAATGTCTCATGATGTTACATAGACTCAATTCTTATCAGTGTGTCTCACAGTGTACCCACTCAACTTTCATCATGAGGTGTACTTGTACATTTAGAAATAATTTTAAACCTCTTAAGATACCACATTCCTTTAGAAAGGACTTTTTCTGGCTTGAGCCAAGCAGCATTAGCATACCAGAAGTTGCTTAAATCTATTTACAGGAACCGAGCTTTTCTGAACCTCCTCTATGACTCTAGGTTAGATTTCTTGGTTTCGCATCCTCTTTATTCCTGGGATGTGTGGTCCTTGATGGTAGAAACCTAAAGCTAAGATTGAGGGTTTTGTCACAGACCCTTACTCTTGACAGAACCTCGATGCCAACTTCTATCCTCTTAGTCCCATAAATCTGTCAAAAGCACTTGTCAGCATTTTATGAATCTCTTCAATGACATGCAAATGTAAGCAACCTGAATGCTGGACTCACCTCTCTAGATATCTATCTTTACCCAGCTCTTGCCGCCACACGTCATCAGTATATTTTTGGTTCTTCTACACTTTTAAGCTCATACTTTCTTCAATGTTTTCCAGCCATTGTTCAGATTGTTGGTTAGAATTACTTAGAGTGATATTACTGGAAGTGAAAAGCTCTTCTCTAATTAGTATTTATTTAATCACTTACCATAAATTAACCTAGTTACTAAATAGAACTACTGCATTATCTGTGCCACTTTTATGATACTTATCACTTCCAATCTTGTATTATAAACAATTTAAAAATATATTTCTTTCTTCTCTTGTTAGATTTTTAAACTCTTCTAGGTTACAATTCATTACCATGACTGATTCCTCTATGAATAATCTCCTGTTCCTTTATCATGCTAACATTAAACTTGCAAGGACTGAGTGAGTGAATAAAACTCTATATCTCTTGTTTGTACAACTGGACACTTCTGAAATAGAATCTCTAAATTATATAATAGGTCATCTCAGCAGAAATAAGAAGTAGGCTATAATTCCAAATATCAATTGTGATTTGCATTAGCAAGCTCCTCCAGTCCCAGTATGATAAGTAATTGCATACCTGCAGAAGTAAATGAGTATTAGGATATAACAAATAAAAGCTTGGATACCCCAAGTTGCTGTTTCAATATTGATCTGCGTATTTCATTCAGTATTAGCACCTGTGATTCAAATTGTGTAGTCCTTGCTCTCGTTAAAATTCATAAACTCCCTCTGGAATTCATGGAGCCATCTGGTCAAATATTGGCTTCTTATATTTGAAACTCAATTGCAGTGAAGTCACTAAATCTCTCAATCAATTACAAAGTATCTGAGCTTTTAGAATTTACATTGATTGGCCACCATTTTCCTAATGGAGTCATAGCCTCCGTAATTACCTATTTGACAGGAGAGGTGCCCACTTTCTGAAGGCTATATATCTTAGCTCTTCATTTACCTAAAATGTTAGTTGGCAGCCTTCGTAAGAGCATCAGCTACAAAATGCGATTAGGAGTTAATGTAAGTCTAACAGAATGATGTTATCTTCTCATCTCCATTTATTGTATATGGTTTCACACATATTATTCTCTAACATGGATTGCATTTTTAAAATAACTTTGATGTACATTTTTATTTTATAATTCATCAAGAGCCAAAATTTATGCATTTACACACACATTCATATTTATAACCATACTCAAGAAGTGTATTTGATTCAAAAAGCTAAAATCTCTTTTTTTTAAATATAGAGCAGTCTTCTGACCCTTTCCACATAAACCATATTGATCATGGCTTTTTAATGAGCACAAGGAAAAATAATTAAGACCCTTTCCTTAATATATGGGAAACAGTAGGAAGAACACTGCTGTTCGATTAAGTCAAAATTCATATTCCAAGTCGGTTAAACCACTGATTACCTGCATGGTATAGGTTAATTTTTTAAATCTTTTTGAGCCTGTCTCTTCACTGATAACAATAAGACATTTACATCACTTTATTGTAATAATTATAACACAGCTACAATGTAGTAATGTAGCACAATTTTTTTGAGGGTTGAAAGAGCAAAAAGAAAGCTCTTAAAACAGCACCAAAAAATTAGACATTTATAATCAGATTTCATTTTTTAAAAAAGAAGCCACAGCTATTTCAAAATCTTGATGGTTTACAACAACAAAATCTTCTCTCTTGCTCAGGGATCTTCATGTCTGTGACTCTACCAAATGGATTTGAGTCTATCTAGTC
Source organism: Solenodon paradoxus (assembly GCA_004363575.1). NCBI lineage: Eukaryota > Metazoa > Chordata > Mammalia > Eulipotyphla > Solenodontidae > Solenodon > Solenodon paradoxus. The sequence continues at coordinate 60,121 of RJWH01000186.1, read as the reverse complement.
AATTAAGTTGCACTTTTCTCCAAGCATTTTGGATTCAGGCCCACTGCATGAGTCTTCTATCCAGCACTCAAGATGATAACTCAGCGCCTGTCTTGAACATTCTCTACTCCTAGTGGATGGCAGAATCACAAGAAGGTGGAGAGAAATCTTCTCAGACCTCACACACTGTCTCTTTTACACACTTTCACTGGCCATTTTAAGCCAAGTAGGTAACCCCAAAGTCTGTGCAGTAGGGAGGTGTATTTCACCCATGGGGAAGCCAAACACAGGACAGAAGAGAAAGGACAGCTTAACACTCTACCACAAAGTTCAGTGAATGATAGCATTATTATTAGTTATTATATGGCATCATGATAGTTCTCTCACAGAAAACATGCTAAACGTTTATAGTAAATAATAGAAATATACACCCTTACCAAGAAATGTTACATTAGAAATACTAATTCAGAGAATAAAGCAGAGTAGCTCAGTGCTAGGAAATCTATAACTGTAATACACAACATAAATAGATTCAGTTTTTAAAATCACATAATTATCTCAATAGATATCTACAAAATATGTATTTTATATTTGACCATGTAGTAAGTACATAGAAATGGGATAGAATAATTCATCTTTATTTGCTGAAGATAATTTTTTCTGAAAATATAACCAACAATAAAAATCATTAACTTTATTTTGAAAATTGTTTTATTAAGCAAATATATATATAATATCACCATTTACTTTTAAAGTAAATAATTTTAAATCAAGAACAAAATAAGGATGTCATTAACATATAATGAGAGCCCTGTAAAACTCAGTAATTGATAAAAAACTAATATTATCAAGTTGAGTATCGGAGTTTAAAAATAATCATTTTAATAACATATATACCTAAATTATCTTACAAGTGCCAAAATATGTGAAGTGGCCACAGGTGAATAAATATATGAATATAAGATCATTAGACCACAAAAATATACTTTGTTCATTGGTATAACCAGAAACTCCCCCCATCCCCAAATAGAAGAGATATAACCTAGTTTAAGAAAAAAATACAATAGAATAAGGAGAGACACAGAGAAAAAAAGAAACATGTAGATAAGTGCATCACATTTCAGAAAAAGGAAGACTAAATGTGGCAAATATGTCTAATATCATTCATTTATAGAGTTAATGGGATTGAATTAAAATCTCATCAGGGTTTTTTTCATGGAATTTAGCTAAATGATTCTGAAATTTTGAAAAATAAACAAATGGAAATATTGAGTAGCAAACAATAAAATAACACCAACAGTGATTAAAGAGAAAGGGAAGTGAGCATCTTAGCAGATAATGAAATGTTTTATACAGAAAAAATAATTAAAACTCTGTTACATACTACTCAGATGGAAATATTGCTCAGTTGATTCAAGGAGAGAGATCAGGAATTATCCCAAACATATGTAATAACTTTTATCTATTACAAACAGAGCTTTAAAAACAAGTCAAAAATAATTTTTTTAAGTACAGAGATAAGATTACTGGTTAACAATATAAAAAATAAGTTGGATCAATATATACTTATAGAAAGAAAAATAATCTCCATATTGAATACAAATGTAAATATGAAAAATAAAATTTCTAGAATATTATGTGATATTACTTATCCTATGTGGAGGTTATGACCAATCTCTCTTCATTACAACAGAAGAGATTGAAAAAGAAATAATTGAAGAATCAAAAAAAATTGCATGAAGGATGACCTGGCAATACTAACTATTGAAATAAAATATTGAAAGTAAAACATATGTGTAAAAACAGAGTATTGTAAAATAAATTATTTTATTTCAAAGTATTAGAACAGTATACAAGTATTTATAAATGATCATTAAAGCCAGGAAAAGTTACTGATAATGTTTTGATACAATGCTAAGTAAAACATGACAAAATATGTGCAACTTTTGAAAATTATGCACAGTTACTAGCAAGTTCTTTAAACCATTTGACTAATAACATGTATGGGTTAATCTGTATGGCACTAGATGAATGATTCAATCTTTCTGAGTACCAATATCTCACTAACATAATGGGAGTGCTGCTTCCAAATTATTCAGATAACCCCATGAGACAGCATAGCTAAATAATAGTCATGTAATCATTGCTCAACAAACTTGTTGTAATTAGGGAAAATACGGTATTTATCTTTTTAAATATTCTTTAAAATTATGAAACTACTGCTTTATACCACCTCAAAAGATTATAAGTGATGATCAACATCATTCAAATATAATTGAGTAAATCAATGCTACTTCATTGATCAGAAATCCATCATTCTGTACCTGGCATATTCTACTGACAATGCTTTAAAGTTCCTACAATCAACCAAAGAACTAAAAGCACTTATAAAAATTCACAAGTTTATTTAAGTCTGATCAAAGGCTAGACATAACTTACCCTCCTGTGTTAGGGGTCTGACCTTTGGTTCACTTCCTAGTTGTTTCCTGGGGAATAAATAAAGATAGTATATGTCAACTATGTTATTAGAAAACATTGAATATAACAAGAAATCTACCTACCCTGTGAGGTAGATTGAATCTTACCCAGGAGCATTCTGATACAAGTCTGTGATATGATACCAAACCTTGGGCTTCTCTGAATTCCGTGAGTCTGGTCTGGGCCTCATGGGTTATCTGGAACCCAAGATCATTTATATGGACAGTGCAATAGGGATAACATTAAGAAAACTCTGGGGGAAAATTCTTGTAAGAATCTTTGAGAATGGGTTATTGACAACATTGACTGGCTTATGAGACAGTCTATTCCACAACCAAATTCCTGAGGCCATCAAACAGAGCTGTGTAGCTGTGACATATCCCTTAGCTATGACACTCTAGAGAAGCTTTGTGACAGTGCAAATAGCTGTTCATGAGTGGCTTTCTTACAACAGCCTTAGACTATGCTCATGTTTTACCCATTTTTGTATAATAGACCAGTATATGTGAATCCAATTTCTCTCAAGAGAAAGCAGGACTGAAGCTCAGTAGGTGGCTGAACTAAAAACCCAGTGTGTGGTATCCTTCAGTACATGAATAATTAATACATAATAATCATGACAATAATTTCTGTGCTTATTACACAGTTCAGTCTGCCTCTCAGTTACCACTGGTAAAGATAGCATTTGACCTTGGACTTTAACGAAGAACAAGGTTTCACTAGTTTTATTTACAAGGGAACAGGAACAACCAGGACAAGTTTGTAGAGTAGAAATGGCCTAAAGTGACTGGTGCCTAGTGTGGGGAGAGTAATGGGAAATGACGCTATAAATGTAAGTTGGGTAAAAGTATTTAAGTAAGCAATGGAGAGACAGCAAAAGATTTTCAGCTAAGGGTTAACATAATCAGAACCAGACTTTAATAACTACTCTTAAAACAATGGGAAAAAGAAGGAGGAAAGATAATGTAGGGTTTTTTTCCAGTAGCTATAGAAGTTACTTAATAGGGTTTACATTGAGCCAGCTATACATTTAAATTATATTGTTTAGCTTATCAGTCAAGTTTCTCTAATTCTTGACTTGAATTCAGCCAAAACTCATGAGATTCAGAATCAAGTTGCCAGAGTTTGAAACTTGTTTCACCACTTAAAGCTGAGTGACCTCAAGCAAGTTATTCTGGCTCTCTAAGCCTGGGAAAGTACATCTAAATACCAGAGGCAATAAGAATACTCATCAGTATGTGAGGACACTGTGAGTTAGCACTTAAAAAGGCTCTATGGGTTGTGTAGCCTTTGGTAAACATTAGATAAATAGATAAATGAGAGGCAAATGTCAGTCGATTTCAGTTTTGATCATTTATGCCCAACTTATAGCTATTTTATCACTCTCTGTATTTCACCGAGGACCACAGTAACCTCTACATTTTTATCTTATGTTTAGGTGTCAAACCTCTAGAGATCCCTTCCCAAGTTAGCACCAATTCATTAATAAGAACAATTAATTAAGAAGAAATTTGGGGACAATTTTTTTCACAGATAAATGTTCCATTTGTCAATACCATATTTCTCTGTGTTTTCCACAAAAATGCCAAAAAAAACTTTGTCAAATGCTTTACAAATTCAAAATACAGAAGATTTTTGCATTACTTAGACATCAAAAAATAAAATTAATATCTGTGCTGTGACTTGTTCTAATGAACTTGCATTGATGTCTGGAGTGAAGTGCTTTTCTTTTTAGACCCTCTAAATCTCTTATTATCCTACCTGAGATTGTTTAAAGAGGCCAGTTAAAATCCACCCACTCCGTATTCCTGTTACATATTCCTCAGAGTAGGATAACGTTTATATTCTCAACCACACCCTTACTCATATATGAGACGTAATTATATTCATACTGAATTTAAAGGCAATTGTGGAAACTTTGAAGGGATTAGGTTTAACTCATATTTAAAATAGGTGTGCTAAGAGGGCAAATTCTATTTGGTCTAGCGTTAACCTCAGCTGTTTTTCTGAATATATGTATAGTGCTGACCTCTAGTCAAAGCATGAAATGCAGTTTTAAATAACAGTCAATTTGGAGCAATCCTGGGGCAGTTTATACTAGACTATCATCAATATTTATTAATTAAATCAAGATGGGTGCTTTGCGCATAGTCTTGATGAGAGTCCCAAAGGACTCTTAACAGTGAGCCTGGTCACAACAAACAACCCCATTGGATATTCTATCTTGGGCTTTCTGGTTCTTAAATGTTCCATGTACAGTGCTTGATCTGAGAGAGAAGGTGCCTTCACTAGGTTTGACAGACGGAAGCAACCGGAGCCTCCCACTGGGCTCTCCAAATCTTCGCCATGAAGCAGTCTCTCACTGCAGTGAACATCCTTCCTGCTTTCTGATACAAAGATTGTGTGTCCGTTTCTGGCAATAACCTGTAGGTCTGGAAGTATTATCATTTTTGGTCTTGGGAATCTACCATTTACATAGCAAGCAAAATTAATTGCCTTATCATCTTTCAGTTACAGATTTTAATATGTTTAACAGATTTCCTAAATTAATTCCATTTCTGTTACTTACGTACTTGGGCTAATCAGTTTTGATACAAACCGACTAGAATCCATTATAACTAAACATCAAACATCAGTTAAAAATATTTTGATCCAATCTCATCTAGAATGCAGCTCATTACACTGATGAATTTGAATGTAAGTGATTTCACTTATATGTAAATTATTAAATCAAAAATGGTCATAGTGGTCTAGGAAAAATCTTTACGGGGAGAGTAATTCATGATATTAGAAGAGGGTTGACAAAAGATAAAGAAAGACACATTCTCCAACACAAGAATGTGACCAAGCTATGAACAATCTGAGAGTTTATGCTATAATCTAAGGAAAAGGTCTTAAATATTTTGTTCAAATTCAAAATAAGTATATAGTTAGTAATTTCAATTCCAGTATTTGGAATTATGAACTTTATTTTCTTTATGGCACCCATTACTACTTGAAATTATCTTAATTACCTATTTCACTTATCACCTACAATATGACAGCAGAGAAATTTTGTATAAGGGTTATCAATGTGTCCCTAGTACCTAGAATAAAGTTTAACACTTAGTAGATGGTGAAGAAATAATAATAATAATAATAATATTAATATTAATATTAATAAAACACTTTGCTAAGCCTCAGTTATACCCTAGGCATTGCTGTAAGTCTTTGGCAACCTGTATGAGATTGCTACATTCTCAAATCTCATTTTACAGAGGAGGAAAGCTAAGAACAGAAAGGATGAGCAAATTACTCAAGGCACACAGAGAACAAATGATAGTCATTTGAGTTCAGGAAGTCTGCTCCAGAGCGAAGCTTTTGCAAATGTCCCCCCAAAAGAATGGCTGAATAAAAAGAGCGTCATAGAAAATCACAATAAATCTCTGCTAAATGTTCAGTGTTCAATGAAAATTTTATTTTCATTTGAGATTTTTGTCTTAAATTATTATGTTTCAAATATCAAAGTCTATGTTCTACTAAGGTAAGCAAAACAAACACCTTTCCAGAAGAAACCAGAATCAACAATCCCTGGTAACTTCAGATGTGTCACAGTAATTCCAATGTCACCTCGAGAGGGAATTATTTGTGTCATACAAACAGAAGCAGGTGCCCAATGCAGGTGTTGTCATGTTGTGGCACTCTAATGAGGATGTGAGATCTTGCTGTGAAAGAGAATAACAAAAATGAGTTTTTCTTTCCTCCATCTCCAGCTTATCTGAGGTAAAGAAAAAGACACATTACAGTACTACACATGATAAAAGGAGACAATGAACTGCTTCTTCTAAGTTAAAAAGAAAAATTTCCATAATTGTGAGAGCCATTATAGGTAGAGGAAAGCAGAGACTGGCAATGGAAATCATAAAATGTAAAGTGCTAATTCTAGAGAAAGATTAGAAAATTCTAAGAAGACTTGAATTTGGTTCTCACTCTGTTGAACAGACTTATCTTGCACAGAGAGAATGACATGTCTAATTTATTTTTCCCGTTCAATTCTATTTTAAATTTAAAATATAACTATTAATATAAAAAAGTATCAAACATTTTTTTTTACCCTAGAGTATAGGTCATCCCAGACCTATAGTTGATTTTCTGTATCAAATTTAAATGGAGTTGAGAAGAGAACTAAGCAGATTCATATCACAAATATGAGGCTTTAGAAACAAAATAAAGAGGATTAAACTGATTTTGTTGACATTTTTCAGATTTTTTTTTGCTGTATAATAAGAACGAAACTATCATCAATATTTTGGGGTGGGGGAAATAGAGAGGAAATTTCAAATAAATATGACACTATAAGTTTATGTTTTGTGCTTCTTGTACTGCTCCAAATGAAAAATAAAATATTTAAAACTAAGACATGCATTAACTCCCCCTACCCCAAATATAGTGCATTGCCCCCAAAATGTAATAGAAACTCATAATAGTGAGTAGGACTGAAGTCAAGGGTCTGCTAAGCTCCAGATTTGCAAGCAGCTATACTTTTGGTTCCTGCATTGCTGCAAAGTAATAGGGAAAACAGCACACTTTTCATTATAGAAAAGAGAGATAGCAATCACTGACTGAATTGACTAGAGCAAACTTACCTACTAGAGAAGGCTGAATAAAAGTACCAATTGCTTCCAGTTCTGAAGCTTATTGAAAACTACTATGTTAACTCTCTCTCTCTCTCTCTCTCTCTCTCTCTCTCTCTCTCTCTCTCTCTCTCTCTCTCTCTCTCACACACACACACACACACACACACACACACGCAAAGAGTAACAGAGTCAAGTTGTTTTCTGGTCCAGGGGCTGCAGCTTTCTCAAGAACAAAATAAAAACTGAGGAGGAGCCTGAGTCATCAATAGGCTATCCAGGACTGAAAAAAATCAGTGGATGGAAAATACTCACCTCTAGATTGCTAGGTGAGAGAAGGGATGTAGGGAAAAAAAAAATTTAATTGAAAACAAAACAAAACATGTAGAACAAGTAGAAAAGCATTCACAACCTTGGCAATCAAGAAAAGAAATTCAGTTCCAATAAAGCGGAAATAATGGAGAAATCTGAGAATAACTTTAATATAAATTATATTTAAGATCTTCAAATAAATGAAGGATATAATATTTGAAAATTTTAAAAATTGTAAACAAAAATAGGCACATATTAATCAAGAATAGAAAGATGTGAAAATTTAGACAGTGAGAAATTCTAAGATAGATATTTTTAAATCTTTTAAATCTTCATAAAAGATATAAATTTATGTATTTATAATGACACATAGTAGTATAATGTCACTTCAAAGTAGATTGTGAAAAATATAAGATGCATACTAACTCTAAAGCAATCATTAAAGTAATTATAATATTAAGCCAAAAATATAGATAAGATGAAATAAAAAATATTAAATTTATTGCCAAAAAAAGGCAGTGAAAGAGATGAATGGGAAGCACAAAAAGGTGAAGAGAAGAAAACATAGCCTCTTTGGTAGAGTTCATGTACCTTGAGTGTAAATGATCCAAACCGCCCCAAGTAAGATAAATAATGTTAGATTGGATAGAAAAACAAGACAAAGGTGCATGCTAACAATTAGAATCTCAAAATAATTTACCCTATGGAAGAAGCCATTCAAATTTGAGAATATAATGTATGATAACATTTATATGGAATTCTAAAAAATACGAGCTAACCCGGGGTGACCCCCAGATCATTTGTTAACTCAGGAAAAGGCTGGGAGCTCCAGGAGGGGTGAATTACAAAGGGGTGCAAGGAAGTTTTTTTGGGGGGAATGCCGTTTTCTTCATTGAAGTTATTGTTTCAGAGATCTGTGCATATGTCAGATTGTATATTTTAAGAAGATATTTTATTTTATGTACATTTTATCACACTAAAGCTGTTAATAAATGAATAGATAAATAAACTAAAAAAAACAACCTGACAGAGCTATATTTTTGTTAGGTAAAACAAAATTAAAGGCAAATACATTCATAGAGACCTAGAGTTGCATGACATTGAAATAAAAGGTAGAAATTCACAAAGTAAGCCTGATGATCAACAAATATGCAACTAACACATATTTTAATTAACATATTTTAATTTAACCATTACGATGGGATTGATTTGTAAATGCATACCAGAAATTAATAGATCAATTACTAAGCAATCTAACAAATCTATTTAAAGTTTATTTGTGTTTTGTTCTGGTTTCAGGCCTGCATTTATGACAACTTCACAGGGATTGGTTAGTAGAACATTTTTAATAATATTGATTATTTTGTTCACAATGCTGTATTCATTTTAGGGTATTGAAATTGCATCTTGGTCTACATTTCATACCACACCTATCACCAGAGTTCCAATGTCCTTTACCACCACTTTTTCCCTCTTTCCTTCCCTCCCCCTCCTCCATATTACAGCCATCATCTTGTGTGCTGTGAGTGTTTGTTTAGAGTCTATTTTTTTAAATATATAATAATTCACCCAGAAAAAAATCTCAACCAAATTTGATACATTTTTTCTGCTAAGACCAATCAAGTATGCAAACCTCGAGGAAGGTTGATAAAAGATAATAAAAAAAGGCAAAAATATATTAGCAGTTATAAAGGAAGTCATAGTTAAAACATATTGAATAAAAATAACTACAAAAATCTTGGGTCAAAAGCTTTAAACTTGATAATTTTTAATAAAATATGTATTAAAAATTGAAATATTTAAAAAAACAATTAAAAAAAACACAAAGAAAAAATAAAATTAAAGTCAAAGCTATCTCCTAACAAAAAGATAGGTCCAAAACAGTATTATAAATAGTATAATACTAATGTAAAAGTTTTTATTTTACAAATTAAAGATATGGAATAGATATCCATAAAATTCATGACAATTGTTGGATAAAATGAAACAAGGAAGGAAAAAGGGAAGGTAACATAATTGATAAGGGGAATAAAGAGGAATTTTGTAGATTTTTTTATGATCTGAAACCAATATTAACCATAATAAACTCATATCGGGTAATATTGTATGTTGTTTTTTAATTTATTTCTGTGTGTTTTGGCTTGTTTTGAAAGAAAGTTGCAGGCAGGAATGAAGCCAAGCAGAGACAGGCAGGTAGGCAGGAAGAGAGAGGAGGAAGAAACATTTTTATGTATTTCATTTAGTTATTCATTTTGGTCATTCTCCCCAGTCCTGGGTTGCGAACCTGGGTCCTTGGGAGGTATGTGAAATGTGTTTGGCAAATTTAACCACTAATCAACCAGTGCACCAATCTAACATTATCAGTCTAAACATTTATCAATCTAAAAAAGATTTCAAAAAGCAATTTGCAAATTTTTGATGTAGACAGAGAAGTAGGATAAAAGATAAAAAAAAAAAAAAAAAAACAAAAATCCATCCAGCTCCTTGAAAGCCACAAAAGCCCTGTCTTCAGAAGAGAATTCAAGAGAAATGTGGTCTATCATTTTGTGATTAGCAATTTAGATTAGTCTTTTCTATTCCAGAACTTTCTAAACTAGTCTCAGAGTAGTAAGTGCAGTAAACATCACTATTAGGTTATTAATAGATCGGACTCCTAAAGGGTACATCTTCCCATTAAGAACATTTTCCTCTGCTACCATCAGACTAAAGTACTGACAATAATAACAAGCATTTCTATACAATTTGTCAAGCACTTAAAGAGTAACTTTCATTGGGTTTTTAATGTACTAGTAGGTGCTTTCATGTCCGTTGTCTCAGATGGCCTTCTGAGAGCCCAAAAGCATAATCAAGTGAAAGAAACGCAGCTTTAGAACAGGAAAACCTGAGTCTGAAACTTGGCTCCATCCATTATAGTTCTGGTGACCTCGGAGCTACAAAATATCCCTGAGCCACTTTTCTCAGATGTACAATGGAGAGAATTAGCCTATAGTTAAGTAACAGTAAAGGTCAAATGAGATGATATTTATTAAGTGCCTTACATGATGTCTGAACAGGACTTGACAAATTTTACCTCCTGCATTTTGCAGACGAAAGAACCAAAGTTTGAGACATTTAGTAATGTCACACAAAAATGATAGGATCAAGGAAGCTTTGCAGTTAAGAACGTGGACTCCGGAGCTCTGTTTCTACCACCTGTATAATCTTAAACAAGTTATTAATCTTTCTGTGCTTTAGTTTCCTCATGTGCAAAATGAGAAAAATAGGATAACTACTTCATAATGTTATTATGAAGATGAGGGGACTAAAACAGAACACCCCAGTCTCCCAGAAATGGTCTCGGGTCCATCACCCACTCTGATATGAAAAGCCAAGGACAGTGGAGGATGGCCCATAGGCAAAGGGGAAGCTCCAGTTCTTTTAAACCTTTGTCCTTTCCCTTAATCAAAGAAGCCATCTGGTAACCCCTGGGCCTCCAACCTTCTAACCCAGAAACTGTCTTCTGGTCTCTAGAAGAATGTATAAAGGACAGCTATTTATCTTTACTTTCAGAGTAAAGATGAGTCATTCTCCTTGCCACATGGTGACCCCCTGCTACCTCTCCTGAGACCCTAGGTCCCCTTTCTCATACTTCAGCTCAAGATATAAATGTGTGTCTTCCCAGCTTCTCAGAATTTACTGCCATGCAAAGTCTCCCTACATATGTTATTAAATTTAGGCTTTTCTATTACTAATTGTGCCTAAGGTTAATTTGTTCATTCATCCAGCCTGTGAAGAACCGCAGAGAGATGGGAGGACTTTTCCTTTAACCCACACACATATAAGCACTTTGTTATAAATAAGCACTGTGAACAGAACCTGGCATATAATGAATGGCATACCATTTAATTAATAAGAAGTAACAAATAAGTCACTAACTCATGAGACAGAAATGTATACTCATAAAAGGAAGTATTGGGCTTTCCTTCTACATGAAAGTTGCCTCAACCAGCAGGCGTGGTGGTATTGTAACCAGACTAAGGTGTACTGATTGCCGCCCTGAAAAGATCAACACTTTGGTCTTTTGGAGGGATACTGATGAAAAGAAAGTAGGTTCCTTATCGAGAGGCTCCAGTGGCAGAGGTAGGAGAACTGCTCTGTCTCAAATTCACTTCACTCACTGATGGTGGTGGGGCCCCCAACAGGAGGTCTACCAGCTTATCAGGCCAATCACATCTCCCTGCCTCAGTGGAAGAGAACATGGTCAATCCATTGTCTGTGTCTCTCCTGGTTTAATTTATAACTAGATTACCTGTTAACCAAATGTCATAGATCCCTCAGTTTTGCTGGATCACTAGGTTTGGGTTCCAATTTACTATCCTGTTACAGTATGCTGATGCTATGGTTTGAAAGCAGTTATTGTTATTGTTTTAAGGGGAGAGTGGTTCATAAAAGAAAGAAAAGCAAAGTTTGTCATCAACATTAATTTTTACCTTTCCATGGAGATATACTTTTCAGCTCTTGTGAATTTTTTTCATAGTTTCAACTAAGCTAATTAGGAGGTTCTTAAGATAAATCTTAAGATTTAGCCACAGTAATAGTATCACATGCTTGCACTGAAGTATGGGCAAGTCTCTGTTCCTCTGTAACATGTCCTTTTCCTTTTTCCCATCAGCAGTGAGGACCCGCTAGCATCAATTCCCCTTTATCCTCTTTTTGAAGGGCATCATGCATAACTCACTTAATTGCTTCACACTACAGCACACTGCTATTTAAAACCAGTCTGTTTCTTTCCATTGTAACAGCACAGAAATAAATAAGCAATTTTCATACATTAGGAAACATAAGCATGCCAGAGTCTAATTCATACTTATGTGATTAATAAACCAGAGCACTTAGATGAAATACACAGCGCCACACAGACACCATTCCATTAGAGCAGCCACTTGGGTGTGAGCCCTCACCCAGAATTATCTCACTGCTGGGCCCAGACACCAGCACCATCAAGGAGACTCACAGAACTTCCTGAGGGAGAAAGATCTCCTTTAGATGGAAAAAAAGGAGAGGAGAAATGGAAGGACAATTTTTTTGCTTTTGTAAGTGATATTGGCTTTGTTTGAGCTATGAGTAGGCTGCATGACTCTGAGCAAATATATTTTCTGTGCCTTGTTTATTAATGGACAGAAAAGCCAGCCTGAAAATGAAATTGATTTTATTCACTTAGGATTTTATACTCCATTGCACAACCACAACCCAGCAAATTCTTCATTAACAGAGATAATTACTTTAATGAAGATTAAATATAATTTAAAATTCACATTTATCTTTATCTACCTAACGCAGGTCAGAATTAACCTGAAATGGTTACAGGAGTGGGAAGGGATGGGTCTTTGCAAAAAGTCTCCATCTGTTTATGCAGACATGGGTCTGATCTGACAGTCATAGCTGCCTTTTTTCCTTTTTCTCCTCTTCCTCTCATTTCATACATTAGTGTCTCCCACATCAAACCCAAATCAAACCTTCTGCTTTCTAATAATACTAATCTTTGCATATTTGGCAAAGGCAGCAGGATAGCAGCAATTAATAGCAGGGATGTTCAACGACCTATGAAAAGCTGCCTCCCTGATGGGTATATGGGGGAGAAGCAGTAAGATCAAAGAAATGGCAGGTTAGTTTTAGAAATATACTCCCTCCTTGAGACAGTGTTTCTACTCTACCTGTTTAAGATAGGAAACCAATAATGATATTAAATTGATTGGTGTTACTCATCATTTCACATGGTGTTAGAACTGCTCCGCATTGTTTGAGTATTGTTGTGGAAAGAGCTTAGGACACAGAAAAGGATGAGTTTAACTCCCAGCTTCTCCTCTTAACCAGTGTCTGAACTTAAAGATCTTTTTTTTAGCTTCTTTGAGTCTAGGACTTTCCTTTTGTATGATGGGTCTAATGAAGTCCATTCATATCAGATATTTAGAGCACCCAACATTGAGGGAAACTCATAAATGCAGTGTCCTTCCTTACTCTACAGTAAACTTTCTTCTAAAAGCTCCAAAACATGATACCAATGGCCCAATTACCTCTAGGTGACAGCAACACTTGATTTTGCAGAAATGACCCATGAGTCTTGCCACAGACTCTTGATGTTGGTTACACAGTGGGGGTTCAGGCCAAAAGAGCAGCACAGGGAAGCACAGTTTTATCAGACCCTCCAATCCAGAGAGGCACAGCCCTGAATGTTTTGACATTAATTTTCAGGGAGGAAAATGAAGTCTGGTTTAGTGAGGATATACAGCTGACTCCCAGATGAAATATTTCAAATAATAGCTCTCACTGACTGACTACCAATGGGACATGACATATTATATACATTGTCTTATTTAATTAGTGTGACTATATAAATTATCATCCAAATAATGACACTTTCTGGGTGAAAGGGAGTTCTATAAATCATTATATCAAGGTGGCAAGTGTAAACCCGGTTGGTCCTGGGCACCTTGTCTGACACTCTACAGTCATATAAAACACTCTCCCTATTTTACAGGAGGAAACTGCAATTCAGAGAGGTTACAAGTAATCAGCTCAAGGATATTCAGAGTAGCAAGTGGCAGATCCAGGACTCGAACCTCAGTCTGTAAGATGCTAGAGGGAAAGCTAAATAACTATTAAAATGACCAGAGAGCCGTGTCATTCAGTCCTCTCTGCAGTGTTTCAGTAGAAGAAATAAATGGGTGCCACACACTCATTCTTTGGACACTTGCTAGTCACAAAGGGTAATTTAACAAGTAAGTTTTGCTTTGTTTCTTTACACACTAGAAGGGTCAAATTGTGAATTTACCTAAATGCCCTCTAATTCTCTACAGCTGATGGGAGATTTTTCATCATAGAGCACAATTTTTTGCTCACAAAATCCATTTATTCCCTATAGGCTCAGCTTTATCACCATGGCATCCAAAGCCCTTTTAAAGTCATCTTACCATTACTTAAAAAATAAAACATAAATCTTCCCATTAGAACAGTTCTTAGGAAATAGGTGAAGTGATATTTACTTTGCTGAAAACAGGAACCCCTCTTATGCCAATTGTCAGTCCTATGATCAGTTGGAGTCCTTCAGTTTGTCCTTGTCTAATGTAGCTGGGTGATCAGGGAGCTTGCCTTTCTCCCTCCCTTCCCTCCTCCTCTCCCTTCATTCCTGCTTTCTCTCTTCACAACATTATTTAATCTCGCAGTTGCAGCTTCTTGGGATTAGCTACAGCATCTATTAATAGTTTTACTTCTGTTTACAGTTCCAAGGGGAGAAAAATGGCTCTTTCCTTTTCTCCAATCTTGAAGATATGTCTTATTGCAGCAGGAGGAAGATGCACAGGCCTTGTGAATAACCTATTTCCACAATCATTCCACTGTAAAGATGCTAATGTGCTTCTATGCCGAATGGATCCATTTAATAGGCAGAACAAGTTGGATATAAACTCTTTAATTGCTTTCAGCACACCGATTATCTTCCTGTGTCACCTATTGTATAATGCAAAAATGTTAACAAAAGCACTTTACTGAAGACATTATTGGGAATTAAAAAACAAAGAACCATCAGTTGTCACTAAATATGCCTTTCATGTTCCCAAATGAAATGCATTTGCGCACTCAAGAAACAGGCTAGAAATGTGCAGGCCTGCCATTGTCAGATGCAAACATCTTCATTAGATTTTGATCCAGCTGCTGCAAGATCTATAAAAAGAGCTATCAAAGCCGGCGGCTCATTATTGGTTATTTCAGGAATACTTCAAAAAACCATCCCCAAACCTGCACTGATCTTTTCTGACAACTTCCCTGGCTGGGCAGTTTGTTCCCAAAGAGCTGCATTAAAAGCCTCTGCCAAAGCCGACCCCTCAAAATGGAACCTCAAAGGAGACAGCGGCTGTGGCGGCCACCGAGAAGCCATGATCGCAGAGCCAACCTCTATTCCTGAATGCTTGAGCCGTAAATCTCTGCTATCACCCCCAGCTCTCCTGTTCTGGCCTAACTGAATCTCCTTAAAAGCATAGAAGTGAAAGTCGCCAAACCTGGGTCTTTATAGACCAAAACGGAAAGATTAATACGTGCGATATCTCATAACATCCTTTCGCGGTGTCATAAATCTTCCTATGCATATTGGCAGTCGGCTCGCTTCTAGCATGTTATTTTCTGCAGACACTGGCTGTTTTAAAAGAGAAAAAAGACTAGGGACCAAGCAGGGAAGGAGAAGAAGAAAGTAGAGAAAAAAGGAAATGGGAAAGGAAAGGGGAAAATAGAGTCAGGGTGACTGGGATGGTCTATAGAGAAGGTTATATCGAGCAAAACCATAACATGTCAATATTATTTATATTTCTTTTCAGTTCTGTTGCAACAGGAAACAGCCTACAAACACCTGAATCACGTTCATATTAGTCACAGTCCCTAACGCCTTGAGTTGGAGCTCTCTTCATTCAGGCCCACTTCTACAGAGGCTTCTGATGGACACCAACCAATTCACAGAAAACAACTATCAGAGACGTCACTGCCATTAATGAACGATCTTCTCCTAAATTGGTCTCTACATCTCTCTATTTATAACGTGAGAAACTAAAATCATGATTCCTATTATTCAACTTCAGTAAACAAGGAGGGAAGTGCACATGGGTCACTAACTAAATCTGCTTTAAAGATTTTTCACTTTCCCTTTAATTTACCCACTATATTATCTATTTACAGTCAAAAGTAAATAGAAATGCTCAAAATATTGATGTAATATGGTATCCATTATTTGAATCAGGTCCAAGAGTTCATTTGGGGATCAATTTATTATATTTATATTGTTATTAAAACTAATACCCAAATCTTAATGCTCTTGAGACCCACAGTATATTTTCCCTGGTGCATACCCCTCCCCTTTTCTCCTGCAAAAGATGACCTGTTCTGCGGTGCTCGAGCTGGTGTCCTCCCTCCTGCCAACCGCCTTGGTCAAAGGAGTCAGATTGATCAAAGACAGACACTGAGATCCACACTCCTCCAAGTAGAGTGGGATTTTGAGTTTGGAACCTACTGCAGCCAGATGACCTTTTGATTTTTCTAAAATATGAATCTGATCATGAGACTCCCTGTGTAACATCACTCAGTGATTTCCTATTGTCCTTCAGATAAAATCACATTTCTGCTGTGTGGCTAGAGACAAGTTATTAAACCTCTCTCTGGCTCAGTTTCCTCTTCTATAAAATGGTGGTAACAATCATGAGGAGCATGTACATAAAGCACTTAGCTAGAGCTAATAAGGACATTATCTCAGCAGCCATGATCTTTCTCAGTTCCCCCTTTCTCCACCTTGCAGCCATTCTCAGCAATTAGTCCTCAATCCTCCTATGAACTTTTTTGTCTTTAGGCCTTGGCTTATGATTTTCTTTTTGTTTGAAACATAATCTACCTCCTCCTAGGCCTTGGCTAGTTACACCCCTATCAATTTATAAACTGTCAGTTTGCAAACATATTATTGGAGGAGGTCGAGCATAGTCAGGGTGAAGCCTAGAGTGCCCAGTATTCCCAGGTGGTCCCCCATCTATGTCATAACCAGGTTCATTCCTGCTTAGCTTCTGAGATCAGGCAAATTTAATGCATTATATACAGATAGGAATTTATGATGATGTGGATCATAAACCTACATAACATTATCATAATGTTACTTCAAAAAATTTTAATGCTTATTATCAAGATGAATTCTGATTTCAAGACCAGGTTTGCTTCCTCCAATATATGCATGTACTATATATTTTCTCTATTATAATATGTATCCAACATTACTACATACCTTGCTTGTATGAAATATCCATTAAAAATCCAAGATTAGATTTATTTTGCTTACCATTGTATTTCTTAGTACCAAGTATAGTGTAGTCAGGATGAAGCAAATTATAGTGCCACAGAGGGAAACATTTTAGAAGATTAGAATGACAAATAGTTAGTCTTTATCACACTACAATAATCTTAAGACAGCTCCACAGTGTTTTCATGCAGAGTCCTAGGTGGCTGGATGCCCCACACTCTGGAACTTGGTTGGTCTTAAGGCAGGAAAAAACAAGGGAACACAGAAATTATTCACGGTCTCTTTCAAAACTTCCATTCAGAAGTGTCACATCTAATTCCTCATCCCATTTCACTGGCTAAGACAAGTCATATGACAAAGCTTACATCAATGAGGCAAAGAATCCTTATGCAGAAAGGGCACCATAGAGAGGGAAACATTTAGTAAACAGTAATGCATATTACAAAAGACCTCAATAAATGTGAGTTCAATAAAATATTAGACACAAATTAACACAAATAAACCCCACACCAATTGAAATCTTGCCAGAAATGTTTGTGCCATTCAAAGAGACATTCATTTTTTGGAAACTTTTGACCTTTTCAAATCATTCTCCAGAATTCTGGTCTCATTGCCTTCCATTGTCCCCAGTTGCATATGTGGTCACTCACCATACCAGGACATGCCTTTTAAGTAAAGAATAACAATTAGGCTCAACAATAGTAACAAAAACTCCCTATGATTTGATTGTTTACTACATGCTAGGTATTTATAAGAACAAATGAGGTTTTTTTCTAGTCTCACAGGAATACATGAGAAAAGGGAAATATCAAAATTAGTATCTCTGACCTCTCAGATGAGACTCTAAAAAGTTAAGGGACTAATCAAATTCAAACAGCTAAATAATAACAGAGTCAGGACCAAATATAATCGCCAATTTTAAAGGGACTGCTCTTTCTATTATAGCAAATATCCTAAGTGTCACCAAATGTGAATGTTTGTTTAGACAACCGTTAACCCAGGAGGAATCTGAGGCACGGATCAAGGGACTTTCTAGATAGACTACTAGTCGTAATTTACGTGACCACACAAAACCTTAAAGAAATCTTGGTTGTTTCAACCTCTCCAATGCTATCTGCTCTTCACTAATAATAATAATAGTAATAATAATAATAATAATAATAATAATAATAATAATATATGCTGCTGTGGAATTAAATTGGAGTAAGCTGAATTGATTCAAATGAATTGAATGAAGTTGTATTAGCTTGAATGGAACTGGTATGACACAAAATGCAGTCAGAGTTTTTTCTACTCCTTGCCCTCTTTTCACATCCCTTGGAGGTTTCCTTTTGCCAAGCCTGCAAGTTATGCACCAACAACTATGATTTTACTAGTTTCTCTTCTATAACATCCTTGTTCCCTGTTCCATATTTATAACTAACTTCTTCCTTTGAGTAGAAATAAATTTATATATATATATAAATTTTATCGTCTCATGACATTTACAGAACAACATGGGATCTGGAAAACAAAATCACCAATGATAATGGCTCCCAAAAGATCATTAGACAAAGAACTCTATTCCCTCTGAGCTAAGAGGGTCAGCTGAAAAGTGACATAACCCAGATGCTCTTAAGCCACAGGAATAAATGTCATTAAGTTGCTGTCTCCTGACAACTAAGTGGTATGTACAAGGAATAAGAATTAAATTTGGAGAGAGAATACAGGTTCTGGCTGGGCTCCAGGGATGAGGGATATTAAATAAGAAAGAAACAATAGTGCTGTCAAGTCTAATTGTTTAAAACATAAAACTCTTTCCATATGTCTCAAGATGAATAGAGTCTCCCAGTATTGAGATGCACTGTGAAAGTCATGCAAAGAAAGAATAGCATAAACCATTTGTATTGAAAATCTTATCTACAGGGAACTGATTTGATTTCCTTTTCAGTCTTTTCCAGACCCACTTAGGTACTTGCATATTTGAAAATAGCTATGGGACAAGCATATCATAAAGTCTCTTTACTATCTCACAGATTTTATTATCCTATGAGAAACTGATGGGTTTTATGATCAGACAAAATTTGGTTCAACCCTGAACATACCCCTTTCTTGTTGCTTCATCTCAGTCCCTATTTTGTCACCTGAAAACAGAGATTATATTCCTATGGCATAAGAATGGGCTAAGGTTAAATGAGATTATGGTTATAAAGTGATTGGCATTTAGCAGACTTTCATTACAATGCAAATTATTTCATTTTTCCTTTAAATATATAGAGATAAAATCATCCAAATAGCATCTCCATAAAAGACTGATGAAATGAGAGAAATGTTTCACCCACTGACAATAAATTTAGGGATATCCGCATTTTATCCCTTCATTTCATTAACACAGATTGAGCACTATGTACAGGCAAGACTCTGTAGTAAATACTATAAAGGATCTTATTCCACAACATGTATGAACTGAAGGCACTTGCTGAAGCCCCTCGTCATCGTTATGACATCCAGTAATCAAGATTATTTGAAGTAATCATTTTTCTTTATGTGATATATATGTGTTCAGTATGGAAAACAACTAATAAACTAAACTGGAGCTACAACTGGTGGTTTTATTTCACACTAGATTGATTGGAAATTATCTGTTTCCAACCAGTTTTATATTACAGGAATCATCTCTATCTTTCACTGTATCCCATATCTCCATATAATTACATACACATGGTTTTATGGCCGAGTGAGCACTGTGCTGGGGGTTCAAGCTCTGCCTTACTATTCTAATGGAACTAAGAAATGCCATTACGTTCCTTCTTGGAATTTCAATTTCCTCATGGATAAATGGATTTCCTGAATAGATCATTCCTAAAATTGTTCTCATACATAGAAGTTAAAATGTAGTATAAAAACACTCATGACTCTTTATTAATTTGTATGTATATATACATTTATGAAGTTTATGCTCATTTCCCAGAACACATCTCTACCGCAGTTTCACAGAGATAGATACCATCATGTGAGTGTAATTTCACATTAATACACCACAGTGTCAGTTAATCAAAGGTTCTCAGAAAACATTCAAATTGCTATCTCCTGGTACAATCCAGAGATGGATTGCAGGTTAAACCAGAAATCATCTTCTTTGGCTTATCAGGGCCTTGACATTATAGAGGGATATTCACAGGCCAGTAGGACACACAGAGTTTTGGAGATTTAATTGATCTTGTGATGCCTTACTTGTGGCTCCTCACAGGGATAGAAAAGCAATTTTTGATAAGATTTTTATAAAGCGGTCCTAACTAGTGCTACAATAGTTTTGACTGTTACTTCACAACTTTTCTCTGACCTCATCACTAAAATAAAGTAATTTCCACTGAAAACAGCTAGTGTCATTAACACTAGACCCAGGAAGGGGACATGTGTAAATTGTGAATTGTCAGGGATCTGATCTTTATAACCTTGTACCACTACAAAATCATTAGGATCTTACATATTTCACTTTTCTAACCATTCCAAATTCATAATGTATCCTTATTTTAATTTCCTACATATTTTAATTAGAATCCATATCTATATCTGAAAATCAATCTTCATTTATATAGATTTTATAACAAAACTGATAGCATATATTAATTTCCTGTTCAAAAACCATTGCCGTCTAATGCAGAAATTTGATAGGAAAAATACAGAATAAGGAGAAATGTATTTTTCATCATAAAAATTTTAACTTGAAGACAAAAAAGGGCAATTACATAAACAAGTCAATTCAGCCTTAGGGAACGTGTAACTCACATAGATTTCAGGCGGAAACCTAGATGAAAAGGGAAAGGAAATAGATGTAAAATTTTTCTGCAAAATTATCCCAAACTACATGAATATTAAGCTTCTATGTGATTAATATTAGGTTCTTGTTAGCTAAACAATAATAGACTTCTTTAATAAATGACCTACCCAAATTCTAAGGATTCAGAATCTGTGAAAATGGCAATAGTTTCATGTTTCTTTAGAAAATTTACATATATGGTGCATGTAGTCCTCTCTTAGATGATTCATTTTACTTGGATATTGTCATTTTTATATTAAAGTGAATCATGACTTTGCAATTCCACACTCTAATTAGCTCCATACTACCTTTAAAGGAAAAGTAACTGCTACACTAAGAGTTGAACCGATTTTTCTGACATACAGAATAGTTAGAAAACTGAATGTGTGTGTTTTATGACCCTGTGTCTAGAGAAGAGAGTTGATACCTAAACAAATAACACAGTATGGGCACACTTCATAGTATCATGCTTTGATTTATTGCACTTCATTTATAATTGTGTTTTTTATAAGACCCTCCACCAGCAAAAAAAATTGCAACTGGCTGTCTCAGATGATATTAACCCTTTTTTAGCAATAAATTAGTTTTTATTAAGGTATGTGAATTTTTTTAGACAAAGATATTTCACACTTAAAATACTATAGTATAGTGTAATGTAATTTTTACATGCACCGGGAAATTAAAAAAAAATTCATATGACTCAATTTATTGCAATATTCACTTTATTATGATGGTTTGGAATTAAACCTGCAATATATGTAAGGCATGCTAGGAGGAATGAAATAACCTTTTAACCTACTGACTGTTCTAAGGATTCACATCATTCTGGACATTCAAACAAGTTCTGCCCTCAGTACTGGGGACTCTAAGAATGGGCAATTCCTGCAGAACATTCAGGAATATTATTGAGCACTTACTTTGTGCCAAACAAATCTCTGAAAGTTGTTACTTGCATTATCACATTTTATCCTTAAAAATCATTATTTCAATGTAATTATTTTATCAGAGAGATACCAAAATAGAAATTCAAAGAGTTGGATACCTTAACCAAGTTTACAAACCACAAAATGCCAACATAGAATACAAAATCCATCTGACCAATTCCTGTGTCTACATGTTTAACCACCAGAATATGAAGCTTCTTCAGAAGGAGGGAATTAAGCCTCTTTACTCAGTCTTGTTCTTGGATCAGTAGTCACAAATTCAGGCTAAAATGATTCTAATTCTCCAAATGATGGGCCTTTTTCCTTTACCCCCTAGTCATGCCCCATAGTTTCCCCTGAAATTCTAATTTCACAATCACTAGAAAACTTCCCTAAGAATCTCATTTATTCACCTTTAAACTGATCTTAAACTAATAATGCTCAGTAAATTAAATTTAAATCAGAAGAGAACCAGGTCTAGAAGAGTCTAAGATGTAGCAGAAAATTAGCACCCATTTGCTGAAGGGAAAGATCTCTTCATACCAATCTTGGGAAAAATACTAAAACATAAAATAAAGTACTTGTTTACTTAAGTTGTACTTCATAGAATGACAATAGTAGTAGTAGTACAATACCCTGTATTTACATAGCACTTTTCTCAGAATATTTCTACATCATGTCTTTCAATACTCACAATCAGATCGAAAAGGAAAGTAGGGTAGGTATTGTTATTCCCACTTTATGGATGAGGAAATTGAGTTTCAGAAATTTTAAGTATGTTCTCACATACACATGTCTAACAAATAGCAGAGTCCGTGTTCAAACCCAATTCTTCTGCATCCTGGGACTAAATCATAACTACCAGTGAGCACAATCCAATGAGCTTTCTTGAAAGGTACTTGGGAAACAGGAGTTCAACAGAGAATGATTTTAAAGAGAACTGAGACTATCTGAAAAGAGGTAGTACATGTTTAAAGAGAGTTGAGACTGTGTGAAAGGAGGTTATTAAACATTCAGTGATTTTTAAGCTGGTTATTGAACTGCTGGAAACATGAAATCAACCCCAATGGGAGCATTTACATCACAAAAATAAGCAAATACTACAAATCAGGGAATTTTTTTATGAAAGTTACTTTACCAGCACACTACTGAGAGTACGTAGAATTTGGAACATAGATGAAAAAGAGTAAAGGTGTTCCAAGGACAGGGAAAAAACCAAATTCTGGAATAAAGACACCAGTCTGACTAGAGCATTGGTACTAACCCACAGTTTAGTGAGAGAAAGATAATGTAGGGAAGGGCACGAGATTAGGGCAAATAATGGAGGGCTTCTAAAGTTGTTTGGGGTGTCAGCTCAATGGCAGAAGAAACAAGGGGCTCCTGCAGCAATGTTAAGTACATACTTGTGTTTGTATTCTTGCAGATTTCACTCACTTCTTAAAGTGTTAAGGCAGCACCTTCTTCTTCTAGCTCCTTAGTGCTATATTCATACATTTTCAATGCAGTTAGATACTTTTGTCATAAGCTGCATTCCATCCTAGGATCCTCTGACTACCTAACAAATTATTTTTTTAATTTGCATACATTTAAGTTCATTGTTTGTGTGACAAGTTTCTATGAGTCTTTGGCAAGTGCATAGCTTCACACATCCAATATTATAGCACCAAACAGAATGATTCTAGCTAGCTTTGAGGTTTTTGTACTTTCATCATGCAATTGCTTTAGTGAATACAATGTCCCCTCCATGCCTGCTTTGTTCAGTTTAATTGTCATTAGGGCTTAGAGCAACAAACCAGTAAGTATTAACTTGAAGTAACAGCTGTAACTAAATATCTGTGTGTCTTTCTCTGGGCATGAAATGGTCTAACACATCCTTTAACACCTGGAGTGATGTGTTACTGTCCTCTAGGAAAAACATCAAATGAAGTACTTGAACTTGAGACTTGAGGAAGATTTATAACCAGGTTCATATTTAGAGTATCTACTAAATAACAAAAATATTTAAAAGAGAACAATAAGATGTTCATTTGAAATATATTTTTTCCTTTAGCTTAATACGTATTTCTATTCTGCCATTGCCTGTTCATAAGGAAATTTATGCATAAAGATTTTAAAACACATCCAGATGAAATTCAGACTCACATACTTCTAAGAAAATGTGCTTATTTGATGACAAAAAATCATTGTCATCTTCTGTTGGTGTGTTTCCCACAAATACAGGCTACTAATGATAAATTACTTGGCCTTAAGGTTAGAGTTCCAAGATTCATTATATCGACAGAATTAGAAAGAAGATTACAGCAGTCCCTGGAAAGGAAACCTCACGTTTCCTTGTAAGTACAGATACCCTACAAGCAAGTCAAAGAATGCAGAGCCTTCCACTTGGGAGAGAGAACAGGCAGAAATCAATACTGAATATTTTAAATTAACAACATTTGGGGAAAAAAAAATTAGTCTCACAGTAAAGTCCTGAATATAAACAGAGAAGAATGATGTATATCTCTGAGGAAAGTATTTTCATCCATCACTCAGGAATTAAGGAATTAACATTATATGAAGTTTTGAAAATGTTAAAATTTCTTTGAATTAGGAAAAAGTCTGTTTTTTCTAAACCATGATCTCCCTGAAGATATCTTTCTAAATCTACATTTTCCTGTGAAGGTAATCTCCCACTTATCCATGCACCTTGCAAAACTAAGCCCAGGACAGAGCACTCTTTGAAGAGAAGATAAGGTCTGGAAATATCAAGAGAGATTACTCAGTTGAGAGGGGGAAATCAGTAAATCTTTTCTAATGTGAATTTTGCATTAACAAATTCTTGAAAGAGTCATTTGTACTTCTTCATTCCAACTCTCCATTGATTAATGGAAATTAAAAAAATAATTCTCTCACTTCCTGCTGGTGCTACTTTAAAGACTCCAAAGAGATTCAACAAAGGACACTGAGGCTTTCTAGTTCTTTGTCCACAACAACTGAGCATCTTGGGTTGAAAGAAAAGAGAATGCTGATCTCCTGGGCTTGTTTAGCTTTGCTTTTTTAATTGGTAAATGCCAGCCTGGGAATTCTGCCTAAAATGGTAATAAGTTGCATTTATACCACACCTTTCATCCAGGAGGCACACGTTCCTTTGGTTCTGAAATACAGCCATCCTGGAGTTGAAAAGCAGTAACTGTTTAATGTTGAACATTTACTCAGTGCCATGATGATACTAGGTAGAAAAAAGTGTTTGAAACAGAACCAAAATATTGCAGTAACAAAAAATGTGGGCTGTGGGTTTTGAAAATATCCTAGATGCAGTCTGTTGCGTGTTTTCCTTTGAATATGGAATATTTATATATCCCTCTTGAATCTTGATGTTCCTAAGACACCCAACTTTATGCTTGTGCTCCTCACTTTACGTTCAACATAAACTGCAAAAAATAAGGAAGAATAGATCGATATTAAGACATTTCTTTTAGGTAAATCTGATAATAGAATGTACATCAAGGAAAATGTCAATGAGAAAGAATTCCATCATTACTTATATTTCATAAACAATATTTTATCCCCCCAAAGGAATTTTTATCTCTAAGATAGCAGATGATAAAACAAGCTGGCAAAGGGTGACCCAAGAAGTCCTGAAATGAAACTCAGAGCTGAATTCTCGATGGCATCTGTCATAGGACTAAACACTAATCAGGTCAGGAACTGAGTCTTGCTTCCTGTTGACAGTCTCAAGACCCAGACAATACCTGGAGATAATAGATCCTCAATGAATGCCTATTAAATAAAAGAAAGATTGGTCTCTTACTATTCTCTCTTAACTTGAACAGCAAAAGGAGGCGTGGATAATGATGAAGTGGTAGAAAGCAGGCAGGGCCAGTTTGAGAGATGCTGCAAGTGTTCCACATACCAGACTCCTCTCTGTTTATGATGTCAGTAACCCACTTCACTATGGTGTCCCTTAGAAAAAATAATTGAAAACTCATTAATCATTTAATATATCTGCATCTAAAATGAAGTTATGATGATTTTCCTGAGCTTTCCTGAGAGCAAGTTTCAAAGGGGAACTGAAAAATGAAATAGCTCATCAAATAACAATCAGTCAAGGGGATTAGGAATCTAGATTCCAGGCCTTGCAGAATTTACTTGTGTGAGGTTTTTAAGCCACATCTTCTTTCTAGAGCTCAGAATCCTCGTCTGCAATGTGAAAAGCATGAAATTTCACTGATGTGATCTGGAGAAGAGTCCCAAGATGAGTTCTCTTGAATTTTACAGGCCTGGAATCAAAATCTAGAATAAAACTTTCTACTTCTTTGTTTTGTTTAAATGATCTTGGCCTTCCAAAGCCACTCAAGCCACACTGAATGACCATTTATTCACTCTCTTTTTGCTACAAGAGCCTTCAAAGACCCCATCTGGACTAGAAAGATGATTAGTCTATACAGGAACAAGTCCTGAGGCAAAGACCAGCCTATCCAACCTCCTTACTTTATATTTGAGGCAACTGAATGTCAGAGAGAGTGACTTACAAGCCTCATATTGTCCAGCCAGTAAGGACAAAAAAAAAAAGTACTTAAATGCAGATCTCTAGAATCTCAATTAAAGTTTCCTATACTACTTCTCCCTCTGTCTTTATAGCTCACTAAATTCAAAAACCACTTATGGGTTGATTAAATTCCTCTTTTTTCCTTTAAGTAAAATTTCTCAATTTTGGTAGTGAGACAGTGTGTACCATAGGAGAGATCTTTTCTGAGCAAAGAAATCCATCCTAAAGTTCATTAAAACCTGTCTGCATGGCCCCCACCAGAATCAATACTAATATGACATATTCAAAGTCTGGAGTTGTCCCGTTATCTCATAAAATATGCAATTTGAGCCAATCCTGACAAATATTGGTATCACTTTATTCAAGCACAGCTTTCAACTTCCAGAGAGTTAATAAATTGGATCCTAACAGTCTGCAGAGAATATACAGTAAGATAAAAACATCTTCCAAAAAATTTACAATGTATTTAGGATGAGCTAAGACATCAGCAAGCATTGCAGATACATTTACAGTATATTTAGAGTAGTACATTTCATCATAAATGGCTCTCTGATTCAGTATGGCATTAATAATGGAAAGAACAACCTTTAAAATAAAGTAAATGCATTTGGAGCAGTTACTGAGATGATATCTGTCTCAAAAAACTCAGTTAACTTGCAAGTTGATATGATATATGCCTTAGCCTATCCTGTCGGGAAAGATTTATCTTTTGTGTTAAACTTCAGGCTGAAAATTAGAATAAAATTTGATGTCTCTGTGGTAAACTGCCTTCCTCCTTTTCCTCTCCCTTTTAATTTCCATTATTACCAACTTAAAAATTGTTTCTTTGACCTTATGTAATATTTCAAAAGCTGTTTTAGGTGCCATATGACTGCCAAAACAAAGTTGTAAATAAACCATGCCTATGCATGTACACATATACATCTCAAAAGTGTTAATCAAAAAGGGCATAAATCATGAATACATTTTACCTTCAGACAAATGAAAGTTACACCACGTGTCCAATGTATTTTAGTCACATTACTTTTTTTTATAGCTGCTGTCTCAAACTGTTGCAGAGACCATGAGTTAGTTTGAATATTCTTGCTTAGTAATCAGTAAGTCAACCTTTATTCTTCTATACTCCCAAGGCACTGCTCTATGAATATGTCTCATACACTGAAATGCTGAAAGATGGAGGGGAAAAAAATCTCTTTTCTCTTTCCCCTCTCCTCTGATTTTTCCCTTTTCTGTCTTATTCCTCCCATCTTTATTCTCTTCTTTGCTCTCTTCTACCTCCCCCATCTCTCATCTTCCATCTCTTTCTCCTTGAATGCCTTCTTTTCTTTCCTTCCTAACACACCAGAGAAGGCAGGCAGTATGTACTGAAGAGAAAGAAGGTAAAGAACATCTGTGACCCTATAATCCAAAACTAAATTAACAGCACATAAAGAATTCACAGTGATTCTAACAGACTTCCCAGAGCGGGGGAGTATATTTTCCTTTATTAATATAGTTACCAACCAATAAATTCTGAGTGCATCAAAGTAAATCCCACATTGGCCAACAAAAGCTACACACAAAACATTATTGAATAACCTTGACCCTGCTCGCTTCCCACACACTGCTCATTAGCAGGGAAAAGAGAACACCATCAGAATCCTTTGGGCACTGGTCTGAGGTAATTTTATAAATGCCACAGTCATGTTTTAATACAATACTAAGACAAGGCACTTAGGAGGCAACATTTCCCAGATCTCATCAGAATGAAGAGAGAATGCTTAGAATTCTAGAAGGCCACTAAAAGGACAGACTTCAGTACCATACATATTTGTTAAAAAGCAGGGGTAAAAAAGAAAAGCATTCTTCTAAAAGTTAATAAAGAGAATAAAGAAATTTTAAAAATTATTCAAAATATATTCCATTTCCATCCTACCACTAAAAAATATTCATATTCCAAAACTAAAATTTACCTTTTCATGATTCCCCTTTCCTTATAGCAGGTGATATGCTTCACTGTCTGTCAAACAGATGGGAAAAACAAATAGTCCCTTCAGGTCAGTTAAGTATCTGAGAATTATGCATAGAATTGTCAAATTCACATTGCTTTGCTATGTTACTTTTCCTCCCAAGTCATGCTGCATTTTTCACAGAAAAGACTGAATCTAGAGTTACCACAAAGCTTCTCTTTTATTATTTTATGTTTGTAATGTATTTGGGGAAAAAAATTAAACTTAACTGGTCCATGAAAAACATTCAGAAATAGCAACAAACAACCTTACAAAGAAGTTTACTGTTAGAAGTGTTTCTAAAACTTAGGGAATTCACTGTGGAGTTGGAAAATACCGTGATGCTTTAGAAATCAATTAATTAGTTCTCAGTGCCTCATCAATCCTAGTTATTCAAGATTTAACCAAGAGTAATGGGAGTAAATTAGAAAGAAAAATTTAGGTTGAATATCAGGAACATTTTCTTAATCATTAAATCAATTAGACAATAGAATTTAAAACTGGATATTTGATGTGAAAGATGGAACCATGAAAAAGAAAGTTCATCAAGAATACAGGAGAAATCACAGTTTTAAAGAGTTCTCTGTCATCATTAGCCCATTCTCTACGCTTGGGAAGAATGATAGGATAGATTCCAATCAGGTTTATGTCTATTCTCAAATTTTCAGAATATGTACTTACTAAAGAAGTTAAATTTATCCAAGGCCAGAAGATTCTGCTGTAGAAATCTCACCAAGTACCATAAAACGTTGACATCCTTTTTAAATGTCTGAAAAAAACCCCAGAAAACAACAGAACATTGTCCTAAAATCTTCAAAAAACAGTTAAAAGACAACATTCAAGTTATCACCATATTCCAATTCTAGTTTATATGCTTCAATAAAGTTCAACAGAACTTGGAATATATGAAGAGGAGAAAACTCATTTCCAACAACACAAAGGAAAGGATTTATTGACAAAAACTTTCAACTGAAAAAAATTATAAATGTTAGATAAAATATACTTGTAAGAATATATATACATATATACGTGCAATTTGCTAACTGATCAAAGCATTTAAACATATATATGTATATGTTTAATGCATTGATAAGTTAGTAAATTATACTCAGAGGCCAAAAACAAGGCAAAAGTAGAAGGCTGCAGAACACTGAGTACTTTTGCTACAAATGAACTTGAGTTTCACATTGCAGGTCATAGAGGACAAACAAGATAATGCCCCCAGTCTAACAGAAGACTCCTTGGCATTGAAGCTGCATTTCCAAATGCATTGTACCTTAGTATATAGGCAAACTAGACATAAACCTAGTTCAAGGGAGTGCAAAGATAACAGCCAATCTCAAATTTATACTGATTGAGAGAAGATTTTCTTTCAGAATTTGTAGCCATCAATCATGAAGTCTGCAGCCCAAATTTATAGTCCCTGTGAGATATTTATAAAACAAACAACAAAAAACAACTTGCAAGCTGGGAATTTAGTTTAACGAAGTTCTGGGCCAAAGTGTCTCCTGGTAGCTAGTAGAATCAAATGCAAATTCTCTCTAGAAGAAAACATACAAATTCATTATAGAGGAATTTCTACAGATGAAGCTCAAAGAAAATTAAAATCACATTTAAAAAAAATACTTGGGATCAATACAGCCAGAAGAAACAACAGACAACAAATTCATAGCATCAAAAGTCAGACACTAGAGTTATCAGATGCAAAATATGACATAAATGTATTTGACATATTTAAAAGCAAGTATTAAAAATATGAGAGAATAAGTAAGTATATTTAAAAACATATACTCAGAAATGAAAAATATAATAATTTCCATTAAAGATGCAATGAATTGGTTTCATTGCTGTGACAGCCAGTCTCTGAAATGAACCCAAATAGTCACCACCTCCTGATATTTACATTGTTGCATGGGCCAATCTTAATAATGCCCCAGAGTAATAGTCTGTGTGACCAACAGAAGAGAATACCACACAAGTTATAGAATGAGCTTCTGAGATCAGGGTTTAAAAAATAATCTAGTTTTTTTTATTTTCTCTCCCCACCCCCACTTCCAACCAACCCCCATCATCATTGTGATCATATCATCATTGTTGTCATCATCATCATCATTTCATCATTCTGGTACAAGCCAACCAGCCACACAGAGAGGAACTAAAACTTTGCTGCCTACAGCCATACGAGTGAGCCTGGAAGTACATCCTCCAGCACCTTAGGACTACTGTATCACTGCATCACTGACCTACAGCTTGACTGCAGTCTCATGAGAGACCCTGAGCCAAATAGAACCACTATGACTCTTCTGGATGTCTGATTCTCAGAAACTATGGGGTTATAATTTATCTTTTACACTAAGAAGTTTTAGAGTAATATATTAGACAGAAGTTGACAACTAATAGATAACTTAGACATGGCTGAAGATAGAATGAGCTGAAAAAGAACTGGAATTTTTTTCAGATATTGGACATAAAGTTATGGAAAATTTGAAAGATAAACTAAAATATTGAGTAGATAGAGATAAACATATGTATGCATATATAAAGCGTAGATATATGTATAAAACATTTTATCAAGTTCCAAAGGAATAAAGAAAACATGAATTTCTTTTAAATTGTTGATAATTTTCAAGAATGGGTCAAGTCATCAAAACATGGATTATGGAAGATGATTAACATATTCTAAGCAGACTAAGTAAAAAGGAAACCATAACTGGACATATAATGATTTAACTGAAAAAAAAACAGACAACAAAACTATTTTATCGGCAAAGAATAGTGACATGCTGCCAATGAAAGAGAAAGACAGGATACACCAATAACAGTGATCCCCTACACTGTGAAATTTCAAAAGAGGTACTTTAGGAAGAAATGAGTGATCCCAGATAAAAACTCTAGATTCAATAAGAAATGATGGACAAAGGCAGAAATAAATACATAGGGTAATTTAAACAGATACAAACAATATAAAGTAAAATTATAATATAAGGGAAATAACACTAATATACATAGTAACAAAGCATAAAAAGTCACAAGGAGGTGCTTAGAGAGGTAGGTGATAGAAATTAAAGTGTGGTGTGGTCTTCCATATAGTTTAGAAGGGTAAAAAATATTGAGTTATTCTAGCCAGTGATAAGTGTGCATAGTTATATAGTTATGTGTGCATGTAAATAAAAGTTTCACCAGATTAATAAGATATAATAATTCTAAATTTGTATACATTAATAAATCTACCTTATTATATAGCAAAAAAGTTGACAGCACTACAAAAATAAATACATTAATCCCGCATCATAGTGGAAATTTTTAATTAATAAGCTACCTGAGTCATTTTTTATGTGTGTGTGCATGTCTGATAGCAATCCCACGGAAAAAATACAGTAAATAACATTTTCACCAATAGAATGAATAGGAGAAAAATAAATGAGATGAGAAATAATCAGTCTTGAAGGACTCAAGAAGGGTAAGAAAAAGAACAATAAATAATGTGAGATAAACAATAGTCACAAAATAAATTGCTAAAAAAATCCAAACATCAGTAATTACAATAAATATAATGGATTTAATAAATTGTTAGATGGATTGTTTGATCTGATTATAGGCTACTAATCTATCTATGTTGACACAGAACCAAAGTTTCAAAGAGACTGGAAGTACAAAGACTTAAAAAGAAAGTTGGTGCATCCATATTAATATCAAATTAGACACTGAACAAAAAGCATTGCTACAGCTCAAAAGAAATTGCAACCACATAATGATAAAAGTTTCCACTGATCAGGAAGAAGCAATTCTACATTTATATACATTGATAAAACCTCCTTAATCTATAGTTAACAAAATGGACAGAATTACAAAAAAAAAATGCATAAATCCTGTGTCATAGTGTGAAATTTTAATTAATGTGAGCACCTGAGTAATTTTGTCAAGCAGACATAAATCAGTAGGGATACAGCAGTTATTTCTCTATTTGAAAATAGAACAAACATGTCTTATTATTGGCTATGTATTAAACAAAGCAACTAAGAACCGAAAAACACACCTTCTTTTTAAGCATGCACTGAAATTTTACTAAAAATTGACCCCATGACTGATCAGTAAATTGCAACAGATTTTGAATGTTAAAATCAAATAGATTATATCCTTTAGCCATCAATTAAGTTATAATTTAATAACAAAAATATAACTAGAAAATATAAAGTTCATGAATTAAGAAGCACATCTTAATAAGTCACGGATCAGAGAATTTGTTGCGGAGATAAAATAGTAACTGAATTGTAACGAAAACATTTTTTCAAAATGTGTGGGGTACAACTAAAGAAATAGTAAGAAAGACACATAGTCATTTAAAAGCTTATTCTGGAAGAAAACCTAATAATGAACAACTAAGCTTCAAGTATAAGACATTGGGGGAGGAGAGCAGAAATAAAGCAAAGGAAACAGAAAGTGGGATAATAATAAAGATAAGAGCAGGAATAAATTGAGTAGGAAAAAAATTAAAAAGTCATTAACTAAAATAATTAATCCAATAGACCAATTTCTAGCAAGATTTATCAAGAAAAAAAAGAATGAACAAATAAGCCATATTATGAAGAAATGAATACAAAACTACAGATGTTACAAAGATTAAAAAAATAATAATAGAAAAATATGAGCAACTTGATGCCTATATATATACATATACATAAACTTTGATGAGAGAGAAAAATTCTGAGAAAAATATAGTGCACCAAACCTGATTGAAAAGAAATAAAAAATCTGAGTAAACCTATAGCCATTAAAAGTACTTGAAACAGAACTTTAGAATTTTATCACAAAGAAAATACCAGTATCAGACAATTTTCCCATGGGTTAAAAACACAAAGACTTCCAATCATTTTGGAAACTCCAAGTAGGTAAAATAAAGAACATTGTCTAACTCATTTTATGAAGCTATCATAACTTTGACACTAAAATCTGACAAGAATCATAGAAAACAATATATTATAAACATTCATATACCTCACTAAATATACTAAGTAAAATATCAAGAAGTCAAATTCATCAGTGTATAAATTAGTTAATATTTTAATGAAATGAGGTTTATTTCATAGATGTTAATGTTAACACTAGAAAATAAATTAATGTAATTAGTCATATTAAAAGTTTAAAGGTGATATATCATTTTCTCAATAAAGAAAATGTGCTCAGTATAATTCAACACATATTTATAACTAAATTATTAAAAATATTAACAGTAAGTGTTATCCTGGATAGCAAAATTTTGAAAGTTTTGCTCTGGAAAGCAGAAAGACTCTCTGCTATGGCCATTTTCATTCACCATTGTACACAATGTCTGAGACAGTGCATTATAGCAGATAAAGAAATAGGGCTTGGAAAGAAGTAACCAAACTTCTATTTTTTATATTGAAAATATAAATGTAAATAAGTATAGCAAGTTAGCTGAATTCAGAATCAATGTACAAAAAAAATCTCATTTATTTATCTAAAAGAAATCTCAAAACGCAGTTTTTATAAAGATGCTTTTGATAACATAAATATATATTTGGAATAAGTTTTGAATTATTTAAAACAAGAGGTGAAAATATTCCTGGTGAACATTATAAAACTGAATTAAAAGACATTAATGAAGATTTCAATAGATCATTTCATTGACTTAAGCCCTGAATATCATAAAGATATCAATTCTTCTGGAATTTATCTATAAACCCAAAGCAACTCTAATAGAATTTCACATTTTTTGCTGGGACTTGAAAAGTTAGTACTAAAATTTCTATGAAAATCAAACTCCCAAAGAGGATCTAGCAGATATCAAAACAAATATAAAGTTATAGAATTAAGATTGTAGGGGATCGTCACACACTCAGACAAATTGTTTAATGGAAAAGAACAGTCCAGAAATGGACCCACGGGTACTGATAAACTTGATTTTTGACAAAGAGAAATGTAGACTAGCAGAAAGCAATAGACTTTCAAAGATGGTGAAACAATCGAATATCCACATGGAAAAAAAATGAACCACATCCTTACTATGTGTTCAAAATTCAATAGCAAATGGACTTATATATAAAAGGCATGGGGTTAAACTTCTAGAAGGAAATGCAGAAAAATACTTTTCAGATTGCAGTGTTCCAAAGAATGTCTCAAAGATTAAAAGTATAAACTATAAAGGAATAATATTGATTATTTTTAATAAAAAACATCTGTTCTCCAAAAGACATCATGAAAAAGTTCAAAAACAGCCCACTAGAAGACATTTGCAAAACATATAACTAAAAACAGATTAGTATTCAAAACACATAAATTTTTAAACAAACAAATTACAAATGTAGGCAAAAACATTAAAAAGTACATTACACAGAAGGAAACATGATCAACAAAGCATTTAAAAATTCTTTCATTTCATATAGTCAAAGAAAAACAAGTTTCACTCTAAAAATGATAATTCTCATTTATCAGAATGGGAAAATAGTCTGACAAATAAGAGTTGATCAGAGTGTAGGAGCAAGGAAACATTTAAAGTCATTGTTTGAAATGTTAATTACAACTAGTTAGGTATTATCTAGATTATGGAGTATGAAAGATGTACATACTTCATGTACAGCAATTCCACTTCTGGCTATGGACCCCAGCAAAAACTCTTGCACATGCGTTCCAAAGGTCATGAACATGCATGTCCATTGTGGCACTGTTTGAAGCAGCAAAACACTGAAAACAACCTAAATGGCTACCAACTCATATGAATGAATAAATAAACAAACAGCAGCATGGTCTACACAGTAAAAACTAAATTACCACACTAATGAAGCTTAAACATATGCTGTAGAGTAAAAATGAATAAATAAAATAAAGTTACTAAAGTAAACCTATATTCAATTTGTTTAACATTTTAAAAAATGCAAAATGACATCTATTTTAAGATCGTAAGTAAATATATGTAAGTTGTTTGTTAAACGACAAAGTTAAGATTTGAGATAGTTGTTGCATGTGATGGTAGGAGATATTCAGAAAACCTCAAAAGTAATGTAAATATTTCTTTTCTCAAACTATGTAGCAATTGGTACAGAGATGTGCATTGTGTTATTATTCTTTACACCACATGTCCATATTTTTGGTATCAGCATAACATTTTAAAAATAACTTTGAAAAGAAATTGACGACTTGACCCTCAAAACCAGCACTGTTAAAATATCTAGTTTGGATGACAAATCCATCATCAAGTATAGTAGCAACAACCATAAGGAAATTTTTAGTTTTTACAGTTATGTAGTGAAGTATGGTGGTAATAACCATGCTAGTGGAGAAGGTGGGCAAACATATTCTAGAGACTGGGAACAGTCTCACCCTTTAAGAATGGGCTGGACACTTTCCTTGTGCCATGATAATAAGACACGAAAAAGCAAAGAGCCTCCTGAATATTTTAACTGATCAGTCACAGTAAAAGTGTAGGTAACCAACCAGAGGTTCTCTCTTCTCAAATATGTGCTCAAAATAGCATATTTTTCACATTTTTCAGAGAACTATAAAATAAGCTAAGGAATTGTTAACAGTGTCTGGAGTTACTCCTATAGCATGCAGGTCCTTACAGGCAGAGATACAAAAGTTGAAGGGGGAAGAGGATCTGCAAACACTTTCCCCCTCCCCCCGTTAACCTATTTTTCACCTTCTGACTCTGATGAGGAGGAAAATGCCCTTCAGCAACCATGGTCTGCAACCAAATGCAATGAAAAATCCACCTGCATCCTGTGTGCTAAGGAGCTTTTTTCATGAGAGTTGATTGAGTCCAAACCCTAGAAATGTCTCAGATGACTTACTGATGTAGTTTCAGTCCTCAAACAATTGCTCTTTTGCATTATTTGACTAATGTAAAAAAAAAGAAAAAGGCAACACATCTCAGGGCAGAGCTGAATTTTTATTTGACTATTGTGCCCTCTCATTTTATCGCACTTCCTAAAAATTAAGCAAGGGCGCTTCTGCAGGCTCATAGTTGTTGGCAGTGCAGCAGGTCTCGACACTCCATTGAGACCTGGGTAATTCTCCACAGTCATAATTGGTCTGAGAACTGCTGCTGAATGGAAGGTCTGTGATCAGTGAGGGAGAATCAAATGGCTCCCACATCACTAAGGTCATAGAGAGTCCAGAAATGACAATGTTCTTGCCTGCACACCACTTCCTGTTGTGTTTTTAGAAGAGGTTTCTCCCTAAATGATGATTAGAGAAATAATTCCAGCTGCTCTCTTCTGAAGTGTGGTAGATACAACTTTCAGTTCTGCTACATCATCACTTCCCACAAAGTGACATTTCTGAATATGATGTTTAACTTTAATGTGTAAGCTATTTGCAGTGGTTAAAGAAATCTCTATGTCCTGGCTATGCTATGATTTTGCAGGTGAGAGGAAAGTGAGTTCTGCTTGCCAGGTGCGTGGTCACCTCACTCAGAGGGGGCACATATTTTCTCCTAGGAGGCCTCCTGAGTTGACCTAGTCTTATACTGTCAGGACTGTGACCACCCTAAGGAGGCTACTGTCTCTCATTCACGCAGATGTGCCTTAAAACCAAGCCTGGCCCTCCTCCTGTCAGTATAACATGGCAAAGAAATCACCAGCTTGGGAATCTTCAAGACTAAAGCTAAATCCCACTGAGCCACTTGCTGACCTTGGAAACTGAGGTTCATCTATGAGCTTTATATTCCTCATCTTTAAATAGGGATAATAAAGCAAAATTTTACAAGATTGAGGTGAGGGCTAAATTAAGTAACATATAAATCCATAACAGATCTTTAGAAAAAAGTAATTATTTCTTTCCTCTTGTAGTCTTTGTGTTTTGTATTACAATGATGAACATGCATGTGCTAGAGAGTGATCATTAAGACATGACCAATCCTGGGTCATCTGATTACAAATCCCATGGCTGCCTTTCTGCATCAGGTTTTGATTACTAAAATTGTTAAAACACAAGAAGATATAGTAGGAGGTACTAGACAACAACCATAGCATGCACCTGGAAATAAAGTCCCTCAACTCTCCCCAGAGATTAGCAATTCAGTAGTTCTTAAGTCTCTACTGAGAGAAGATGAAACACAAGATGAATGTTTTGCACCAAGATCTCTGCTGTGTAAAGACAAAATAAAAAGCAATGCAACCATGGAGGTCACCCTCAGTGCATGAAAATATTACTATTAGATTGGCAGAGAATAGGGAATTTCTTTCTAGGTATTATTGTATTAAAAAGTATTCACTGATACCCTCAACATAGTTTAGACTTTCAGGATATATTACTGAATGCAGCAGACAAAATACCCACTCTTTTATTCTAGGAGAAATAACAAGCAATAAACAAAGTGACAAAGAACTGTATCAGAAAAAATCTCTATTAATAAAAATAAAATAGAAAAAGGGGAAGATAAGGAAATGGGTCCACAGTGAAGCAGGGGATTGTACCAAATAGTTAACATCTCTGAAAGACCAGTATTCATATAGTTTCAAAAAAACAAAACTGCTTTGTTTTCTTTTAAAAGAGACAACAAAAATAAGTAACACAAAACAAAAAACAAGTTTGGAAATGAGACTCCACCTTTGCTTCCTAATCCCCATCTCCCATTACAGGGTCCCTGTGACATCTACTAGCACACAGCACTGTGCTTCCCTGTGACATCTACTAGCACACAGCACTGTGCTTCCCAGAGAATGAGACTTCCTTCCTAACTTCTTCTCTTTTTTCAATTTTCCCACTGGACCAACAATCCCAAGCCTCTGATAAAACCAGTATAAGGGTGCCACTCCCTTTGAATGTGAAAATCAAGATATTATAAAATTTATCTCATATTCAACTTCTCAAGAACACATTAGACATACTCAAAAGCACACCTTGTGACTTAAAACCAGTAGCAGTGCATAAATAGTATTGCAATCAAGTCAGAAAAATCAATAGAAAAGGATTTAGGCACTTTAATTTGTTTTCTCTTCCCATAAGGATTGTTTTTATGATACAGGACTCTACATTAAGTTTGGGGGGTTTGTTTTCTTTTGTTTTGTTTTCGAGTATAGACTTCTATAACACTCCAGAGATTATTGACTTAACATCCTCATTTTATAAGTGAGAAGCTGGAGGTCTGGAAAGTTTAACAATAATAGTTGCTTACATTAATGGAAGCCTGAGTGCCTGGAAGTGTGCCAAGTATTTTATTTCCCATATGAGTCAGGGTTCTCCAGAGAAATAGAACTAATAGGATCTATGTATCATATGTGCGTGAGTCTGTGTACTCAATCCACAATGCCTGTATCTCTGTATACATACACACATATTAATACAGAGACAGACAGACAAACAGAGAAGAGGTCTAGGAGAATTTACTCCTAAGGATTTGGCAAGACTGAAATCTTTAGAGCAGGCTGGCAAACCAGAAATTCAGACAAGAGTTGATGTTAGATTCCTAAGTCTCATAATTGCATGCTGGAAACTCAAGCAGCATTTCTGTATTGCAGTCTTGAAGTAGAATTGCTTTTTCTTCAGTATTTGTTAAGGCCTTTACATGGATGTCTAAAGCCCATTCACATGCTACGAGGTAATCTGTCTTACTCGAGTTTATACATCTTAAAAGTACCTCCCCACAACATCAGGACTAGTATTTGACCCAATAACGGGGTGCCACAGCCTACTCAAACAGACACATAAAATTAAACATCATATTCCCTTTATGTTATTTAATTCTATCAACTTCATTATGAAATTGGCATCATTATTGCCCATAGATTACTAAGGTGA
Source organism: Solenodon paradoxus (assembly GCA_004363575.1). Classification (NCBI taxonomy): domain Eukaryota; kingdom Metazoa; phylum Chordata; class Mammalia; order Eulipotyphla; family Solenodontidae; genus Solenodon; species Solenodon paradoxus. Next base: position 20,941 of record RJWH01000186.1, on the reverse strand, counting down.
AAATTGAGGGTTCATAGACTTCGGGGGATTTGGCTAAGGTATTAGAAAATATCCTTGTGGGACCCCAAAGGCAAAAGAGCTGACATTTTCAACAATTTGCTTTCTTGCTCAAGATCTCTTAGCTTACATAGAGATAAGTCCATCCATGTTTCCTGCTTCCTATGTCAACAAGACTATGTAGCTAAATCTCCTCTTTTAAAGACTACTCCTTATTGACTTGTTGTATCAAGAAGACCACACATGAAGAGGAACCATCGGTTCCTAGATTTGGGGAAAAGATGCAAGATAGGTTAAAATAAAAGAACTGTTTTGATAGACATTTTACCAACCAGGATTATGTATAAATGACTAGCGTGAAGCCTCAATTCCATATTAGACTAAGAGTTCATGTAAGTGTGGAGAGTTGTGTTTAAATAAAACTCTTAAGTTCTGCATCTAGGTTAGAAATCAAGGCATTTTTCAGTTTCAGAATGACTCAGATCTTCCAGGCAAGAATGAGATTTTCCATTCTTAAGGATAATTTCTAATCATTAGGGCTTTTTTAAATTAACAAAAGCAGTTTTCACAGGTCCGCATCCTAGGTGCCAGCATTAGTCTAGGTGCTGGGCATACAAAGCACTGAATAAGACATCCCTGAATCCTGGTAGGCAGGTCCATCGAGTGATCATAATGAAGCGTGGTGAGTTCAGGGACCTAGAAACAGACAAATAAGTAAGTCTCCAGAATCCAATACAGGAAATATTACTTGGATTAGAATGAATGAATCAGAATAATGAGTAAGGTTCACCAGGTAAGGAAACTCAAAAGACAGATTATGTCCAAACAACTACAAGGCAGTAATGGTATAGAAACAGAATGAAAAAATAGAGAATGAAGTACTTGGAACACAACTAATTCTACCTGAGAAGTCAGGGAAGACTGACTCCCTCTGAATGCATTATGCTCTTTGAGGTCCCAAGGCATTGCATATTCTATTTCTTCCTCTGAAAAATCCTCTCTAATCATTCCTTATTGACTTACCCTTAGTCTCCCATCACTGGCCTTGTGGCCACAACTTACCTTTCAAGTCTCAGCTGAAATATGTCCTCTGAGATGCTTAATTATTTTAAAAAAATAACGATAGCAACAATGATAATAATAATAATTGTCATCACTATTATTGTAGCTGAAATTTTACTGAGTAATGTCCACATTCTAGTCACTATGTAACCAGTCTACTCACATCATCTCATTTAATTATCACAAGAATCCAGTGAGATAAATGCTAGTCCTGCATCTGTGGATTCCATTCAAGCTTAGTTGAGTAATTTGTCCAAGTCTCTGTGGTTCATAGTGGCAGACTATCATAAGTCTAATTCCTCAGAAGACCCAGCATCTTAACTATGAAACATTTCTGCAGCCTTTTCAGGCTCACCCAGGAACACGCAATTGTCCCAAAACTCCTCAGTGTCAACTCTATTATCTCCATAAAGCAATGTTTCTAACCTTAGGCTAGAATCACTTTTTCACATGTCTTGCTCCTCTATGCATTATGAGGTCTTCGGAGTAATATTTCATTTGATACTTATCCCGAGTGCCTAGAAACACCTCCAGTACACAGTAGAAATTCAACAGAAATTTGTGAATGAATAAATGGTAGAATGAATAAAAACGTCTGTAGAAGAAATTCTGTGTGAAACTCCACATAATTCATTGCCAGGTATGTTGTCTGACAGGGAACTATCAAGGTTCATGTCACAGCCAGGCAAGAAGCACATGTGTCCACAGGCAGTCGTGGTGGACAGAAGAGGAACTGGGTAAAAACCTGGACAAGTTCCAGTATACAGACTGAAGTATCAGTCTGTCAAGAGGTGGCATCTCTGCCCATTTTCGTAGAAAAATCCTCCTTGAAGGAAGATGGCCAGGGTTGTCTGAAAAACAAATTTTCCCTTTCCTAGCACATCCCTTCAACGCACAGCAATGTGGAGCATGAGTTTACATCTACACAGGAATATTCTAGTATCACAAGTGGTCTCCAGTCAGTTGCCCTTTGAACAGCTAATCCACATTCATGTATTTGCATTTGTAACCCAAGTCCTTCCATGCAGACATTCCAAATCACTGTAAAGAAATGGAAACTAGTGGAAACAAACAGAAAAAGAAGCTTATTACTCCTGCATTGTTCTCTCCTGGGAATCTTTCTGCTTTAGGTTATGGGTGCTCTGTCACTGTTCTTTTCCTGCTTTAATTTAGAGCTCAGAGTTCTGATTGGATTAATGGCCAAGGCACTTTGGAAGAGCCCTTGCTTAGCAATATGCATCTGTCACTTTCAGGGACATTGTATCCCCATATACCATGTTCTCTCCGGAGCTATCTATTGCTTCACATTTATCCTCTGCACTCGAATCGGCCTTCAGTTCACAGACCTCATTTTTGCAGCACCTGTTGCATTAATAACTAGAAAATGCAGTTCAGCCACTGAGACTTGCGTCCATGCAGTAAATAATCAGGTAGCAAGGACTTATCTTTGCAGAGTCCGCTTTCTTGATATTATTAACTCCTGAATAGAGAGAATAGCGATGTGAAATACATTTCATCTGTGTATGGTAATAGTATGACATTACTTCATTGAAAACATATACAGTATCTATTCTATAAAATAAAAAGGGGAAAATGCATTTAATAAAACTAGAACAAAGCAATCTATTTGAAAGATAGCATGGAATTCTGCCTTGTGTTACATTGTATAAAGTAAGAAAGAAATCTCTTCAAGTCCTGATTTGTTTTAACCTAGATAGTATGATGTAATAGAAAGGGAATCACTTAGAAATCATATGCATCTGAATTTAAATTCCGGTTCCACCATTTAGTTGTGGTATGACCCGTGAGTGAATGACTTCACTTCTCTGGGCTCAGTTTCCTCGCCTGTAAAATATCAGATACTACTGGTATCTTGCAGTGCCTTACTGTCTATGTTGTTACTCTCCTGGAAGAACAACAGAGGAAAGGTATCAAAACACCTAGTAACATTCCTAGAAAAAGGAAGGTGCCCAATAAATAGGAGCCCTTTACATAGGAGATGGCTTGAAGGACAGACTGCAGGACAGATGCACTCTTTATCATTCCCCTTCCGACTGTCCTGCTGCCACTCCCACTGCATCCCCTCCCAACAAGCCTGGTAGCAAGAGTGTCCAGCTGGGCAACAGAAACATTACCTTTTCCTTCTCCTACAGCATACCAAATTTCAATTCGAGAGCAGATTTTACCACAAATGAAGGTTTTTCTTGCATAAACCCAGACAGTAGTTGCTAAAAATCTCTGGCCACTCAAGTAGTCAATGACATCATAGCTATATTTCCCATTAAAAGGAAATTCTAAATGTAAAACCCCTTTTCTCTTTACCAGTTCAGAGCCCTGATTAGATTTCACTTACATGTAAAATATGTAACTTCATGAGCCTGTGTGGATTTTTCTTCTTAAAGTTTCATTGGGGTGCCTGAAAATTTTGAAACAATTTTATTTTTAATGCTTGGAAAACTCATGAGCAACAAAAATAGCATATCTATCTCAATGTAGATAATCTATTTCAAAACTTTTAAATATGTTAATAAAATCTTGAAGCATAAAACAATATATATCATATTGATTTCATTGTCTTAAAAATCTATAATAATTCCTTTGATACATATATAAAATCTATCCATTATATTATATACATATTTTTATCTCCCTTTAATATTTGTACTTAAGGCAGTGTCCATATATATGCATATATGTATTAATTTAATTATTATTTGTTTGCAAAACTATCTCATTTCTCAGTCTATGGGTGTCACACACCACACCTACCACCAGAGCCCTGCCTGTTCTTTACCATCATCTGTATCCCTTTCCCACTCCCTCTGCCCTCCCAGGCCCCAGGAGCCACCATCTTGCATCCTATGGATTTTTGCTGGGGTTCAACTGTTTATTTCATTTTACTATATTCCACATATGAGTGAAACTATCCTATAGTTTTCTTTTTCTTTCTGACTTATTTCACTTAAACATGATCCCCTCCAGTTTCATCCAGATTGTTGCAAAGGGCACAATTTCAGTTTTCTGTAGTAGTTTCATAGAATTCCATTGAATATATGTACCACAGCTTCTTTATGTATGATCTGTTGATAGGCACTTAGGTGGTTTCCATACCTTGGCTAATTGAACTATGGTCAGCTAGGTATATTAAATACAACCTTATAGGAGTACATTTCTCATTTCTCTACAAATTACCTGTCACATAATACAGTCGTTATATATCTGATGACATATTTTAATTATTTCTTTCATGTAATTAAAGAATAAAAGTTATTAACATATCAGTGCTCTCAACACTCCCTTTACGACAAATGAGAATGTTGACTGAGTCCCTTCAGTCTCTCCCTGTTCTCTCCCTCTAAGAAGAGAATCATTTTCAGACCAGTTCTGAAGATTTTGAGATGCATAAATGGAAAAAAAAGAGAGATAAAGAAACTTATGTAAAGAAACTTCTAGTGAGCTAAGGGAAATTTTCAGGGTCATTAGAGAGATGGAAGTGGTCATAACATGAAGGGAGCAAAATGAAGGAAATTTCAAGGAGTATTTCTAGAGTATATGAATGTACTCAATAGCATTCAAAGAATGTAAGTACAACTTGCTATTTTTTAATTCCTTTTAATGGAATTTAAAAAACAAGCATTGAATTCTTTGAAGCTCAGCTTTGCTGCCAAATTGAACTATGGATTATAGCCTCAAAAATCTTACTTCTCTCAACTTGACCCTCAGATTTTTAGTGCAGAATTTTATTTTATTGCATTTTCTATGCATCTAGCAAAGTGTGGTACATGCTTCAAGTCCTTTAACAACACTTTGTTCTCTTGATTTGATTCACTTTAATATTGACCATCAAACTAAACAGCATGGACTAACCAAACTACAGTTTGGGCTAATCGATTTCCTATTCCTGTCTCAAACAGATGGTAGTTGTGCTCTTAAATAAGTGAGGAAATTAAAAGGTTCTATACCAAATGAATTCTCATCTCATGACCCAGAAGTATGTCTCAGTGTACTCGGAATTTGCAGATGAACTGAAGTGATCTTGAAGAACTCCACTGTGGTGAGGAGCTCCTGGGAGATTGGATACAGGCAAGTATAACTTGATTTTATAACAAGAGAAAGAATGTGTATTGGTGAACTACAGAGCACTGAGTTTGACATCTATCCAAGTCCACATTCTAGAACAATTTTTTTTAAACAGTGTCTTCTGAGCACCTAAAAAAGGAAGTGATAAACTCAGCATGAAGACACTAAGAATAGTCCTGTAGATTAACCTCAATTCCTTCTGACTGAGATACTACATTGGGAGATCAGAGAAATTAGTAGAAATAGTATATACAGATTTCAGAAAAGTTTTTGACAAGTTCTTTTATGATATTCTTGAAAATGAGAGAAAGTAGTCTCACTGATACTGCAAATGCACAAAACTCGTAGTCAATGGAACATTAATATCCAAAAGGAACCAACTGATGAGTGATGCAAATTCAACAAAGTGTTGAATTATTTCAATTAACATTTTTTCAACCTCTTATGCCACCCACCATATCGAGGGTTAGTGATTCAATTATAGATTAGTGAATGGAGAAAACCAGACTTGGAAGCAGCAATCTTCAAAGGAACCATTTGTGTGATTTGACTTTCAAAAGTGCCCAAGTAAGCATGAGATTATGTCAGACAAGCAAAATGTCTGAAATGGGTAATGCTTTTTCTGCTCTCTCTGAAGATTGTCTTCACTTTAGGCCCCATGCACTAAAATAGGCTCTGGGTCATATCCTGAAAAAAAAGTGACCTGGATGTTGGAAAAGCATCAGTTAAATCATACTGAGAAGACAGAATTACATATTGAAAAGAGAGATCACAAGGTCACCTCAATGACTTCCAAGTAGAAGAGGAACAGAGTAGACATTCCACATGGGTTACCATGAAAAGTGTAGGAATACAAACGGAATTATAAGTGTGGAACAAAATATAAGTACAGAGGAGTGATGAGAACCCATAACTGGTAATCTTAAAAGTTTTTCTATCCTAATCATAGATGCTGTAATCTCCCAAAGCAAAGGTTCTACCATTTCCTTAGGTTATCTACTCCATGATTTAACTGTAGACTACTATATTTTTTCAATTTATTTTAAATCATGATATACATTAAACATTTTAAAACTACAGAGAAAGCGAGAAACAGCATTCATATACCTACTACTCAAGCTAATTTGAACATTTTGCCATTTGGATTTCAAATTAGTTATAATAAATATATCATTATAAATATAACTGTATTTACTTCTTCCCCACTCAAAGACAGCATTACCTTAAGTACAGTGTGTACATTTATACCCTGGCCACACATTTTACATACAGGTCATTATACACATAACATATTATTTTAAGGAGACAAATACGGATTCCAGTTTACTGGTGAAGTAAGAAATCTTCACAAAGAGATTATGTCTAGCATTGAATGATTATGAGTTACCCAGGCTTTCTAGGATAAGGAAATTATTCCAGGTAGATTAAACAATAGTCTCAAACTTACAAATGAAAAAGTTGGAAATTTCTCCCAAAAATTCAAATGATTATATGACTTCAAATAAAAGGTAAATTGGGAGTTTGATAAGATGACAATTGAGACATTAACAAGAACCCAATTATTAAAGACTTCTTCCTAGAGAGAGTCAGTTAAGCATTTTCATGATGGGAAATATGTGACTTACATACATGTTAGAGAGATAAAGCCGGTGACAATGTAGTGAGAACGAATGGAGGAGAGGTTGGGGGGGGACATAAAGACAGAATCAAGTTGAGAATCAAATTAGTAAGTATTGAAAGTCCAAGAAAGATGACAGAAGTTTCAAATAAACTAGAGTAGGAAGAGAGATTTAAAAATCCTTAAAATGAAATCTTGCCATTTATGATAACATGGATGGACCTAGAGGTTAGTGAAATAAGACCAATGGAGAGAGACAAACACTGTATGATCTAACTCTTATGTGGATGAAAAAGAAACAAAACTATGAGCAAACAAAAGCAAGAAACAAACTCTTAGACAATAAGAGCCAAGGGAAATAGGGAAGGGGATGATAAATAGAGTAAAAGGGGTCCATTGCATAATGAAGGTAAGAAACTAGACCTGGCATAAAGAACCTAATATTGTATATATAGATGCTGCTGTATAATGCTGTCCACCTGAAACCTACATAATGCTATAAACCAAAGTTAAGTCAATAGGAAAATTTTTTGAAAAATATATTTGATCTTATTGTGTGTAAAGCATGCATTTTTAATAATGAGAGATATTTAAATAACAGTGACCTACTAGGTTTGCAATACATTTCAAGGAATGATTTTTAACACGATATATCTGAATCATTATAATAGTTGATTAGATTATCAATAACCATATTAAATATGATATAAAATGATACAGCATGATTATTAAAATTATGAAAAATTCTCATATAACCAATGTACAATAGAAAACTTTTGAGTTATTTTTAAGCTACCCATTTAATTTTCAAAGAACTATTTATAAAATAAATCATCAATAGTTACATAGTTGGTTTTTACATGCACAAATAAGCATCTATTTTTATCAAAAACAAGCTCCATCAAGTTTTACTTATAATGTGGATATTTAATTTAAAACATTATTTTAATTAGTCCAAGTATTTTCAGTTATTTCCTTTTCTTACATGCACCTTCATTTCCATAAATTCAAAGAGTATTGGGTAAGTAGATGGTGAATTTGTACTCTTATTCCATAGAAATAAAAAATGCAAATGATTATTCCATCATCTCCTAGCACCAAATATTAACCAGGAGGACAAAGTAGCTTTCTCATTCAGAAACCAAACTAGATTTCCAGGAACACTTACTTAATTGATTTGATGAATTCAGTTTATTTATTTTTCAAAATAGGTTGTCATTGCTGTTGTTAATGATGATGCTTTGCATTGTGTAACTTTAAAGTAACTAGCTATTTGTCTTTCTCCTTTAAACCATTAAATGTTTGCTGGATAGGTAAACTATAAGCACATTTATTACAAATAGAGCAGTTTCATTTTTTGTTTTTGAACAGTTTAAAGAAAAACAGAACAATGGATATCTTAAATTACTTAATTATCAAGAGGTATGAATTGTATAAATGAGCCTGATAGTAAAGAATCTTTTCCATGCAAAGTTGTACTTCCTCCGAGACAGTGGTTATTAAACTGGATCATGTATCAGACTCACCAGAGGGCTTGTTACAACACAGACAGAAGATGACCCCCCAACACCAGCCGAGAGTTTTGACTTTGTAGATCTGCAATGGGGCCTGAGAATTTGCATGTCTAACAGGTTTACAGGTGACGTGGACCATCTAAAAGGGTCCACACTTTGACAAGCATACTACAGGAAGATTTCTCTGACCCCTGAGATGGGGAACATTGGAATACTGATCCTCAATGAGCCTCCATCACTCTGAGGTATGATGAAAGACTGACACCTCTAGCTTCAAGTGCATGTCTAATTTTTTAAACACCCCCCCATCCCAGGGCATGGTTCAGGGATAGAGCCTCACTGGTGAAGAGTAGTAGATGGTTAATAATTATTTGTTGAGTGATACTAGGTTGATCATTACATATATGAAAATGTAAGTTCAGAGGAAAAAACAGAATGTGTTTATGTGTGGATTTATGAATGTATGTATACACATACATTTGTGATTTGAAGTACTCAGATCAGTGACAGGGAAAATGCTATGTATTCAGGGAAGAAAAGAATATTAAGGCGCACCCTGGTTGAATAGTAGTTGGGTCAATCGCCTCTAAAGAAGCAGGCTACATGCCCCCGTGTTCAAGTTCTGGACTGTGGCGGGTGGAGGGAGATGGTCAATGTGAACAACTAAATAAAAATGAAGGTTTCTTCCTTCTCCTCTCTCTTCCTGCCTGTCTGTCTACTTGCTTTCATTCCTGCCTGTGCCTTTCCTTAAAAAAATAAGATTTTAAGAGCCAAGAAATGTGTAACCAAATAAATGATAATATATTTGATTTTTAAATTCACTTTACTACTACAGTATATAATGGGAATAAAATATTTTCAAAAGATCACAATAATAAAATTGTGGTTTCAACTTTTTCAGATATACCTTTTGACCCACAAATTCTTTGTAATACTCCATCCGGTATAGCTGGTAAAACTAAGAAACACCCCAATTTGCCTGCAGTATATCCTAGGGCACACCAGAGATTAGAGAGATCACCTACATCCTAAACAGAAAAAGGTATTATAAGGAGAAAAAGACGGAAAAGACCTAGTAGGTCATTCAGTTCCAATGCCTGAGCTAGTGGAAGATTAAATAAAGTAACACAGAAAAAATTATGGAAATATACTCAAAAAACTTAAGACTCTCTGATCCTCTAATTTTTAGTGCCTCATGGAGTTCAAGGGTTTATTGTCAACTCATTGCTTAAACCCCTATTCATCAAAAGAAAATTATTCCCTATAGTCTGCATTAGAAATGGAAATAAGAACAGCAATGTAAAAAGTTGATTTTTATGGTATTAAATGACTCGTTTTTCCTATGTTCATGAATTTCTGGTTTGTAACTGTACTTATCCAAAATATTAAAATGACCTTCAGGCCAACCCCTTTACTTAAGAGTGAAGGGGGAAGAGAAAATTACTAGAAGTTGACCATTACCGAAATTACTTGCAAGGCATTTTTCTTTGATAGCTGCAGTTTCACTCATATTATCATCCTTTTCTGTTGACAAGTTTCCAAGATTTTAATCTTGGATTGGAAATGTTACCCTATCAGAAAGGGCTTATATTGTCAGCAGCAGTGCTGTCGTGGAATACAGAATCATACATGAGAGTGCTTGTTGTATTGAAAAATATACCATTGCTAGGAAAGGCATTTAAATGTTTAGTCTGCTTGCTCATAAATCACTTTCAATGTGCTCAAGTTCTTAGACAACATATTGAAAGCTTTCTTATTTGTTTTATTATAGCAGTGTCATTTGCATTGCTGAACTTGGAGTTATGTCAGCAATTCCACATAAACCTTCTCTTGGAAGGTCTATAACTCTGCGATTAAATTTCACCCTGGCTTAGAATTCAAAAGTGAAAATTCTGTGAATATTTTTCAATTTAAAGTATATCTTATATTTTAACAAATGGTCAGAATGACAGTTTCGATTTACAAATGGAAGCAAATGGCCTAACTCACACAAAATTAACATGGGCATCAGGAGACCTGGATGTGTTTTTCTAAATTAACAGATTTGTTTGGTTGGTTTAATAATACATATTCGAGGCATGTTTTAAATGTATAACTTTGCTTTACTGGATATCACTGCTCTCTTTCTTTTCTTTTCTTTTTTTTAATTATATGGACAATTTTTCCACTCTCCCTCTCAGTGAAATTATTATTTAAATGTCTATTTAACCTTGGGCATATACACACTCAGAGCTGTCATTTTTGTTGTTGTCTTACACAAAGCCAACACCAGTATCCCTGTCTTCTACCAACCACCTGGAGTTGTTCTAAGTATGAAACAAGATATCAATTAGCTAAGGCTGAAGAATAAAAAGAAATTAGAGTGCATTGTCAGGAAGCCTTTGAATTGAGGATGAAACTGAGTTAGAAATATGAAGCATTTTTAGAAGTCAGAAATAGAAGCAGAATGTGAAGAATCAGAATAACAAGAAGGAATTGAATCAAATGTTTACTGATTGAAAGATATTCCATACACCTTCTTCTAGATCACATCATGGAAGTGGTTAGGCTCAGAGCTAGATAAAAAGAAGGTGTTCTCTTAAAATTTTCTAGGAGATATATTCCTACTCACTCTACCTTTTTGGAAAACAGAGGTCAAAGACAACACAGATTTCCTACCTTTGAAGAGAAATATATTAATAGAAATAAGCATACCATTATTCTATGCTAAAGAAATAAATTCTTGCAGCATAAAGGGAGGTATCTCTGTATAAAGGAAGAAAATTTTCACCTCTCTGAGTGCTCAAGAGCTTCATGCACAAGAGGAATATATTTATAATCAGAATGGCTTAGTTTTACAACTGAGCTGCTAAAGCAAAGATCTGAGGAACAGCAAAGACCTGCAAAATCTCAGCCATGTATGCACAGGTCCGTGAAAACCACAAGGCAACCCAAAATTTCCAGTGGACATGGAGATCATGTGGGTGAACTGAGATATTCGTAGTAACTTTCTCCAACAGCAAATACAGACGCCAACTTCAGATACCAGTTGTGGGAGCAGGAGATACTATCCTCCAGGAATAGCCCTGCCTCATTCATTTAAGGAAAACTAAGTTGATTTCATTTAAATTTCAGAGGCAGTATCCCTTTTGAGATTGGGTGGAGATCTATTAGAAACAGGGAAAACAGGATTCTGTTATAGAATTATAAAAGAGACCTAATAAGTCTATTTAAGAGAGTCAGAGTATCACACCTAAATGGGCAGCTGATCTATGACAAAGGAATTAAGAACATACAATGGAAGAAGGAAAATCTGTTTAATGAATGGTGTTGGGAAAATAACAAGGAGGAAAAAAAAAAAAGAAGATGCCATGTTACTCATTAGCACTATATACATAATAATAACTCAGAATACATCAAAGACCTTGATGTAAGACCTGAAACCATAAAATACATAGAGAAAAATGTAGGAAAATACTCCACGACAGCAACCTCAAGATGTCTTTGGGGAAGTGACATCTATAGCAAAGGAAACTAAAGTAAAATTAAACAATTAGGACCACATTAAAGTTTCTGTATAGTGAAAGAAACCATCAATAAACAAGAAAACAACTTACTAAATGGGACAAGATATTTGCACAACATACATCAGTCAAGTGCTTAACCTCCAAAATATATAAAGAGCTCAAATACTGCAACAAAAAAAGCAAACAACCCACTCAGAAAAATGGGCAGAACAGAATAGACACCTTTCTAGAGAAGACACACAGATGGCTTACAGACACATGAAAAAATGCTTTACATTACTGACCATCAGAGAAATGCAAATAAAAACCACAGTGAGAAATCACCTCACACCAGTAAGAATGTCCTATATCAAGAAAACTAGAAACAATAAGTGTTGGAGAAGGTGTGGAGAAAAATGAACCCTCCTACTCTGTTGATAGGAATGTAAATTGGTGTAATCTCTTTAGAAAACAATATGGAAATTTCTCCAACAAATTAAAATGGAGCTAGCATTCAATTCAGAAATCCCACTACTAGGCATATACCCAGAGCACACAAAATCTCTAATCAGAAAAAAAATAAAATATCCTAACATGAATAGAACTAGAACGGATTATGCTAAGTGAAACAAGTCAGAAGAGAAAGGCAAATATTGTTAATCTTACTCTTCTGTGGAATACATACATATATATATACATATATAGATGTATATATATATTATGTATCTCAAATAGGCAAAACAAAAACTAACCCTTGAACACAGACACACTGACAATAGAACTCAGGTTATGAGAGAGGAAAACAGGTGAGTGACAGGAGAAAGGGATGGTAGGAATCCAACAGACAGTGGTAGAAGATTGTTGGTAATTTGGTGGTGGGCCTGGGATGGGTAGCATATATTTGATGAATAGTGAACCTGCATATGTAAACTTTTATTATTTTGTACCTCAGAAAAATAATTCAAATAAAATATTTCTTCTCTTACGTGGGGAAAGAAAAGTAATGGAAAGCAAGATAGAAAGTCCATTCCGTACACTCAATAAGTAAGGAGAAATAATTTGGAAAAGGCACAAGGATCCTCAGACAAGATCCCCCATGGATTCTTCCTCTAAAACAACAAAGAAATTGGACAAAATATAAACAACATGTATCAGTGATTCAGCAGAAAATCAAGAGGTTCTAGGGGGACAGAGGTCAACTAAGAAAAGGAAACCAGAACACTGAAACCAACTTTTACTCAGACGATAAGATAAATTGTAGAGAGGTAGTTGTAGTTATTATTCTTTGTATTTTACAATCATGCTTTCTCTGCTGGGTATTTTCAATGTGTCACATCAGTTACTGGCTTTATCTTTCTCTGCTTTGCTCTAGGTCCTAAGGAGGTTGGCATCAAAACACTACCAGCTGTAGAGCTCCTAGCTGAGTCTGGCCATGGAAACAGACAAGGGATGAAGGGAGGGGAGAAAGGTTGAAGTGTCTACTACCCAAAGGCCTTTTCCCACCAAGGGGAGTCATGGGTTAGTAAGCTCCTCTACCAAAGACCACAACCCACATCAAGAGATCCTCTCACACAGCTATGCAACTGCTAATAAGTGTTCTTTTCTGTGTCTTCATCCTTAGTATGGTAGAGGGACAAGTAATTGTTTAAGAAAGTTGCATACTCAGTTAGTCTCATCATCTTTTATTGTTTCTTTTCTCTTAACTCTGCTCACACCTTTGTCAATAGTCCTTCATTAATCCTCCTGGAGAGTGGATTACTCTACTTGAGAGTGTTACCTGCTTCCTTGCAGACTCTTGACCAATGAACCTATGAAATATTTAGTGGAGATACTTATTTTTAGAAAGAGCAAGAGGTTGTGTACTTTGGGGCCTAAGAAGGAAAGAATGGACATGATTGTAAGCAAATAACTGGGTGACCTTCTTAAGTAGGGGGAGTTCAGGAAGAATAATGGTACTGGAAACTCTGTGTTGAGGAGTGGCTTGGAGGGGAGAAGTGGGTAGATGTTTCTTTCAAAAATTTGAAATGGAAAGGAATATAAAAGGTTGAGTAGTGCATTGAGAGGATAGAACCAATATGTATACACACACCAACACATATTTTTCAGCAGATGGGGAGAGGAGGAAGAGGAGGAAGAGGAGGACGACAAAGAAGGAGAGACCAAGTCAGAGAAGAGATTGCAAATCCCATTGTCAATAAACAAAATAAAATGCAAAGTGCAAGTCCAAGAGAAAGCAGGAAAGATAAGATCAAGATGGTGAAGTAAAAACTTTCTCCTCTGAAAAGAAGTAGGAAAAATAAGGATAAATAGGAATAGAAACAAAAATAGAAGTGAGAAAGAAGAATATTTCAGGCAGTTATCCTTTCCTTTTGAAGCAGGAACAAGAAGTCTCTTCTGAGGCAGGGAGGAATGAAGTGAGACTTGAAAAATTAGCAAGTTTTGAATCACTACTGTGGGTATTGGGTCAGGTTGTTTTACTTTTAACAGATCATCTTCTCTGAGTCACTGTAGTCAACCTACTTTCAATGGGGGTGCGGGGGTGCAGTCACACCAAAGTGTCCAACAGATATGTTTCCTTAACTTTGTGGGAAGAGAATTTAGTTTAATTCCTGTTGGCTCTATTATTGTAGAGTTTTTAATGTAATCAGGTTCTTACAAGTCTGACACAAGTCTCGCAAATATTCATCAGACATCCTAAACAAAGGAAATGCAGCAGAAGCAAAAAGCAAGGGAACAAATGAGAGTGAGGAGTGAGGAGGAACCTAGCAACCAACAAATAACGTCATCCAAGTTCATCCCATATAGTCACTAATGGCTTATTAGGGAAACAAAGAAAACTAGGTTTGACAAGGCTTTGTGGACTAATAAAAAGGTCTTTAAGGATTGAGCAAATAATGTGGACAAAGGAATCATCATCAAAGGGTCAGGATTAATGAAAGCAACTCTTTTTTCTCATGTCTGATTATGTATTTATCATTATTTGCTCATATCCTCAGACCAATAGAAAGTTTCATCCTACTGTTCTACTAACCATTCTCAAGTACCAGACGAGTTCAGACATGTCTTGTGTTTCATCGGTATACTTCCAACTGAAGCTCACCGAAATAGAAAAGATACCTACTAAATGACAATGAATTTCAAACATATGAACATCTCTAGACATGATAATCAGGCTGTGAGCTCAAATGCTGGAACCCTCAAATGTTGTGGTTAATAATTATAATAGGTAAAATATCATTTTTGACAGTTTTTAACAGTTGAAGTTTATTTGAGCTGAAAACATAGGAGAGTTGTTTAATAATAACATGATGATGATCTTTGTACACCACATACTATCATAGACCATGTTCCTTAAAATAAGGTAGAGCTGTTTTCCAGACAAGTTATTTTATTTTCACAATAATTTTGCAAGCTAGATACTCTGGTCACTATTTAACAAATGAGAAACCAACTTCAAAGAAGGAAAATAATTTGCCCCATAACATGTCCCTGACAGAGGGTAAAGCCAGGAATTGAATGAAGATCTGAGTCCAAAGTCTGTGTTATATCCTCAGCACTACCTGCCCCTTCGTTGTTCCCTTCCACCATGTTTTCCTGCTCTGCTTTCCCTAAATCTCACAGCTCACCTCTGATCACAGTCAATATATTTTTTAAGAAAAATTACACACTGCTAAACAACCTTTATCACTACAGCAAATGTGTACTGAAGCAACATACATACTCTTTCAAACTTTGACAGGTCTCCATTTATCATAACCAGAAGCAGCAACCAATTCTTCAACTGAGAGAAATTCCCACCAAGCCTAGGATGTGGTTCTCAAAGCCTTCAGGAAGTTTCTGCCTTTCTCTTTTGTGGATTTTCACCACAGGGGAGCAACCTAACTAACACTAATTGAGATGAAATGAATGAAAAGTTGAATATTCCCTTTGCTCTGAATGTTATGGTTTGATGAAATTATGTGGACGAAAGTGCTCTGTCTGGCCAACGTTCCATGTGTTAAACCCATCAACCAATGTGGGTTCAAAATACTAGTAACCGGTGGTGTTTGTTTTTCCATGTATTGAACTACTGGTGTTTCAAGCTCCATCCAAACTCAACACCCACCTTTTCCACTACCATTCAATTGTTACTTTTTCCTAAGGACCACATGTAAGGATAAATTGTTTTACTCTTATTTTTCAGTAGAGGAAACAGGGATTCAGAGACCATTTTGTGATTTTCATCAATTCACTCAGTTAAAATGTAATAGAGAGACTTTGATTCCAAAGCTGCAAAGGAGAATTTATAAATAAATCTGAGAAGAATCTCTACCAAGAAGACTTAACTGATTACCTCTTCCTCCCTAGAGAAGATTCTATATCCATAGGACCATTGGAGAAAGCAACTTTTCTTTTGGCTTTTTATACAAAGAAAGGATTTTGTCACAAAGACAATCTCTACAAATGAAATTGGAAGATCCAGGAAACTTGAGAAAATAAAATACCCAGATTTAATTTCCTACCAATACATTCATCGTTAATCTTTTAAATGGATTTTCTAAGAACTTTATTACACATAACGCTAGTCCTGAAATCTCAGATTTACAGAAGCTGAAATTTCCATTAAATATAAAATGTGAATAATTTAGATTACAGCCTACTGTACAATAAATATACATCCCAGACAGGAAGAGATCTATAACCTCATTTGCCTCCTGACATCCACAGAACAGCTTCTCCTGGCAAAAAAATTTGCTGACTCCAGCAATTTAACCAGTTAAGAATTTTTCTTAGATTTTCTAACAAAGCAATGAGTAGTTCTCTTTAACTAAAATGGCTTTTTTTACTGAATGTAGTGTCAAAAGAAGACTCTAGAATCAGGCTGTCTGGTTATGAATTCTCTATCTGCCACTTACAATCTGTAGGACCTTGGACAACTTAGGAAATATCTTTGTGTCTGTTTCTTCCTTTATAAATTCTACCAGATTGCTATGAGGCTCAATTGAAAGCAATATATACAAATTAACTAGATATTTTTTTAAGCACATAACACCTAATAAAAGTTAGTTATCACCATACACACACACACACACACACACACACACACACACACACACACACATCAAGCCTGGGCAAATTCTTCACCTGTTCTTTCATTCTACATCATCAGTGGGAGGTGGCAGGTGAGGTTCCATTTAAAGCAATAGGCTCCACAGTAATTATCCTTAGAATCAGAGGCAAGAATTCAGAAGACCTTGGCAATCCTAATATATCTTCAGTCTCTAAACAAAAGCAGTTCTACAGAAAAGTTACCCCATATATATATATATATATATATATATATATATATATATGCCTCTAATGTTACCATTTATTGGGAACTCCCCTTTAACAAGTGCTTTGTATATATTATTGAAAAATCTGTTAACAATCATGCAATTTGATATAAAATTTAAATTTCACAACTAAGGAAACTGATTCTCCAGGAAGTCACATTGATATTAGGTGTCAAGAGTTAGAATGTCAAATCCAGAATGTCCAAATCATACACAATCCATGTTATTTCCACTCCATCATCACACTGTATACATTAAGAACCTCTCTATTCCTCTACTGTGGCCCTGTCCTGTTTTTGATGACCACACCCACCCTGGTGCCCACTCTTTCTTACAGTTAGTTGCACGGCCTGCTAGACACTGGGTTGGGCAGGGAACTGGACTTGACTCACCTCATTTACAATCCATTTGAACTTACTTGTCTAGTGTTCTATTCTCCTTTCAACAATACTTTTTGAGGAAAGATAATTTCATTTTTGCAAGGACATGAATAACCTATTATCAATCATTCTGGAATAAAAAGAATGATAACTATTATATCCTCATACTTGAAAATGTGCTATGCATGTTCTCAATGCTCATTATGTATCTCAGCTCTCACAAAACCATGTTATGATTGCTGAAACTAAATTATTTAACTCACTAAAACTCACAAAGGTAGTGACTGGCAGTCCAGAGAGGTCAAGACCTGTTTGATTCCAACAACTGAACTCTAAAGAGCAGTTTCACTTTTCATTACTAAGGCCCCAGTCAAGATTTGCACCAGGGCTGCTATTACTTAGGAGGGAGGGATTGGATGGATAATTTGGGGGTCATGTTTTCAGTTCACATAGCCAGCAATTTGGACAGTTTGCAAATTAAGTTTTTAAGTTTTCATTTAGTTATATCCTTCCCATTCTCAAATAATAAGTCAATTATCATTCTCCCCAAACATATATTTTTTTAAATAAACATTTATAAAACCCAGAAATAAAACACCAAGAATTTTTGACAATCCCAAATGTCTAGGGCATAGTTTAGAGAAGTCCATGTTTCCTATATAATGGGAAGATGTTCCCATCATGTTGTATGTTGCATGAGGAGAGTTCACAGAATTTGTCAGATTTACTTGTTTGTTTGTTTACCAGTTTCTTTGTTATATATAGGAAATAAAGAGATAGAATAATTAAATAAAAACTACACAGGGGGGACTAGAACCTTAAATTCACAAATTGTGCAGCTCCTCAAAGAACATTAAAATGATGTTTTCATAAACATCATTGAAAAAGAGCTACCATCTTGGCTCTTAGATAATTGAAAGGATTTTTTTTGCATGTTTATTTGGGCAAGGTGTGGCAGCTACATGGGCTTAGCCAACAAGGGTATTTTAACAGGTGACATGTTGTATTATAAATTTGAAGTCAATGTGAAAGTAATCCTGAATTTGTAATACCAAATATACTTTTCACTCTGCAACCATCTGCAGTACATCAGGTTTCACTTCTTCACAAACCCCCCTCTCACAAAGTGGCTGTGAGAATCAAAGAAGAGAATGTATCTGAAAGTGCTCTATCAATTCTAAAACACCATACAAATGACAGGGATTATCACTGCTGTTCTTACAGCAGATATTAGAGACTCTTCTCAGTTAGTGACCTTCAGAAGTCAGAGAAGAGTGCCTGAGGGTAAAATAGAGAATTTGTATTAATTCATTTAGGCTTTTCGACAGTTGAATTCTAACACTAGAACTATTTCCTGTAATGATGACTTAGTAATGCCAGAAACAAACACAGCTATCAAGTTTAATCACTTGTATGGAGAAGAAATTAGTTCATAAAATGTAGTAGATCTCCAACTTGAAAATTTGGTCTAAGTCAGTAACAGATACTAAGTCATTTGATTTTTTTTTTTTTTTTTTGTCAGTAGGGCATTCTGAGTTAGTTGATGTTTTAAAAAGTAAAGTAGCCATTAAGAGTAAGATCATGTAATTAGGAGGAAAATATATTTCTATAATGTGCAATAAGAGTTCATTTACGTTATTAACATTACTGTTTTTTAAACATCATAATTCTATTTGGTCTTTGGTAACAGTGATTCCCACAAAATTATTTTGTAAAAGAACCACCATGCTTTACATTGATTCATTTCTTTCATTTCTATTCTTATTTTATCCCTGGGCGGGAATGGAGGAGTGTCCATTTTTACATGGATTTCAATAATTTTTGATGCAAAAGACCCTAGAATCACTGTTGGAGAACATAGATTTGCAGATTCAAACTAGGCTTCTGTCTAGACTAATACAAAGCAGTTATCAGAAATGATAAAGCAAGTATGATGTGGACTGTGGTGAACAGAGGAAGCCATACCTCTCCCTCAGGGCAGAGTTAAGTACTTAGTCTAGGTCAGTTTTTGTACCAAGGAAGCATATATTCTGTTTCCACTTGTTTCAATATTTTAAGAAATGTAAAAGCCTAAATTCTTGAATGCAAAAATACTCTTAATATTTTAATGTTTTCTCAACATTTAAAATATTATATGACAGCCCTTTAGCTGTATTTAATCAAGAAAAAAGAGACTCAAATAAAATCAGAAATAAAAGAGGACATTACAACCAACCCCACAGAGATACAAAGGATCATTAGAGACTAGTATGAATAATTACACACTAGCAAACAACCCAGAAGAAATAACTAAATTATGCCTAGAATCATACAACCTACCAAAATTGAATTATAAAGAAATAGAAAATCTGAACAGGTTGATTACTAGTAAGGAGATAAACTAGTAATCAAAAGCAGCCCAACAAACAAAAGTCCAAGAGCAGATGACTTCACTAGTGGATTCTACCAAAACACTGGAACAATATTAGTCTACATTCAAACAATAATTAGTCCTCAAATTCTTGCAAAAAGTAGAGGGAGGCAGGAATACTCCCTAATTCATTTTTATGAGACCATCATCACCCTGATACCAAAAACTAGACAAAAATACAAGTAAAGAAAATTATAGGCCAATATCTCCACAAAAATCCTCAAGAAAATATTAACAAATTAAAGTCAACAAAACATTAAAAGGATTATATGCCAGAATCCAATGAAATTTGTTCCAGGATCCAAAGATAGTTCAACATCCACAAATCGGTCAACACAATACACCACATTAACAAAATGGAAGGTTAAAATTAAATGATCATCTCAGTAAATGCATAAAAAGCATGTGACAAAATTCAACATCCATTTATAATTTAACAAAAAAAAAAAGGAAAAAAGAAACCCAACTCTCAACAATGTGAATTAAAGGGAATGTATCTCAACATAATAAAGATCATATGTGGCAAACCCGCAGCTAACATTAGACTAAATGGTGAAAAACTGAAAAACCTTTTTCTCTAAGATCAGGCGCAAGATGAGGATATCACTTGCATCACTTTTATTCAGTGTGGTATTAGAAATCCTCGCCAGAGCAATTAGTCAATAGAAGCAAATAAAAGAGATTCAAATTGGAAGAAAAAGTAAACTTTCACTATTTACAGATGACATGATAATTTATATAGAAAAATCAAAAGACTCCATCAAAAACTGTTCGAATAAATATACCAATTCAGTAAAGTTGCAGGATACAGTATCATTATCAATACATTAAAAACCCATTGCATTTTATTTACTAATAATGAACTATCAAAAGAGAATTAAGAAAACAATTCCATTTTACAATTGTATCAAAAAGAATGGATTACTTAGGCATTAATTCCACCTTCAGATTCAATGCAATTCCTATCAAAAGTCCAGTGACATTTTTCAGAAAAATTGAATCATTCTAAAATTTGTATGAAGAGAGAAGAGAGCAGAGGAGAGTTGGTGGCGGGGAGAGGGGAAGAGAAGGGAGGGGAGG